>CM076737.1:11786651-12212135 GCA_038501795.1 Pseudopleuronectes americanus
GGTGGGATTTGTCCTGATGATTCGTGGAAATACCACAGGGAAGCTGATGTTCTGTCGTGGGAATGAGATCCGCTCGGCTCGTCTGATCTAGTCTCATATCTGACTCACACACACATTTACTTGCCGGTGTCCAGGACGTCTATTACATCTTCGAGGTGAAATTTCAAATATTACACTTGAGGGTTCGGGTTCAATACGCTTCTTGAATGATTATCTGATGAAATGTACTGCGGATTGGAAAGATTAGCCCTTTCATTAGCCCGAAGGATTGAAAAGGCGGCGATGGAGAACCTGGGCAGCAGCACAGTGAGACTTTGTGACATGAGGATTGTTTGGAACACAATGAGGAGGAATTTGTAAGTTAGATGTCTAGAAAAAAGCGTATTCCATGGTTGGAGCGTGGCCATTCACCATAATCCATTTAGTTCATATCCTGCCTTGTTTATATCCCTTTTGCTGTTGTGACTCAGTTGACTCTTGTTTTTCACACACAACTACTCAATTTCCTGGCACATAAATACCGGCACAATGGGAGTGAAGAGACGTGCGTGCCAAGCGAATATGAATCCTCCGCAGGATAATTTGCTGCTTGATCATGTCTCGGGCTTTGGCAAACGAGGTCACAATAATATTATCCAACATCCAAATAAACAACTCAACATAATTGACTTTGCCGAACTTGGCAGCGGGGAAGACGATTTTTTGGATCAAGCTTTTGCGTATATACATGATACATAGTTTGAAAGAGGACGGCGAGTAGGTAGAACGTTTCACTCATCACACTGCGCACAAACTGAAACTCCGAACAGACGTCCACTGTCAAACAGCCAGTGACCGCATCCTAATGGACTCTCTCATGGACCTTTGAGGCTGTTGGTTTAATATTAATGAAAGGCGCCGTGCCTCACAAAAGGCCGTATTTTATTCTCATATTCGCTCAGTGAACCAGGCAACTGCAGACGAGCCTCCATTAATATCACTTTGGCCACTCGCGGGGTTTTCACACCCTCTTCTTATTGGATGTCAACAGATGTATACACCTGCGCCTGTGGCGCCAGGCCTCCCAGTATTGGACCGTGCCATCACTCATGATGGTGCTGGCCACCCACAGGCCGGGACACTGACTGGCAGGCCAAACCAGCGGGCCGTGCGATCTGGTCGTCAGCAGCGCGGCATCGACTCCTGAAGAGCTCAGGACGCCTGCAGCGATTTATATTCACTGGACACAAGTCGTTTCTTTCCTCTGCACTCTTCTCACCACCCACCCCCAACCCCCAACACAAGAACTACTATTCTACAGGCTGAGTGCAGGCTTAATCAGAGCTTGACATGCTGAGTGTCCTTGGTGGACTGACGTAGCTATTGCAGGTGTGTGTGTGTGTGTGTGTTTGACGCGTGTGTGGTGAGTGTATGAGTATGCTGTGTTGTACTGGCGGCACTAGAGAGATGCACTCTGTATTATAAGCAGCTAGTGTATAGAGTAGGGAGACGGTAACACAAGCGTCTTGTGCGATTCCTCACAACGTTGTTTCCACGGAGCCAGGAAACACAAGTTAGGCAATGACAGGAAGATGATTACCTCTTTATTTAAATGAGGGTCTTTTTTACATCTGTGTTGTTTGTACAACTCATATTTTTTCTCACACACATATACCGGCATATAAGGACATGCATGCAAATGTGTTTACATCTGCAAGCCAAATTGATATGAATGCGTTGCTTCCATCTGAGTGTTATATGTTTGTTACTCCCTAGCTCTCTCGCCTCGCTGCTATCGTGTGTGAGAATCACATTCTGCTGCAAGAAGCCGACTTCTGGAACATCTTCTAACATCTGCCTGCATTTCTTAACCTTTCCCCTTGGAACCTCATAGGACTTTGCATCTTCCATAGTGTCTCTTGATTCTCCTTTGTTTGTCCTTCTCTCCTTCGTAGACCTTGAATTTGCAACTTTTTTTTCCATATAATTGAAGTCCACAGATCTTGATATCGTCACACCAGTAGGAAAGTTCTTTATCATGATGAGACTTTTTGGTCTTATGATTGTATATTCCATTAGGATGTTCTGCATTCTGCTCAGGTGCAGGTACAGAGCCCCACATTGTGAGGTTCATCCCACATGGGTATATGTCCCTCTGTCCACCTCTCTATGTTTGTGAAATATATGCCACGGGCATGTTAAAAACGCTGCCGTGGTCTGGATGCAGTCCAGTTGGCATGACATTAAGTGGTGGCGTCTCGGTTGTTTTTGCTGATGATGTTGTTCATTCTTGACCTTTGTCAGGATTGTCACCTCCATTGTTGCACTCTGCGTGGGTTTACAGCTCGGGTGATGGTATATGTGTGCGTGGCGCTCGGCATGAGAACGAGCCCCCTGTAATCTGGAGAATGTGGTTCAGCTCCCAAAGGAAATGTTGAAGTATCTTAAGAATCAGTTTAAATAGAGTTCTGGCGATAGACTGCAAATAAAGTGTGGACGCCAAAAAGATCCTTGATATAGACTTAGGGGCCAAAGTGTGATGCTGGGCTGTGGGGCATCAGGGTCCACACCAGTAGACAACCATCAACCAACAATCAAATATCATCAGTCCGATAATGACTGATATATCTGATGCGAACTCTTGACTCTTTTGTTTGATCGACGTCCCATCCACTAACACGGAGTAGGAGAGGTTTATGACCGAGATTTCTATAGCAAATCCAGATGATTGGCCTTTCCTTTTCGCGGATGCTTTCATGCCAGTCCAATCTTTACGTACAGTTTATGGGTTTCTGTTCTTTTTCTCCAGATCTTGTTCACGCACGTTCTCCCCTTCGTGTTCGAATTCCCCAGCCTGCCACCGCTCTATCTCTCTCTACTCCAGCCATTCGGGGATTTTACTAAAGTGACTGTGTCGTCTCACAGTTCACAATAGAAACGAGAGCGTTCCTTTTGAATACCCTTCCAATACTCACACCTGTTGATCAAAAGCGGCCGTGCCAGTGGCAGCTATGTGACAAGTCTCATGCATATCACACACAAAGCTGTGCATTCCAAAACGCCTCAAATCTGCTCCTGTCTCTTTCTGAGCTTGTGACTTGAAAAGACTTCTTTTTATTTTGTTTCATCTCCTCTGAACTCTCAACCTTCTGTTCTTTTATGACTTTCACCTTCTTTCGTGAAATCACAGAATTTACATTAATTGGCAGACTTTGAATCCGTTGCTTTGACCCTTCTCGTCGACGTGTCTCTATACCTGTTCTCCCTGCCAAAACCCCCTGCAGAATGTTCCTGTCTTCCTTTCTCTAATGTGTCTCTCCCCTCTTCCTGTCGGTGATGTTACCTCTGCTTCCACACACATATTTTCTCCTCATGCTCTCTCGCCACACTCTCACGCAGTGCTTTGCTGATGTTGCATGTGTTTCCTGCAGATATGGGAGCGAAGCGATCAGCGCAGCTTTGATCACGCTCCATCTCTGTTGGTTTTCCGAAACACAGATATCTGGAACCAACTGTTTTTCAGTGCCGTGTTGGGAACAAAGATAAAGACTTCCTCGCTGTTAGTTTGCTTTGAATATTTAGTCTCCCTACTTGAGATACGCTCTTGTCTTTTTCAAAGCCTCGGTTTAACACACCCAATGCAGATACACACAAGGGCCCGATGTCGTATTATGAAAAAAACGAACGGATGCTCCCGAATTGTGAAAGCCTCATCAATTGCCCCCAGGTGGTTGGCTGACTGTAAGTAGGTCGTAAACCCCTCCGTACTCCTCCCCCTGTTAGTATCAGGGGCGCCCTCTAATGTAACCAAGTTTACATCAGACATGGACCCTGAGCGGAGCACAGTAAAGTGGTGGCTTCCTCGCTCCCTTCATTAGGATAGATCCCCTCTCACTAGAAGGGTCATATCCTGAAGGAGTGTCGCACACTTATCCTCCGTGGAAAGGAGGATGGGAGCAGAAAGCCAGAGAGAGCGGAAGAAGTCACTGAGAGATAGAGGAAGGGTGGGCGACTCTGAGATTTTTGCCACATCAGCCCCCTGGTTTGTTTGTCGCATGCCTCTCGTTGTAATGAGGCGGGCCGACACCACCTCGGCGGCCATTCAAGGCCGCCGAATATAACATGGATGATGAGCACGCTTGCTCCGTACGAGACGTGAGTGTCAAGATTGAAAACACAGTAATTGGCTCTCTGGAATAATAAAAACAGTGTCGTTAGCGAGGGAATGGAGAAGCACACACACACGAGTGGACACACAATTTACAATAACACAATCACAATTGCAAAACGCTTCTCTCACCTAATTGTTCAGGTCTGCAGGAGAGTTGTGACCAATGCAATCTCTGAGACTTTTGAGTACCCACAATGCATTGCATCTCAGGGACTCTCTCTGTCACTCAACCTGCAGCTTCAATTTATGGCACACGGGGCAATCCTCCATTTAATTAGAAAGAGTGTATCAGCAAGGATTAATGCTGACTGATAAGCAAGTTAAGCTGATGACTCACAAGGGAGCAGACAATGGTTTTACATGGGGACGTGAACTAGACCCCTGAGATAATGGTATTACCGGGACTAAGATGTAAAAGATGCCGCGCAACAACAATACAAGGCAGGAGGACTTATGTGACTTATTTACGGGGATTATGGAATCTGGGAGGGTTAGAAAGTGAAAAAAAAGAGAGGTGGTGTTTTCCCACACAGGATTTGGAAAGTTTCCAGTCGGAGTTTCACCAGGCATGGGCGGTGCAGGAAGAAGTGTTCTGGAGTAAACCTGAGCCGCCCTCTCTCCTCTGACTTTTGACATCATTTGTTTATACTTTTGTTCAATGTGTTTCTATTCTCTGCCGTGTTCCGCACAGGGCCAGGCTTTTTTATATGAATGGTTTTCTATTTACCGGAGAATTTATGAGTCGAGTGTGCATGACAGGCGTGAGTGTGGTAAATGAAAGCAGTTGTGTGTGTTTTGTGGCCGTGAGCAAAAGCAGTAAATACAGGATCCGTGTTGTAGCATGGTCTGCATATGTGTTGAGTGTTTGTACTTCTATAAAAGAGACAGATGGCAGGGGTAAAGAGAGAGCTGGGGAAATGAAAAGTGGCCCATCCAAATGTTTCTGTCATCCTTTTCCAAAAATGCTGCATGCTTTGATGCCTCATCCCAAAAAGACAGGACACACACACCATTCCACAAAAAATCAACATTTGATTTTTATGGAACATGTTCACAAGTGAAAGGTTTTTTTTGTGAAATCAGAAAGGCAATAAAGTGCCCTCCAAGATGTGCCTCTTCTGATGTATCGTTTTATTTCCGATTGTGTGTTTGTTGTTCTCACCACCGGGCCAACGTGTACTGCACTTATCTGATCTGCCACGCCTCCTATCACATAATCTAATCTCTCTCTCTCCACTCTTCCTCCTGTTGCCCAGTGACATCTCTCTCCCACTTCGGGAGTCTTTTATTATTTTTACAGATCGTAAGGAAAAGTTTATTAGCATGCCTTTAAAGGATAATTTCAGTAAAACATCCCAACACAGCTCCTCACCGGGTTTATGCATTTCCCGCCATCTCTCCCTCTTTGTTTTTGGTTTTTTTTCTTTCCGGAAATTAGTCAGTTGTTTTAAAAGCCTCTTGACAATTCACAATCCCTCAGCGTCCTTAGTGGTTCTGAATGAAACAGAGAAGAGGGAAAGTGTTGTCCATTATGTTGTCGCATGAAAAGTTTTTATCCTGCTGCGAATACACATTTAGCTTTTTCCTTCCCTCTCCCACACACACACCCACACACACTTTCTCTCGGTCGCGTCTCCACATTCAACCAAACAACAGCCCCAGTCCATTTGCATTCTGGGCCAATTACACTTCAATTTGTACATTGGCCGCTGAACTTTAGTAGAATTAGCATTTCTGCTAAACAGCATAATGACATTTTAATGGAGCATGATTTTATTCATTTTCTCTTTCATCAGGTCAAGATATGCAACAGCTTGGAAATTTGAATAATAGCAGATATTTTATGTTTCGCCTGCTGTCGTGTTGTTTTTCGAAAATGACACTGATGTCATTATCACACTACTTCAACCTGGCCCGAGCCCTAAATAACTTATCCATTGTTCACTAATTTAAAAAGTCCATTATGCAAGTTAGAAGAGCAATCAGCCCGAGCGTATCACCCTCCTCCGCCCAGGCCCAACACTCCACTTTTCTTTTTTTTAAGTCAAGATCCCATGAATTATACTCTGGAAAAGTTTGAAAAAGTGAAAACAAAAACCTATAACTCACAATTTTATGAACGTGAAAACAACTTCCTGGATACCCTCCTGTGTCTAGATCCTGACATTTAACAGAATCCCTTTCAGTAGTTCTAGTAAAAATCCTGCCGATGAACAAACGGGAAAAAATACGTTATTAGTTCTGCTGACAAACAATGAAACAAATAAAATGGACACACGGACAAAAAACACAACGTCCCTTGCGGATGTTAATAATCAATCCAAAGCACAATGAGGCTTTCTAATACAGAATGTGAGCCTTGAGGTAAAGAAACAAACCCACCCAGACGGCATCGACAGATCATTTTTGAAATTCCGTTCTTTAGCCAAGCTACCATGACGACCAGCAGAATGTGTTATCAACACCTTTTCAGAGTTTGTCGTACTCACAGTTATGTGTTGAGCTTCTTTTATAGTATCAGCGTGGAAGCTGCTTTTCCTTTGGAGGAAAACCAACTTATTGTGTCATGACTCACACTGATCGTGATTCATCATTCTCTCTGAAGATATTTTCCCTTTCACACATTGTCATATTGTCCTTTGTCCCCGTGGAATTGTTCCATTACTCTTGCGCGAAGGACGACTGGTAAGAGCTCGGGCGTGAGTCCTCGCATATTAATCTCCAAGTCCCGACTCTGCTTTCCTTATCATATTCCCACCTCAGCGGGGAGAGAGCTCACAGACAAACAAAACAAAGGGCTGTTTCAAATAAAACAATGAAACCGGTTTGGAATTGACGGCACAGACCAAGTGGAACAAAAACAATCCTAATGATCAGGACTGGGGACTCTACCGGGCCTGTGTCCAGGCCAGTCCACACCCCAAAATGCATTCAAATGATATTCCAGCCTCCGTGTTCCAGAGTGTGTAGAGTATATTTTCACTTGTATAAACCTGCACAGACACACACACACAGACACACAGACACACGACACATACACGCACACACACTCAGTCCTGATGTTTTGTTTACACATTTCAGTCGCTCTCTGAAACAACACACTCCTCACTTCCCTTTCCGAGGTGTTCTCATCTAGGGGAACGATGGCCGCCTTGGGACACACACACGCCTGCGGGTTTGGAAGACAGACAAAACGTGTTTGTGTTTCTCTCTCCTCTCTCACCTCCTCTCTCCTCTCTCTCCCTCTCTCCCTCCTCTCCCCTCTCCTCCTCTCCCCCACCCCTCGTTTCTCCCGCTCCTCCTGAAATGAGCGCACTTCTTCCCCACACATCATCGCAGCGCCTGTCCATACGTACACCTGGAAGATGAAGAGGCGTCAGGTCGCGTCTGCTGAGTTCACTATCTCCACTCTGTTTTCTGGGTGCCTGTGTATCTGATCCCAGAAGAAGCACTCGGCTGACGTCTCAGCGGCAGACCAAAACTCAAATTGATAGCCTCCATAAGAGGAAGTTGCAGTCTGGAGCAGTGGAACTTGAACTTACACTTATATTAATGCCTGCTGCACACAAGAGGGTTTTAAAGGGCTTTAACACAGACGTAACAACAGTTAAAAAAATGATTTTTTTAATCTTTGAGAACCACACAGGGTTCAGCCCTCACACTCTGGGTTTTAAAACTAAACAATTTCTTTAACGCCGATTCAGGAGACTCTGGATCGTACAGAAACTCACAAGGTCGACAGTGAGTTCAGAATATCAACATGGAGACAGACTGGTTGTGCCTCTAATTAAGCAACAAGAGACATTAAACAAGTTTGTCCTTCTCTACTGTCCACCTGGGACGGAGACACAAATCTAATTTATGCTTTAGGCCGTGTGTCGTTTCAGTGGCTCTAATGTATGTCCCCTACAAGCCGCAGGTCATTTGGACGGATATTCTTTCCAGATTGGGATTAACCGAATCGGACCACAGGGTTTCGCCACTTTCACGTTATAAATTGTATTAACGCATATGCCCCCGAGATTCAAACATTCAAACATTTCTAGAGTTTTCTACATCCCCTCCACACACTCACACTCTCGATCCGCCCTTGACTTCACTTGAAATCCATTTTCACGCTCACGCCCCCTTCTTCGCTCTCTGCACACCACCACACACGTACACTCGCACACAAACACTTAATGCACATACATTAAAACCGCTTCAGAAGCCCCACCCCCAACCGCCCCCCCCCACCCCACCCCTGTAGCCTCTCGTGCAGTCCGAGCAGAACATTCATCTACATCGATCAAGGCAGTCTATCCGCACCACTGTTCGTCCTTCCCCTCTCATGCTGCTTAATGAACTCGCTGCGGTTTAATGCGGCTGAACGAGGCCCCCCCATGCTCATACCAATGAGCCTCCGCAGCTCACATTCAACTTTTGATGTAGTTACCCCCAGATATGCACAGGTGGAGTCTTTTTTTCGGGACGCGGAGGATTGAGGGGAGCTTAGGGGGCGCCGTGATTGGCAGAGCAATTTTAAAGCCGCTCGTTAAGTCCCACATCAACGTGATTGGGACAGTTTAGCTCTTCTCCATTCCGCGGGACTCAGTGGACGTCCGTGGAGGGAATGCTTGATCGAGACCAAACTGCTTTTCTCGCCCCAACCTTTCTCTATCTGATTGTCCCGACACAAATAGAGCTGTCATCACGGGGAGATTGTTGGATATAGGGTAAGGACAACGCTCTGTCCTCTGTCTTCTTTTTTACCATCACAAAGGCAAACTAGTGCATTATATACCCCTGTACTGGTAGTGAGGCCCAGTAGGGTTGGATGATATGAGAATGTGCTAAGGTCTTGGGTCTAGTCTTAGGTTTTGGGAATTAAAGTTGGACATTTACACTGTTTTCTAACTATCAAATTTTATGATTTGAGATAATTAGTTGATTTAAAATATAGAATAATTGATAGTTACAACCGTTGATTAGACGCTAGAGATTCCCCATGTATAAGTGTTATTCCATAGAGTTGCTTTATGGCAACAGAGGGGTAATGTTTTACTTCACAGGTCCATTTTTCATTCCATTCCCATTTCCTAATCATATCTTTAAAGTTCCTTTGTTGTAGTTGTATTTGTTCCAGTGGGTTTAGTTTGTCATTTTTCTGAAAACTTCTTTGGTAAATATGATGTATGCATGGATCTATGAAATCAAACTTTTTTATTGGATTTGGTAGCAGATGTGTTCAGTTGATTAAACTGTTTTACTTAATTCACCCAGTATGGATTTAATTTTACAGCAGGATAACGCAAAACGATTTGTTTGGAAGGATTTGAAAGAACCCATTCAACTCAGGTGCAGGATTTTTTTTTATCACGTCCTTGATAGCCTCCATATCCGTATTATTTCTTTTGCAGTAGGAAATAACCCTCAGAGAAAGATGAATTTTTTAATGGTGCCCCGAGAAGCCATCGCTACCTGAATGCCCTCCCAATGACCTTGACCCACATCTACAGAGGCTCATTAAGGCCAGCAGGAGCCGCTGTGTCTAATTGAGGAGGGGGGAGGGGGGGTTTGGAAGGTGAATGAGAGTCATTGCGGCTCATCACTAGGCCAGTGCCATAATTACAACTCATATCTATAGCAGACCCCCCCATTCCCCACAAAAAGCCAGTGGCAGCGTCCATTCACTCTTCATGTGCGCCGTCACCTGAGCATTCGTCATCTCTGACACGCAGCAATTAGCGGTGTCCAGCCCGATGATTATTGATGACGAAGGCAGATGGAGAGGGCCGTGCTTCATCTTCACTCATCCTGTACACATAAATAACTTGTGCACACACACACACACACACACACACACACACACATACACACACACACACACACAGCCAGACACAAATAACACGCAAACTGCGCCGTCGTGCTGTGTGTGCTAACTGCTCCTGATGATGGGTCTTTCTTTCTCGCACAGTCGGCCTTTCCATTTATATCTCCCTCCGAGACCACCTCACCCATCCATCTCTGACCTCCCCCCCTCTCCGTCTTCTACTCTGTCACTTTTCCTTTTTTTTCTCCGGCCCACATGCAATAAGTCACCGATACTAGGGTGCGGCGGTGAAATGGAAAAGCACTTTATAACTTTGGCATATCAACTTTCTTACGTGTGTGTATGTGTGTGTGTGTGTGTGTGTGTGGTTTAGTTGAATGTGGGTTTAAAAGAGAGGGAGATTCACTCAATTCCTTTTCCGTTAATACCTCATTATAAACTCAGAATAAACTGCAGCGAGTCTCGCATCTGAAAATGGAACTGATTCTGTGGCTCAGACTACAAACTGCTGTGGAGTCTCTCATCGCTGCTGTCCGGCAGGCAGATCTGAACCAGTAACCTGTGGCCCGTTAAACTGGTTCCATCCTCTTTCAAGATGCTCTGACAACTTACACTGGCAGGAAGGAAGTAGACAACCTCCCATGTTCCAGGCCAGTTAGTATAAATCTCTACTAATGGATAAAAAAGCTGCTTCCCTTTATTGAAGTATTCAACATACTGTTAAGTATTTTTTCATTATGATTCGAACATTATGTTCCATCGGTTGCAGTTGTCAGCCACATATTTTATGCTCTCTATTAGTTCTGTGCTTATTTATCTCTCCTCCAGTCGGCTCCTCTCTCTCGTAAGGACCCGATTCTCCCCACAGGGATCATTAGAGTTTAATCTAATCTCATCAAATACAGCCATATAGAACCAAGGTATTTAGGCCTAAACCATTGTTGGCTCATCAATGGAATAAATACAGTTAAAAAAACAACGTTCTGCCATTTCACTATGTCTCAGAGTAGTGCAGACAGAGCTGTACATTTCTCAAACTTTGCGACTTTGCCTCCGTCTCACATGCCCTTGCTCGCGCCCCAGAGAAAATCTGATTTTACCACCCGGGCTGTCGCCTTTGTTCCCCCGCCATGCTTCAGTGGAAGCAGCGGGAAGACCAGTATGTGGGAGGTGGAGTGGGAGAAAGAGACGAGGAGCAACACAGGAGACAGTGAGTTAAAGTGCACAGCTGTGAGGGATAGCAGGGGATAGAAGATAACTGTGTGATAAAGACGGCTGAGAGGGTGGAGGCTGACAGAGAGGAGAGAGAGAAGGTGATGGAGAAGCGAATCGCTGGCAGAGGGGGAGCGAAGAGAGAGACGGGGGGGGCGAGGTAGCAAAAGCAGGCAGGTGTGATGGGGAGGAAAGGGGGGAGGTAGAAACCGGAGGAGGGCAGGGTGGGGTCAGAGGCTGGTGACACAGGAGGAGAGAGGAGGAAGGCTGTGGGGAGTTAGCAGGTGATTTATCGGTCGCTCACAGTCAAGAAGCCTTATTCATTTCTCCCCCCTAATCTAACCTGCCCCAGTCAGACGTGCTTAAGGTAATGTGCACAGCTAGCTGTCTGCAGGGCCACCGGCACCCGGCGCAGCCAGGCGACACCCCCGCATGCTGGGGAGGGCAATGAGACCCGAGTAAAAAAAAAGACAATACGATCACATAAGAGTATGTGTTTCATTTTTCCAATCTTGCAGGATATTCTGATATATGGGAAAGGTTTCTTTGTGCAGTAGGGTACCACAGAGGTGTTTAAGGAGAATAGCATAAGAGGAAGGAAGGTAGAGGGAGTGAAGGTAGCTCGGAGTGAGAGAGAAATTGAAGGCGGATGGATAATCAGTCGGAGTTGGAGTAGGGGTCATGACGGGAGAGGAAGGTCGAGCGGCAGTAAATGCAGCGGGGGAGAGATCTGCAGGTAGAGATGCATGCATAGCGTATAAAGGGATGTCAGGGGGCCTAACTGTGGGGCCGAGTTCCCATAAGCCCCGGCTTCTTTAAAACATTTCATCCCCTTTCATCCCGGGTGAAGATGATGGAAGAAAGGAAGTCTCTTTCTCTCCTTCTTGTTTGTTTGATTTGCCTCCTGCCCGAAAGGGAAAGACAATATTCCGGAAGAGGCCCGGCGCTGATAAGTGGACGCCAGTGACTCCTGCTCTGGTTGGCATATCGTTTTGAGAGGAGGAAAGAAAGAGAGGGGGAGAGAGAGAGGGAGAGAGAGAGAGAGAGAGAGAAAGACGTTGGCCGCCCATGCGTCCTTTCTTCTGATATCAACAGCGAGGCCATTTGCATTGATCCTCTTCTGAGAGAGTCTGGCATCTGGGGCGGTTCCACTGTCCAAATACTGCTGAGCAAACTCTCCTCGCACACATGGAGGCAAAGACACATGCACAGTGCAGAACACAGAAATACATGCACGTCTTGTCAGGCTTTTTATAACCAAAACTTTTCTCGAACTAATTCTTTTTTTTAAGATATTCCTGTGAACCCAGCACTTTTATTTGTTTTAACCAGGCTGCTGGTGACAATAATGAATCTGCAATTTGGGTCGGTGCAGTCAGAGATGAAGCTCGGTATTTTGATTACTTTGATTTCAGAAGGCCAGAACAATACCTCTGTCTGGATGTTATTTATTGCGCAGCAGGGCTCATTATACAATGGAGCCGATACTAAATTTGCGCCTCCATTGTCCTCTTAATTATAATTTAACACAATTAACAACTGGAGATTACATTAAGCACATTACCAATGCGTAGTCATAAAAAAAAAGAATATTTGCATATTAGACAAATCAAATTGTTGCGCTCAATCATTTTTTTTGGGCCGATGTGTGATTCACATTGTACAAACTGTAATTTACAGTGTTAATAGAACTCGTGTGTGGATTCGGATTCAGGAGAACATTGTTCTAAGTCTACATGTACTTGACTGATGAGTGCAAACTTTAATATCTTCTACAATAATAAAACTGTAACCGATTGTTGCTCTTCCTCCAATTGGAGACTCCCATTGTTTCTGATGCAGAAGGAGCTGGTGGTATATTTTGAGGAGCTTCCTGCCTCCGCGTCATGCATTATTAAAAGCACTTCTCGTCGAGCACCATCCCGTGGAGTCCACTTATAAAGCTCCACGTCTTTTAAAGTATTACTAAAGAAGCAATTAGGAATTTGTTAAAAAATAAAAGGTTAGAGTTGAGGTCAAAGTCTTAAATTATATTACAATTTGTACAACAGGATTCCATTGCACTCTTGACCCTAAATGAACAGTTTAGGAACGCACATAAAAACATGATATCTGGAAGTGAGAGAGAGTTGAGAAAAGAAGACAATCACCACCACCATTGTTCTCATGTTCTCATCGTTCTACCT
The DNA here is from genome assembly GCA_038501795.1 of Pseudopleuronectes americanus. NCBI lineage: Eukaryota > Metazoa > Chordata > Actinopteri > Pleuronectiformes > Pleuronectidae > Pseudopleuronectes > Pseudopleuronectes americanus. The sequence continues at coordinate 11,800,012 of CM076737.1, forward strand.
GTCGACTGTTTATTAAGGTAAAGGACGCATCTCCACCTCCCTGACACACACACACACACACACACACACACACAGTCATCTTGGAGCCAGATTCTGCATTTCAATAGAAGCGAATCTTTACAAAACCCCAGCAGTGATCAATGTTAGAGTCCTACTAATTAAATATGCCATTTACCCATGCCCTGTGGAATGACACAGACAATATTATTTGTCTTCCCTGAACTGCTACAAATCATTGTTAACAAGTAAATTGAGGTTTTTGTCGTCGTTTTTTAAGCAAATTAATTGTTCAGTTTTATGGAAATATCGTGTTTTGGGTTAAATTTACTTCTAAGGCTGTTTGAAGACATCAGAGTCTGGTGTTCTCTTGACCCACCTCAATAACAGCATTTCCAGACTTCCCTCTTTACTTAGATGGAACCACTGGAGTATCTGCTTTCATCGGTCGCAAGCCGCTGCACGGCCACAAAGCCCAGTGCACCAGAGGACCCGAGGACCCGAGGCAACGTTCATCAAGTCACTCACTTCAGAGTGATTAAAAAAAAATCACAAGTGGGATTGGGAACTCAAGCGCCACACTGTGTCGCGGTGCTCAGGGTGGGAGCGAAAGTTATTGTTTTTCTGGGGCAGCGCTTTTCATAGTTTGAAATCCCACACGCAACTGTCTGGAGAGTCGTATCAATAGATTCAGTGATAACACGTCATAGAAAACTGCAATCAGAAGTTATCTAAGAGGACATTAGGTATTCAGGCCATCGTGTATGTATAAGTACTGTGTCAGAAGTAACCGAGCTGGCTGTTTGGTTTTAAAACACATCTTGGCACCCGTCCCGAGAGGCCCCGTCGGTTGCATCGGCTCGTGGGGAGTTCCAGACAAGCTGCAGTCACGTGTGAGTCATTGAGGTCACATGGGAGTGATTAAATGACTGGAGGTGTGAACTGGTGTGAAACCACCTGGGAAGAGATGACAGGTCAGCGGTGGTGTTGGGGCTTTTTCTGGGTTTTTGAAGTTCTCTCTTACTTTTTGACATTGATCCACTCTTCCTCCTGTTCTCTCAGCCAGCTTCACATTATTGCTTCTCACTGTGTATATTCTGTCTGGGCTCTAGACTGGGGGAGTTTTTTAATTGTCAATGCATTATATTAACGGTTTAGCTCCATTGTTGCCGGCTGACCATGAGTCTTATTTTGGTAAATACTGTACCAGCTTCCAAACCAGAGAAAACAGTACAAATCTAGAAGGGCACTCAGTCGAGCGTTTCCCTCCACCAACAGTCCCCTTGAATTCAATCAATCATTCAATTCTCCGATGGTTATTTTCTACAGCAAAAAGCGATAATACAGTTTACTGTGACACGGGACAGGTGTAAATTCAATTGAGAACCAATTTCTAGATAAAATAATCAACTGGGATGGCGCTCGGTCGAGCACACACCTCCTCCAAGGAGAAAACAAGTCCCCCTTCAATTCAATCAAGCTGCACCAAATTGCACACGCTCCTAGAAACCGGTTCTTACACATGCCAGATTTTCTTTTTTTGGAATTCATCATGATCCGTGTATTATTCTGGGGTAAATTTGGTTAGAAAGTAATCCTGTGGAATTAAAATAATGGGTTCTTTCTGGGCCAATGTACTATCGTTGTGCGGAGTAGGTTTTGTTGAAACTTGCTGACCAACTAACCAACCAGCCAGCCAACTAACCAACCAACCAGCCAACCAACCAACCAACCAACCAACCAACCAACCAACCAACCTACTAACCAACCAACCAACCAACTAACCAACCAACCAGCCAACTAACCAACCAGCCAACCAACCAGCCAACTAACCAACCAGCCAGCCAACCAACCAACCAACCAAACAACCAACCAACCAACAAACCAACCAACCAACCAACCAACCAACCAACCAACCAACCAACCAACCAACTAACCAACCAACCAACCAGCCTACCAACCAACCAACCAGCCAACCAACCAACCAGCCAACCAACCTACTAACCAACCAACCAACCAACCAACAAACTAACACACTAACCAACTAACCAACTAACCAACTAACCAACTAACCAACTAACCAACTAACCAACCAACCAACCAACCAACCAACCAACCAACCAACCAACTAACCAGCGGTTAAGGTTGAAAACATAACCTTCCTGGTGTAGTTAATAAAAAAAGCCACTCAAAAAGCACACAGTGGTAAAAACTAAAGTTACTATCAAGATTCACTTTTTCCAGTTCAAGACTTTCCAGCCTGAATGAGGTCATGCTCATTCCAACACAAATTACTATACATAATATATAATACGATCTTTCCATCCTCTCAAACAGAGTTAATATAATATTTGCATCGTTGTGCTCGTGCCACATCAGTATTCATGATTGTGTCAGAGTTCCGCCTACCAGATTCCCCAGGGGAACCGCCGACTGCCACACTTCTAATGGGAAAGCTACATACTCACCGTATGTACACACGTAGTGACAAGTATTTAGTATGACTTTCATAATGGAAGGAACACTGGAAACCTTTTATGCAGCCTGTATTTAATGCATAAATAATACTGTATATATACGTGTAATGTAAACGCAGCATCTGGAGTCATCGCCGCTGACATTTGTCCCAAATAGGAAATGAATAAATCCTCTTAAGCATCAGCCATTTTGCCCACTTTTAATTGTCATCCATACTTCTTTAATCACTATCTTTACTCAAATGGAGGTTTGTAATTTCTGGTATAATGGTGCAGTTCTTCCCTCCAAAGTGGCCATTGTTCCCGTAAAATTACCAAACAATTACTCTATCATCCAAGTGTCAGACGCTTTCTTTCCCCCTAATAGCCTCTCTCATCAATATCCCCCAGCGTGTTATTTTCTTTTCTCTTTTCGATTGTTTCTAAATTAGCTCCTTTTAGATCTCATCCACGTTCACCCTCTGATTTATTACGGGAAGAAAAATCTTAGTCATGAGAAATCGAAATTAAGAAGAACGCGAAATGCTGAAGGTAATGAATCCGAGATGTTTTATTTTTTTGGGGTTAATAATAAAGTTTAAAGCATTTGATTATTAGCGCGCCTCCCGCCGAGCGCAGGCTGACAAACAGGAGCAGAACAAAGATGCATTAGGTTCATATCCAGACAAGTCGGCTGAGACGCTCGTTTTTTTTTGGGTGCCAACGTTCATTTCTCATTTCTCTGCTTCATTATGAAAGAGCGATTCCTCGGCTGGGAGAGAGAGCGGCTTCACGCAGATGGGTCTTTGTTTGATACCGGGACAGGAAGCTCACAAAGAAGCAAACTTTTTTTTAACTTGACATTTTTATCGTGGGCAGACGAGCGAAGCAACGGGAACGAGATTAGTCATTAGCCTAATGGGTATCATGGACTTTACTGTCACGTCTTCTGCTCCACACACAATAAAACCTTTTAAAGGAAGTTCAAAAGATTAAATATGATTCACAGTTTTATCATAAAAACTGAATATATGCCACGGAATGTGCAGTTTAACTCTTTTTGTTTTCTTGTGCTGCAGAACGAGGTTTTATTTATAAGTACAAAACCCAAAGTGGGATTTGAAAGTTCAAGGTGTGTTTCTTCTTTTTACTGACAGGTCACTCATTTCCATTTTTAAGTAAATATGCATTTTGACAATCCCACTTTACATAATCGTATCATTTGCATCCCGGCTAAGCAGGCGCCGGCGTATTTTTAGCCGAAGCATCTCCACTTAATCCTCGGCTCCACAATTAGACGAGCAGGTAAAGCTGCAATTTCACTCTATGAACGTCTTTTTTTCTGGGTCATAGATTTAAAAAAAACGTGATGTCGGCCAATTAAGCCGGACGTGATTTTTTAAGGATTACTGTTTCTTCAATATAAATCTGTTGAATGTTCTCATAAAAAAAAAGGTTTCACTGGAGACGTGGAGCGGCGCCGACTGTAACAGCTCTCACTGAGACGGCTTCCCACATTCAGGGGAAGTAGTACAATTTAATTAATTTGATTAATCTCATTAATTTTTACCTTATGGCTCTCTCTCTCTCTCTCTCTCTCTCTCTGATTATTCCTGGTGACTGTAAGAAAAGAACGTGCGTGAAGATAGTCACCTCCGCCAAAGGGATTGTCGGTTTGTGTGTGTGTTTTTTTTTCAGCAGGATTAAACAAGAACGACTCAGCAGATGTTTACGTGACTTGGTGATAGAATGGGATATGGGTTTAGGAAGGAACCCATTACATTTCAACGGGGCAGATCCAGGATTTATTTTCAATTTCTTCAGGGTGTATTTGTATATTTTTGCATCTGATGGTCTTGATAAAAGAAAAGGACTGATATCTATAAGTGTATTAATGTTGGTGCAGCTTGACTGTTTGGTCGTGGAGCAGGAATGCACCTGCAGCACATCGCAACTTTTCACATTGCAAGATAAAACTTTTTTTCCCATTTTCACCAATTTCCTCAGGGAAATAATGGATATTGATTTTTAAAATGAACCATATTTAAGAGACTAATATCTGTGACTGTGTAAAATTTGTTGCAGCAAGACTATTGGGCCCTGGTGGAGAAATACACTTGAGTTTCTGTCTCTTTCGGTAACACAAACAGTCATACACACACACACAGAGAATATTACGATGGCTTATTTTCTACTTTACTGCTTGAACAGTTGTCAACATTCTGAAGGTTTACTACTGCACAGTGCGGCGTGGCTCCGTGTCCTATTTCCAGACGCAGCCAGTATTATTCTCGTCACAACCCAAGGGGCTCCCATTTTGTCACAGGTACACAGCGCACATTCCATTACTCCCCCCCATGCTGGCACAAACACACCCTCCACGTTTCCCCCCACAGAGCGCGTCCCCCCCTGCCTGAGTGTAACCTAGCCAGCCCACTATCGCTTGTCTCATCCGTTACACTCTGCTCCCATTCCATCAGAGCCCCGCGCCTCGGAGGAGCTGCAGATAAAATTCTCATTATCTTAGCGGGCGGAATTAAAGGGACCGAGAGCGAGGGGGGCACACACCCACACACACACAAACACACCACCCCCCTTACACATTCTCTCAAGAACGCAAATCCCATACAAAGAGGTACAGTAGACTTCTATCGCACACACACACACACTCGTGCACCAAACAGGGACTTCTAACTCATGCTGAGTCTTTTATCCTAATTTGTGCACAGCGGGGGGGGCTTTATTGCGGGAACAGTTTGATTCCATCTCAGTGCTCTCTTAAGGAAAGTCTGCTTCAAATAGATGGAAACAAAGATCTCTGCAGTGGTGTACTTTCTAGCTGTTTGTGTATCTGTGTGTGTGTGTGTGTGTGTGTGTGTGTGTGTGTTTGTTTGTGTGTGTGTGTGTGTATGACCATTATCCAAATTTGTGTTCACAGCAGTTTTCACTGTGACACTGTATTCTGCTGTGAGCAAGTAATTTTGTGCTCCCTATCCCTGCCCATAAAACAATGTGGTTGTGTTGTGTGTGTGTGTGTGTGTGTGTGTGTATCTGTGAATGAAATCCAGCCAACATTTCTTCTTTCTTTTTTTCATTTTGCTTTATATGTGTCAGAGTATCCCTGAGCGGGAAAGTTAAGGATTGGAGATATAGTGTGTGTGTGTGTGTGTGTGTGTGTGTGTGTGTGCAGAGATCTCTCTCACCATGTCAGTGTTTATGAGACAGGATATCTGTATCAGTGTCTGTGTCGCACAGCTAGAAACGTACGCCGCGGCAGAGATCTTTGTTTCCATCTATTTGAAGCAGACTTTCCTTAAGAGAGCACTGAGATGGAATCAAACTGTTCCCGCAATAAAGCCCCCCCCGCTGTGCACAAATTAGGATAAAAGACTCAGCATGAGTTAGAAGTCCCTGTTTGGTGCACGAGTGTGTGTGTGTGTGCGATAGAAGTCTACTGTACCTCTTTGTATGGGATTTGCGTTCTTGAGAGAATGTGTAAGGGGGGTGGTGTGTTTGTGTGTGTGTGGGTGTGTGCCCCCCTCGCTCTCGGTCCCTTTAATTCCGCCCGCTAAGATAATGAGAATTTTATCTGCAGCTCCTCCGAGGCGCGGGGCTCTGATGGAATGGGAGCAGAGTGTAACGGATGAGACAAGCGATAGTGGGCTGGCTAGGTTACACTCAGGCAGGGGGGACGCGCTCTGTGGGGGGAAACGTGGAGGGTGTGTTTGTGCCAGCATGGGGGGGAGTAATGGAATGTGCGCTGTGTACCTGTGACAAAATGGGAGCCCCTTGGGTTGTGACGAGAATAATACTGGCTGCGTCTGGAAATAGGACACGGAGCCACGCCGCACTGTGCAGTAGTAAACCTTCAGAATGTTGACAACTGTTCAAGCAGTAAAGTAGAAAATAAGCCATCGTAATATTCTCTGTGTGTGTGTGTATGACTGTTTGTGTTACCGAAAGAGACAGAAACTCAAGTGTATTTCTCCACCAGGGCCCAATAGTCTTGCTGCAACAAATTTTACACAGTCACAGATATTAGTCTCTTAAATATGGTTCATTTTAAAAATCAATATCCATTATTTCCCTGAGGAAATTGGTGAAAATGGGAAAAAAAGTTTTATCTTGCAATGTGAAAAGTTGCGATGTGCTGCAGGTGCATTCCTGCTCCACGACCAAACAGTCAAGCTGCACCAACATTAATACACTTATAGATATCAGTCCTTTTCTTTTATCAAGACCATCAGATGCAAAAATATACAAATACACCCTGAAGAAATTGAAAATAAATCCTGGATCTGCCCCGTTGAAATGTAATGGGTTCCTTCCTAAACCCATATCCCATTCTATCACCAAGTCACGTAAACATCTGCTGAGTCGTTCTTGTTTAATCCTGCTGAAAAAAAAACACACACACAAACCGACAATCCCTTTGGCGGAGGTGACTATCTTCACGCACGTTCTTTTCTTACAGTCACCAGGAATAATCAGAGAGAGAGAGAGAGAGAGAGAGAGAGCCATAAGGTAAAAATTAATGAGATTAATCAAATTAATTAAATTGTACTACTTCCCCTGAATGTGGGAAGCCGTCTCAGTGAGAGCTGTTACAGTCGGCGCCGCTCCACGTCTCCAGTGAAACCTTTTTTTTTATGAGAACATTCAACAGATTTATATTGAAGAAACAGTAATCCTTAAAAAATCACGTCCGGCTTAATTGGCCGACATCACGTTTTTTTTAAATCTATGACCCAGAAAAAAAGACGTTCATAGAGTGAAATTGCAGCTTTACCTGCTCGTCTAATTGTGGAGCCGAGGATTAAGTGGAGATGCTTCGGCTAAAAATACGCCGGCGCCTGCTTAGCCGGGATGCAAATGATACGATTATGTAAAGTGGGATTGTCAAAATGCATATTTACTTAAAAATGGAAATGAGTGACCTGTCAGTAAAAAGAAGAAACACACCTTGAACTTTCAAATCCCACTTTGGGTTTTGTACTTATAAATAAAACCTCGTTCTGCAGCACAAGAAAACAAAAAGAGTTAAACTGCACATTCCGTGGCATATATTCAGTTTTTATGATAAAACTGTGAATCATATTTAATCTTTTGAACTTCCTTTAAAAGGTTTTATTGTGTGTGGAGCAGAAGACGTGACAGTAAAGTCCATGATACCCATTAGGCTAATGACTAATCTCGTTCCCGTTGCTTCGCTCGTCTGCCCACGATAAAAATGTCAAGTTAAAAAAAAGTTTGCTTCTTTGTGAGCTTCCTGTCCCGGTATCAAACAAAGACCCATCTGCGTGAAGCCGCTCTCTCTCCCAGCCGAGGAATCGCTCTTTCATAATGAAGCAGAGAAATGAGAAATGAACGTTGGCACCCAAAAAAAAACGAGCGTCTCAGCCGACTTGTCTGGATATGAACCTAATGCATCTTTGTTCTGCTCCTGTTTGTCAGCCTGCGCTCGGCGGGAGGCGCGCTAATAATCAAATGCTTTAAACTTTATTATTAACCCCAAAAAAATAAAACATCTCGGATTCATTACCTTCAGCATTTCGCGTTCTTCTTAATTTCGATTTCTCATGACTAAGATTTTTCTTCCCGTAATAAATCAGAGGGTGAACGTGGATGAGATCTAAAAGGAGCTAATTTAGAAACAATCGAAAAGAGAAAAGAAAATAACACGCTGGGGGATATTGATGAGAGAGGCTATTAGGGGGAAAGAAAGCGTCTGACACTTGGATGATAGAGTAATTGTTTGGTAATTTTACGGGAACAATGGCCACTTTGGAGGGAAGAACTGCACCATTATACCAGAAATTACAAACCTCCATTTGAGTAAAGATAGTGATTAAAGAAGTATGGATGACAATTAAAAGTGGGCAAAATGGCTGATGCTTAAGAGGATTTATTCATTTCCTATTTGGGACAAATGTCAGCGGCGATGACTCCAGATGCTGCGTTTACATTACACGTATATATACAGTATTATTTATGCATTAAATACAGGCTGCATAAAAGGTTTCCAGTGTTCCTTCCATTATGAAAGTCATACTAAATACTTGTCACTACGTGTGTACATACGGTGAGTATGTAGCTTTCCCATTAGAAGTGTGGCAGTCGGCGGTTCCCCTGGGGAATCTGGTAGGCGGAACTCTGACACAATCATGAATACTGATGTGGCACGAGCACAACGATGCAAATATTATATTAACTCTGTTTGAGAGGATGGAAAGATCGTATTATATATTATGTATAGTAATTTGTGTTGGAATGAGCATGACCTCATTCAGGCTGGAAAGTCTTGAACTGGAAAAAGTGAATCTTGATAGTAACTTTAGTTTTTACCACTGTGTGCTTTTTGAGTGGCTTTTTTTATTAACTACACCAGGAAGGTTATGTTTTCAACCTTAACCGCTGGTTAGTTGGTTGGTTGGTTGGTTGGTTGGTTGGTTGGTTGGTTGGTTAGTTGGTTAGTTGGTTAGTTGGTTAGTTGGTTAGTTGGTTAGTTGGTTAGTGTGTTAGTTTGTTGGTTGGTTGGTTGGTTGGTTAGTAGGTTGGTTGGCTGGTTGGTTGGTTGGCTGGTTGGTTGGTTGGTAGGCTGGTTGGTTGGTTGGTTAGTTGGTTGGTTGGTTGGTTGGTTGGTTGGTTGGTTGGTTGGTTGGTTGGTTTGTTGGTTGGTTGGTTGTTTGGTTGGTTGGTTGGTTGGCTGGCTGGTTGGTTAGTTGGCTGGTTGGTTGGCTGGTTGGTTAGTTGGCTGGTTGGTTGGTTAGTTGGTTGGTTGGTTGGTTAGTAGGTTGGTTGGTTGGTTGGTTGGTTGGTTGGTTGGTTGGTTGGCTGGTTGGTTGGTTAGTTGGCTGGCTGGTTGGTTAGTTGGTCAGCAAGTTTCAACAAAACCTACTCCGCACAACGATAGTACATTGGCCCAGAAAGAACCCATTATTTTAATTCCACAGGATTACTTTCTAACCAAATTTACCCCAGAATAATACACGGATCATGATGAATTCCAAAAAAAGAAAATCTGGCATGTGTAAGAACCGGTTTCTAGGAGCGTGTGCAATTTGGTGCAGCTTGATTGAATTGAAGGGGGACTTGTTTTCTCCTTGGAGGAGGTGTGTGCTCGACCGAGCGCCATCCCAGTTGATTATTTTATCTAGAAATTGGTTCTCAATTGAATTTACACCTGTCCCGTGTCACAGTAAACTGTATTATCGCTTTTTGCTGTAGAAAATAACCATCGGAGAATTGAATGATTGATTGAATTCAAGGGGACTGTTGGTGGAGGGAAACGCTCGACTGAGTGCCCTTCTAGATTTGTACTGTTTTCTCTGGTTTGGAAGCTGGTACAGTATTTACCAAAATAAGACTCATGGTCAGCCGGCAACAATGGAGCTAAACCGTTAATATAATGCATTGACAATTAAAAAACTCCCCCAGTCTAGAGCCCAGACAGAATATACACAGTGAGAAGCAATAATGTGAAGCTGGCTGAGAGAACAGGAGGAAGAGTGGATCAATGTCAAAAAGTAAGAGAGAACTTCAAAAACCCAGAAAAAGCCCCAACACCACCGCTGACCTGTCATCTCTTCCCAGGTGGTTTCACACCAGTTCACACCTCCAGTCATTTAATCACTCCCATGTGACCTCAATGACTCACACGTGACTGCAGCTTGTCTGGAACTCCCCACGAGCCGATGCAACCGACGGGGCCTCTCGGGACGGGTGCCAAGATGTGTTTTAAAACCAAACAGCCAGCTCGGTTACTTCTGACACAGTACTTATACATACACGATGGCCTGAATACCTAATGTCCTCTTAGATAACTTCTGATTGCAGTTTTCTATGACGTGTTATCACTGAATCTATTGATACGACTCTCCAGACAGTTGCGTGTGGGATTTCAAACTATGAAAAGCGCTGCCCCAGAAAAACAATAACTTTCGCTCCCACCCTGAGCACCGCGACACAGTGTGGCGCTTGAGTTCCCAATCCCACTTGTGATTTTTTTTTAATCACTCTGAAGTGAGTGACTTGATGAACGTTGCCTCGGGTCCTCGGGTCCTCTGGTGCACTGGGCTTTGTGGCCGTGCAGCGGCTTGCGACCGATGAAAGCAGATACTCCAGTGGTTCCATCTAAGTAAAGAGGGAAGTCTGGAAATGCTGTTATTGAGGTGGGTCAAGAGAACACCAGACTCTGATGTCTTCAAACAGCCTTAGAAGTAAATTTAACCCAAAACACGATATTTCCATAAAACTGAACAATTAATTTGCTTAAAAAACGACGACAAAAACCTCAATTTACTTGTTAACAATGATTTGTAGCAGTTCAGGGAAGACAAATAATATTGTCTGTGTCATTCCACAGGGCATGGGTAAATGGCATATTTAATTAGTAGGACTCTAACATTGATCACTGCTGGGGTTTTGTAAAGATTCGCTTCTATTGAAATGCAGAATCTGGCTCCAAGATGACTGTGTGTGTGTGTGTGTGTGTGTGTGTGTGTCAGGGAGGTGGAGATGCGTCCTTTACCTTAATAAACAGTCGACAGGTAGAACGATGAGAACATGAGAACAATGGTGGTGGTGATTGTCTTCTTTTCTCAACTCTCTCTCACTTCCAGATATCATGTTTTTATGTGCGTTCCTAAACTGTTCATTTAGGGTCAAGAGTGCAATGGAATCCTGTTGTACAAATTGTAATATAATTTAAGACTTTGACCTCAACTCTAACCTTTTATTTTTTAACAAATTCCTAATTGCTTCTTTAGTAATACTTTAAAAGACGTGGAGCTTTATAAGTGGACTCCACGGGATGGTGCTCGACGAGAAGTGCTTTTAATAATGCATGACGCGGAGGCAGGAAGCTCCTCAAAATATACCACCAGCTCCTTCTGCATCAGAAACAATGGGAGTCTCCAATTGGAGGAAGAGCAACAATCGGTTACAGTTTTATTATTGTAGAAGATATTAAAGTTTGCACTCATCAGTCAAGTACATGTAGACTTAGAACAATGTTCTCCTGAATCCGAATCCACACACGAGTTCTATTAACACTGTAAATTACAGTTTGTACAATGTGAATCACACATCGGCCCAAAAAAAATGATTGAGCGCAACAATTTGATTTGTCTAATATGCAAATATTCTTTTTTTTTATGACTACGCATTGGTAATGTGCTTAATGTAATCTCCAGTTGTTAATTGTGTTAAATTATAATTAAGAGGACAATGGAGGCGCAAATTTAGTATCGGCTCCATTGTATAATGAGCCCTGCTGCGCAATAAATAACATCCAGACAGAGGTATTGTTCTGGCCTTCTGAAATCAAAGTAATCAAAATACCGAGCTTCATCTCTGACTGCACCGACCCAAATTGCAGATTCATTATTGTCACCAGCAGCCTGGTTAAAACAAATAAAAGTGCTGGGTTCACAGGAATATCTTAAAAAAAAGAATTAGTTCGAGAAAAGTTTTGGTTATAAAAAGCCTGACAAGACGTGCATGTATTTCTGTGTTCTGCACTGTGCATGTGTCTTTGCCTCCATGTGTGCGAGGAGAGTTTGCTCAGCAGTATTTGGACAGTGGAACCGCCCCAGATGCCAGACTCTCTCAGAAGAGGATCAATGCAAATGGCCTCGCTGTTGATATCAGAAGAAAGGACGCATGGGCGGCCAACGTCTTTCTCTCTCTCTCTCTCTCTCTCCCTCTCTCTCTCCCCCTCTCTTTCTTTCCTCCTCTCAAAACGATATGCCAACCAGAGCAGGAGTCACTGGCGTCCACTTATCAGCGCCGGGCCTCTTCCGGAATATTGTCTTTCCCTTTCGGGCAGGAGGCAAATCAAACAAACAAGAAGGAGAGAAAGAGACTTCCTTTCTTCCATCATCTTCACCCGGGATGAAAGGGGATGAAATGTTTTAAAGAAGCCGGGGCTTATGGGAACTCGGCCCCACAGTTAGGCCCCCTGACATCCCTTTATACGCTATGCATGCATCTCTACCTGCAGATCTCTCCCCCGCTGCATTTACTGCCGCTCGACCTTCCTCTCCCGTCATGACCCCTACTCCAACTCCGACTGATTATCCATCCGCCTTCAATTTCTCTCTCACTCCGAGCTACCTTCACTCCCTCTACCTTCCTTCCTCTTATGCTATTCTCCTTAAACACCTCTGTGGTACCCTACTGCACAAAGAAACCTTTCCCATATATCAGAATATCCTGCAAGATTGGAAAAATGAAACACATACTCTTATGTGATCGTATTGTCTTTTTTTTTACTCGGGTCTCATTGCCCTCCCCAGCATGCGGGGGTGTCGCCTGGCTGCGCCGGGTGCCGGTGGCCCTGCAGACAGCTAGCTGTGCACATTACCTTAAGCACGTCTGACTGGGGCAGGTTAGATTAGGGGGGAGAAATGAATAAGGCTTCTTGACTGTGAGCGACCGATAAATCACCTGCTAACTCCCCACAGCCTTCCTCCTCTCTCCTCCTGTGTCACCAGCCTCTGACCCCACCCTGCCCTCCTCCGGTTTCTACCTCCCCCCTTTCCTCCCCATCACACCTGCCTGCTTTTGCTACCTCGCCCCCCCCCGTCTCTCTCTTCGCTCCCCCTCTGCCAGCGATTCGCTTCTCCATCACCTTCTCTCTCTCCTCTCTGTCAGCCTCCACCCTCTCAGCCGTCTTTATCACACAGTTATCTTCTATCCCCTGCTATCCCTCACAGCTGTGCACTTTAACTCACTGTCTCCTGTGTTGCTCCTCGTCTCTTTCTCCCACTCCACCTCCCACATACTGGTCTTCCCGCTGCTTCCACTGAAGCATGGCGGGGGAACAAAGGCGACAGCCCGGGTGGTAAAATCAGATTTTCTCTGGGGCGCGAGCAAGGGCATGTGAGACGGAGGCAAAGTCGCAAAGTTTGAGAAATGTACAGCTCTGTCTGCACTACTCTGAGACATAGTGAAATGGCAGAACGTTGTTTTTTTAACTGTATTTATTCCATTGATGAGCCAACAATGGTTTAGGCCTAAATACCTTGGTTCTATATGGCTGTATTTGATGAGATTAGATTAAACTCTAATGATCCCTGTGGGGAGAATCGGGTCCTTACGAGAGAGAGGAGCCGACTGGAGGAGAGATAAATAAGCACAGAACTAATAGAGAGCATAAAATATGTGGCTGACAACTGCAACCGATGGAACATAATGTTCGAATCATAATGAAAAAATACTTAACAGTATGTTGAATACTTCAATAAAGGGAAGCAGCTTTTTTATCCATTAGTAGAGATTTATACTAACTGGCCTGGAACATGGGAGGTTGTCTACTTCCTTCCTGCCAGTGTAAGTTGTCAGAGCATCTTGAAAGAGGATGGAACCAGTTTAACGGGCCACAGGTTACTGGTTCAGATCTGCCTGCCGGACAGCAGCGATGAGAGACTCCACAGCAGTTTGTAGTCTGAGCCACAGAATCAGTTCCATTTTCAGATGCGAGACTCGCTGCAGTTTATTCTGAGTTTATAATGAGGTATTAACGGAAAAGGAATTGAGTGAATCTCCCTCTCTTTTAAACCCACATTCAACTAAACCACACACACACACACCACACACATACACACACGTAAGAAAGTTGATATGCCAAAGTTATAAAGTGCTTTTCCATTTCACCGCCGCACCCTAGTATCGGTGACTTATTGCATGTGGGCCGGAGAAAAAAAAGGAAAAGTGACGGAGTAGAAGACGGAGAGGGGGGGAGGTCAGAGATGGATGGGTGAGGTGGTCTCGGAGGGAGATATAAATGGAAAGGCCGACTGTGCGAGAAAGAAAGACCCATCATCAGGAGCAGTTAGCACACACAGCACGACGGCGCAGTTTGCGTGTTATTTGTGTCTGGCTGTGTGTGTGTGTGTGTGTATGTGTGTGTGTGTGTGTGTGTGTGTGTGTGTGCACAAGTTATTTATGTGTACAGGATGAGTGAAGATGAAGCACGGCCCTCTCCATCTGCCTTCGTCATCAATAATCATCGGGCTGGACACCGCTAATTGCTGCGTGTCAGAGATGACGAATGCTCAGGTGACGGCGCACATGAAGAGTGAATGGACGCTGCCACTGGCTTTTGGGGTGGAATGGGGGGTCTGCTATAGATATGAGTTGTAATTATGGCACTGGCCTAGTGATGAGCCGCAATGACTCTCATTCACCTTCCAAACCCCCCCCTCCCCCCTCCTCAATTAGACACAGCGGCTCCTGCTGGCCTTAATGAGCCTCTGTAGATGTGGGTCAAGGTCATTGGGAGGGCATTCAGGTAGCGATGGCTTCTCGCACCATTAAAAAATTCATCTTTCTCTGAGGGTTATTTCCTACTGCAAAAGAAATAATACGGATATGGAGGCTATCAAGGACGTGATAAAAAAAAATCCTGCACCTGAGTTGAATGGGTTCTTTCAAATCCTTCCAAACAAATCGTTTTGCGTTATCCTGCTGTAAAATTAAATCCATACTGGGTGAATTAAGTAAAACAGTTTAATCAACTGAACACATCTGCTACCAAATCCGATAAAAAGTTTGATTTCATAGATCCATGCATACATCATATTTACCAAAGAAGTTTTCAGAAAAATGACAAACTAAACCCACTGGAACAAATACAACTACAACAAAGGAACTTTAAAGATATGATTAGGAAATGGGAATGGAATGAAAAATGGACCTGTGAAGTAAAACATTACCCCTCTGTTGCCATAAAGCAACTCTATGGAATAACACTTATACATGGGGAATCTCTAGCGTCTAATCATCGGTTGTAACTATCAATTATTCTATATTTTAAATCAACTAATTATCTCAAATCATAAAATTTGATAGTTAGAAAACAGTGTAAATGTCCAACTTTAATTCCCAAAACCTAAGACTAGACCCAAGACCTTAGTACATTCTCATATCATCCAACCCTACTGGGCCTCACTACCAGTACAGGGGTATATAATGCACTAGTTTGCCTTTGTGATGGTAAAAAAGAAGACAGAGGACAGAGCGTTGTCCTTACCCTATATCCAACAATCTCCCCGTGATGACAGCTCTATTTGTGTCGGGACAATCAGATAGAGAAAGGTTGGGGCGAGAAAACGCAGTTTGGTCTCGATCAAGCATTCCCTCCACGGACGTCCACTGAGTCCCGCGGAATGGAGAAGAGCTAAACTGTCCCAATCACGTTGATGTGGACTTAACGAGCGGCTTTAAATTGCTCTGCCAATCACGGCGCCCCTAAGCTCCCCTCAATCCTCCGCCCCGAAAAAAAGACTCCACCTGTGCATATCTGGGGGTAACTACATCAAAAGTTGATGGTGGGGCTGCGGAGGCTCATTGGTATGAGCATGGGGGGCCCGTTCAGCCGCATTAAACCGCAGCGAGTTCATTAAGCAGCATGAGAGGGGAAGGACGAACAGTGGTGCGGATAGACTGCCTTGATCGATGTAGATGAATGTTCTGCTCGGCTGCACGAGAGGCTACAGGGTGCGTTTGGGGGGGGGCTTCTGAAGCGGTTTAATGTATGTGCATTAAGTGTTTGTGTGCGAGTGTACGTGTGGGTGTGCAGAGAGCGAAGAAGGGGCGAGCGTGAAAATGGATTTCAAGTGAAGTCAAGGGCGGATGAGAGTGTGAGTGTGGGAGGGGATGTAGAAAACTCTAGAAATGTTTGAATGTTTGAATCTCGGGGCATACGCGTTAATACAATTTATAACGTGAAGTGGCGAACCCTGTGGTCCGATTCGGTTAATCCCAATCTGGAAAGAATATCCGTCCAAATGACCCTGCGGCTTGAGGGGACATAATTAGAGCCACTGAACCGACACACGGCCTAAAGCATAAATTAGATTTGTGTCTCCCGTCCCAGGTGGACAGTAGAGAAGGACAAACTTGTTTAATGTCTCTTGTTGCTTATTAGAGGCACAACCAGTCTGTCTCCATGTTGATATTCTGAACTCACTGTCGACCTTGTGAGTTTCTGTACGATCCAGAGTCTCCTGAATCGGCGTTAAAGAAATTGTTTAGTTTAAACCCAGAGTGTGAGGGCTGAACCCTGTGGTTCTCAAAGATTAAAAATCATTTTTTTAACTGTTGTTACATCTGTGTTAAGCCCTTTAAAACCCTCTTGTGTGCAGCAGGCATTAATATAAGTGTAAGTTCAAGTTCCCACTGCTCCAGACTGCACTTCCTCTTATGGAGGCTATCAATTTGAGTTTTGGTCTGCCGCTGAGACGTCAGCCGAGTGCTTCTCTGGGATCAGATACACAGGCACCCAGAAAACAGAGTGGAGATAGTGAACTCAGCAGACGCGACCTGACGCCTCTTCATCTTCCAGGTGACGATGACAGGCGCTGCGATGATGTGTGGGGAAGAAGTGCGCTCATTTCAGGAGGAGCGGGAGAAACGAGGGGTGGGGGAGAGAGGGAGAGAGGGAGAGAGGGAGAGAGGGAGAGAGGGAGAGAGGGAGAAACACAAACACGTTTTGTCTGTCTCCAAACCCGGCGTGTGTGTGTCCCAAGGCGCCATCGTTCCCCTAGATGAGAACACCTCGGAAAGGGAAGTGAGGAGTGTGTTGTTTCAGAGAGCGACTGAAATGTGTAAACAAAACATCAGACTGAGTGTGTGCGTGTGTGTGTCTGTGTGTCTGTGTGTGTGTGTCTGTGCAGGTTTATACAAGTGAAATATACTCTACACACTCTGGAACACGGAGGCTGGAATATCATTTGAATGCATTTGGGTGTGGACTGGCCTGGACACAGGCCCGGAGTCCCAGTCCTGATCATTAGGATTGTTTTGTTCCACTTGGTCTGCCGTCAATTCCAAACGGTTTCATTGTTTTATTTGAACAGCCCTTTGTTTTGTTTGTCTGTGAGCTCTCTCCCCGCTGAGGTGGAATATGATAAGGAAGCAGAGTCGGGACTTGGAGATTAATATGCGAGGACACGCCCGAGTCTACCAGTCGTCTTCGCAAGAGTAATGGAACAATTCCACGGGGACAAGGACAATATGACAATGTGTGAAAGGGAAAATATCTTCAGAGAGAATGATGAATCACGATCAGTGTGAGTCATGACACAATAAGTTGGTTTCCTCCAAAGGAAAAGCAGCTTCCACGCTGATACTTAAAAGAAGCTCAACACATAACTGTGAGTACGACAACTCTGAAAATGTGTTGATAACACATTCTGCTGGTCGTCATGGAGCTTGGCTAAAGAACGGAATTTCAAAAATGATCTGTCGATGCGTCTGGTGGGTTTGTTTCTTTACCTCAAGGCTCACTTCTGTATTAGAAGCCTCATTGTGCTTTGGATTGATTATTAACATCCGCAAGGGACGTTGTGTTTTTTCCCGTGTCCATTTATTTGTTTCATTGTTTGTCAGCAGAACTAATAACGTATTTTTCCCGTTTGTTCATCGGCAGGATTTTTACTAGAACTACTGAAAGGATTCTGTTAAATGTCAGGATCTAGACACAGGAGCGTATCCAGGAAGTTGTTTTCACCTTCATAAATTGTGAGTTATAGGTTTTTTTTCACTTTTTCAAACTTTTCCAGAGTATAATTCATGGATCTTGACTTAAAAAAAGTCCAAAACAAATTTAAGGAACTGATGTCAGTGGCCAAATCCAATCGAAGTGGAGTGTTGGGCCTGGGCGGAGGTATACGCTCGGCTGATTGCTCTTCTACTTGCATATTGGACTTTTTAATTAGTGAACAATGGAAAGTTATTAGGTGCCGGCCAGGTTGAAGTGTTGATAATGACATCAGTGGTCTTTTCGAAAACAACAGACAGCAGGCGAAACTAAAATATCTGCTATTATTCAATTTCCAAGCTGTGGCATATCTTGACCTGATGAAAGAGAAATGAATAAATCATGCTCCATTAAATGTCATTAAGCCTGTTAGCAGAAATCTAATTCTACTAAAGTTCAGCGCCAATGTACAAATTGAATGTAATTGCCCAGAATGCAAATGGACTGGGCTGTTGTTTGGTTGAATGTGAGACCGACCAAGAGAAAGTGTGTGTGGGTGTGTGTGTGGGAGAGGGAAGAAAAAGCTAAATGTGTATTCGCAGGAAAAAACCTTTATGCAACAACATAATGGACAACACTTCCTCTTCTCTGTTTCATTCAGAACACTAAGGACGCTGAGGGATTGTGAATTGTCAAGGCTTTAAAAAAACTGACTGATTTCCGGAAAGAAAAAAACCCAAAACAAAGAGGGAGAGATGGGGGAAATGCAATTACCCGGCGAGAGCTGTGTGGGAGTTTTACTGTAATTATCCTTTAAAGGCATGCTAAACTTTTCCTTAGATCTTTAAAAAAAAATAAAAGACTCCCGAAGTGGGAGAGATGTCACTGGGCAACAGGAGGAGAGAGAGATTAGATTAATGTGAAGGGGCGTGCAGATCAGATAAGTGCAGACACGTTGGCCGGTGGAGAACAACAAACACACAATCGGAAATAAAACGATACATCAGAAGAGGCACATCTTGGAGGGGCACTTTATTGCCTTTCTGATTCACAAAAAAACCTTTCCACTTGTAACATGTTCCATAAAAATCAATGTTGATTTTTGTGGAATGTGTGTGTGTCCTTCTTTTTGGGATGAGGCATCAAAGCATGCAGCATTTTGGAAAAGGATGACAGAAACATTTGATGGGCCACTTTTCATTTCCCCAGCTCTCTTTACCCCGCCATCTGTCTCTTTTATAGAAGTACAAACACACACACATATGCAGACCATGCTACACACGGATCCTGTATTTACTGCTTTTGCTTCACGGCCACAAACACACACAACTGCTTATTTACCACACTGCTGCCTTGTCCATAAATTCTCCGGTAAGAACCATTCATATAAAAAAGCCTGGCCCTGTGCGGCACGGCAGAGAATAGAAACACATTTGACAAAAGTATAAACAATGATGCAAAAGTCAGAGAGAGGCGGCTCAGGTTTACTCCAGACACTTCTTCCTGCACCGCCCTGCTGTGAAACTCCGACTGGAAACTTTCCAAATCCTGTGGGAAAACACCACCTCTTTTTTTTCACTTTTTAACCCCCCAGATTCCATAATCCCCGTAAATAAGTCACATAAGTCCCCCTGCCTTGATTTGTTGTTGCCGGCATCTTTTACATCTTAGTCCCGGTAATACCCATTTATCTCAGGGGTCTAGTTCACGTCCCATGTAAACCATTGTCTGCTCCCTTGTGAGTCATCAGCTTAACTTGCTTATCAGCAGCATTAATCTTGCTGATACACTCTTTCTAATTAATGGAGGATTGCCCCGGTGCCATAAATTGAAGCTGCAGGTTGGTGACAGAGAGTCCCTGAGATGCAATGCATTGTGGGTACTCAAAAGTCTCAGATTGCATTGTCACAACTCTCCTGCAGACCTGAACAATTAGGTGAGAAGCGTTTTGCAATTGTGATTGTGTTATTGTTATTGTGTGTCACTCGGTGTGTGTTTCTCCATTCCCTCGCAGCACACTGTTTTATTATTCCAGAGAGCCAATTACTGTGTTTCATCTTGACACACGTCTCGTCCGGAGCAGCGTGCTCATCCATGTTAATCGCGGCCTTGAATGGCCGCCGAGGTGTCGGCCGCCTCATTACAACGAGAGCATGCGACAAACAACCAGGGGGCTGATGTGGCAAAAATCTCAGAGTCGCCCACCCCTTCCTCTATCTCTCAGTGACTTCTCCTCTCTCTGGCTTTCTGCTCCCATCCTCCTTTCCACGGAGGATAAGTGTGCGACACTCCTTAGGAATGACCTTCTAGTGAGAGGGGATCTATCCTAATGAAGGGAGCGAGGACGCCACCACTTACTGTGCTCCGCTCAGGTCCATGTGATGTAAACTTGGTCATTAGAGGGCGGCCCCTTGACTAACAGGGAGGAGGCGGGTTTACGACCTTTACAGCAGCCAACCACCTGGGGGCAATTGAGGCTTCACACTTCGGGAGCATCCGTTTTTTTCATATACGACATCGGCCCTTGTGTGTATCTGCATTGGTGTTAAACCGAGGCTTTGAAAGACAAGAGCGTATCTCAAGTAGGAGACTTAATATTTCAAAGCAAACAGCGAGGAAGTCTTTATCTTTGTTCCCCAACACGGCACTGAAAACAGTTTGTTCCAGATATCTGTGTTTCGAAAAAAAAACAGATGAGCGTGATCAAGCTGCGCTGATCGCTTCGCTCCCATATCTGCAGGAAACACATGCAACATCAGCAAAGCACTGTGAGAGTGTGGCGAGGAGCTGAGGAGAAAATATGTTGTGGAAGCAGAGGTAACATCACCGACAGGAAGAGGGGAGAGACACATTAGAGAAAGAAGACAGGAACATCTGCAGGGGTTTTGGCAGGGAGAACAGGTAGAGACACGTCGACGGGAGAAGGTCAAAGCAACGGATTCAAAGTCTGCCAATTAATGTAAATCTGTGATTCACGAAAGAAGGTGAAAGTCATAAAAGAACAGAAGGTTGAGAGTTCAGAGGAGATGAAACAAAATAAAAAGAAGTCTTTCAAGTCACAAGCTCAGAAAGAGACAGGAGCAGATTTGAGGCGTTTGGAATGCAACAGCTTGTGTGTGATATGCATAGAACTTGTCACATAGCTGCCACTGGCACGGCCGCTTTGATCAACAGGGTGAGTATTGGAAGGGATTCAAAAGGAACGCTCTCGTTTCTATTGTGAACTGTGAGACGACACGGTCACTTAAAAAAAGTTACTAAACTGGATTAAACAGATGTGGAGTCAAATCCCCGAATGGCTGGAGAAGAGAGATAGAGCGGTGCAGGCTGGGGAATCGAACACGAAGGGGAGAACGTGCGTGAACAAGATCTGAGAAAAAGAACAGAAACCATAAACTGTACGTAAAGATGGACGGCATGAAAGCATCCGAAAAGGAAAGCCAATCATCTGGATTGCTATAGAATCGGTCAACCTCTCCTACTCCGTGTTAGTGGATGGGACGTCGATCAAACAAAAGAGTCAAAGTTCGCATCAGATATATCAGTCATTATCGGACTGATGATATTTGATTGGTTGATGGTGTCTACTGGTGGGACCCTGATGCCACAGCCCAGCATCACTTTGGCCCCTAAGTCTATATCAAGGATCTTTTGGCGTCCATCTTTATTTGCAGTCTATCGCCAGAACTCTATTAAACTGATTCTTAAGATACTTCAACATTTCCTTTGGGACTGAACCACATTCTCCAGATTACAGGGGGCTCGTTCTCATTCCGAGCGCGTCACACCCGAGCTGTAAACCACTCGAGTGCACAATGGAGGTGACGATCTGACAAAGGCAGAATGACAACATCATCAGCAAAAACAACCGAGACGCCACCTTAATGTCATCCAACTGGACGGCATCCAGACCTCGGCAGCGTTTTAACATCCCGTGCATATATTTCACAAACATGAGAGGTGACAGAGGGACATACCCTTGTGGGATGAACCTCACAATGGGGGCTCCTGTACCTCCTGAGCAGAATGCAGAACATCCTAATGGAATACAATCATAAGACCAAAAAGTCTCATCAGGATAAAGAACTTTCCTACTGGTGTGACGATATCAAGATCTGTGGATTCAATTATATGGAAAAAAGTTGCAAATTCAAGGTCTACGAAGGAGAGAAGGACAAACAAGGAGAAACAAGAGACACTATGGAAGATGCAAAGTCCTAGAGTTCCAAGGGGAAGGTTAAAGAAATGCAGGCAGATGTTAGAAGATGTTCCAGAAGTCGGCTTCTTGCAGCAGAATGTGATTCTCACACACCGAGGCGAGGGAGAGGGAGTAACAAACATATAACACTCAGATGGAAGCACGCATTCATATCAATTTGGCTTGCAGATGTAAACACATTTGCATGCATGTCTTTTATGCCGTATATGTGTGTGAGAAAAATATGAGTTGTACAAACAACACAGATGTAAAAATACGCCTCATTTAAATAAAGGTATCATCTTCCTGTCATTGCCTAACTTGTGTTTCCTGGCTCCGTGGAAACAACGTTGTGAGGAATCGCACAAGACGCTTGTGTTACCGTCTCCTTCTACACTGCTGCTTATAATACAGAGTGCATCTCTCAGTGCCGCCAGACAACCACAGCATACTCATACACTCACACACACGCAAACACACACACACACACACCTGCAATAGCTACGTCAGTCCACCCAAGGACCAAGGGAGTAGGTTTGATTTGGACATTGGTGGGGTCCGTGGGATATGAAAGTGCTTCCTAAAGTTGATAGGTTTTTTTTGTATTCGCAATGATAATTGAAAAAAAAATCAATAAATCGGCTTAATTAACATGTTTATAATGCATATCTGAATATCAAAAGAGAATATGCATTCTGTAATGTTATAGGTTAAAGCAACTAATGAAAGAAAATGAGTCAACTTAGAAGAGTTTTCAACTTTACTCTGGTGCAACTGTAAACAACATCAACAACATTGTAAATAAATATTTTTGAAATAATACAACAACAGGTGTATCACTAAATGTATCTATAGTGCAGCCATGGATACTGCTTGAACCAACTCTCTTGAAAATGGAGGAGCTTGTGTGGCAGCTGTTGAACTGGAATGTAATTTGGGTGAGGTTGGTTTGGTTTGTCCAGAATATCTTCTTGAATGCTGACAATCTCCCTGACCCTATCCTTGGCACTCTCCCTGCTGCTCTCTCCATTTGGATCAGTTTCCTAAGAAATCACAGTATACATTTGACCACGCTGTAGCAACTACTGCAAACACACTATTAATATAGGCCTATTGTTATTCAGGTCATAATCAGACTAATATTTGACACAATGCTGAATCTCATGACTAACATATTAATCATTATTGAACCTCACCTGTGAATTTCCAGCCTCTCTTCCATCTCCTCCAGTCTCTCCTTCTCTAGCCTCTCCTTCATCTTCTACAGCATCTCCTCCTCTGTCTCCTTCTCTATCCTCTCCTCCAGTCTCTCCTTCTCTATCCTCTCCTCCAGTCTCTCCTTCTCTATCCTCTCCTCCTCTATCTCCTCCAGTCTCTCCTCCTCCAGTCTCTCCTTCTCTATCCTCTCCTCCAGTCTCTCCTTCTCTATCCTCTCCTCCTCTATCTCCTCCAGTCTCTCCACTGTCTGTCACCTGACAGAAGTATGTTGATGCATGACATATGAACAGATATATTAGGGTACATACATGGGTAGACAAAATGTTCACACAATTATTATGTTTTATTCCCCCAAAATATATATGTATAAAATCACATGAGCATCTGCAATGTGCTTGTTGTTACTGTAAATGAAAGGGAAACCTTGAAGGAAAATAAAGGTTATTAAATTTAATTAATGTTTATTTATCCCCAAATTTTTTTTTAAACCATTGCTCCCTTTCCACACAAATAAAACATGAAAATAATGGTAGGCCTATACCTTAAAATGCGGATCTCTTTGGCATTATAGCCTATGCTGACTAATAATCAATATCAGTATTGTTATGGCTCTAAAATATATAACCTTTTAATTAACTTACACGTTGACTTCTAAAGAAGTCTCTTATGTCTTATGTGTTTTCGTTTCTTCGACATCCTACACACACACACACACACACGCACACATGCTGCACGCACAGCGCGCGCACGCACAAGCATAAAACACACACAAATATAAGTGTTACTGCAAATGACATCACTGATATTAAAATCCGTCTCGCTGACGTGACCGAAGGCAGAACTTACACTCGCAGATGCAGATATTAGCTATGCACTGAGGCGTCCTGTTGCTCCTCCTGTCTGGGACTAGCAAGTTGCCGGTAGCTTTTTTTTTAACAAGCAGATGGAGTGACAGCGGGGACGGCCAATCAGGTTGAATATAGGTTTGCGGGAAACCGCTACAGCCAATCAAAGCGCGATAGTTGTTTAGAGGCGGGACTTCTAGCAGAGACGGATTTTTAACCCTTTGTGTACTATAATTATTGCCTAAACAATACGGACAGCGGGTGTATTATTGGTAGGGACTACACAGTAGAGGCTGGATTTTGGTAGGGTCGGGACCCTACCGTCCCTATATAATCCTACGCCCTTGCCAAGGACACTCAGCATGTCAGCTCTGATTAAGCCTGCACTCAGCCTGTAGAATAGAGTTCTTGTGTGTGGGGGGTGGGGGGTGGGTGAGAAGTGCAGAGGAAAAGAAACGACTTGTGTCCAGTAATAAATCGCTGCAGGCGTCCGGGCTCTTCAGAGCGATGGCCGCGCTGACCCCCGACAGATGCCGGCTGGTTTGGCCTGCCAGTCGTGTCCCGGCCTGTGGGGCCAGCACCATCATGAGTGATGGGCCACGGTCCAATACTGGGAGGCCGGGCCCGCCACAGGCGCAGGTGTAGACATCGTTAACATCCAATAAGAAGAGGGTGAAAACCCCGCGCAAAGTGATATTAATGGAGGCTCGTCTGCAGTTGCCTGGTTCACTGAGCGAATATGAGAATAAATACGGCCTTTTGTGAGGCACGCGCCTTTCATTAATATTAACCAACAGCCTCAAAGGTCCATGAGAGAGTCCATTAGGAGCGGTCACTGCTGTTTGACAGTGGCCGTCTGTTCGGAGTTTCAGTTGTGATAGTTGAACGTTCTACTACTCGCCGTCCTCTTTCAAACGATGTATCATGTATACGCAAAGCTTGATCCAAAAAATCGTCTTCCCCGCTGCCAAGTCGGCAAAGTCAATTATGTCTGTTGTTTATTTGGAAGTTGGATAATTATGTGACCGTTTGCCAAAGCCCGAGACATGATCAGCAGCAAATTAATCCTGCGAGGATTCATATTCGCTTGGCACGCACGTCTCTCACTCCCCATTGTGCCGGTATTGCCAGGAAATTGAGTAGTTGTGTGAAAAACAAGAGCATCTGAGTCACAACAGCAAAAGGGATAAACAAGGCAGGATATGAACTAAATGAGTTGGTGAATGGCCAGCGCTCCCAACCATGAATACGCTTTTTCTAGACATCTAACCTTACAAATTCCTCCTCATTGTGTTCAAACAATCCTCATGTCACAAAGTCTCACTGTGCTGCTGCCCAGTTCTCCATCCCGCCTTTTCAATCCTTCGGGCTAATGAAAGGGCTAATCTTCCAATTCCGCAGTTTCAGATAATTCATTCAAGAAGCGATTGAACCCGAACCCTCAAGTGTAATATTTGAAATTTCACCTCGAAGATGTAATGACGTCCTGGACACCGGCAAGTAAATGGTGTGTGAGTCAGATATGAGACTAGATCAGACGAGCCGAGCGGATCTATTCCCACGACAGAACATCAGCTTCCCTGTGGTATTTCCACGAATCATCAGGACAATCCACCGTCTATCTGCGCTTCAGCAGGCGTCTCCCGTGGTTCTCGAAACTCTCTCTCAAGGGCTGCTCTCAGCCGAGTCCATTGATGGGATTTTCCTTAATCTGGTGTGTCTGAAGATAGCGTTGTTGAGTGATTCAGGTGTCCCCGTCCGCCTGCTCGGGGCAGCGAGCAGGAGCAAAGGGGCGAGGAGCTTCGGCTGAACTCCTTGTTTGCACAGTTTGTGTTTGAGGACTTTTTTCTATCTCTTCCCACAGACAGAGTTAAGAACTGGTGCTAATCTTGTAGAACCGTAAATAAAGATGGTTGACAGCTTCCCAAAAGTAAAGCCACCGGTTGGATGCAGTGTAGGTCTTAAACCCCACCTCCTCCGTGTTAGTAAACAAGACATGGACCGAACTAAGAAGTCAGTTGTTTCATTTTTGGTACTTATCACAGAGATATTTGTCCAAATGTCCTTTGATTAATGTTTATTGTTAATTATTTGCTATGAAAAATGGGATGAAACATTATGATTGACAGTAGATGCTGACTCATGATTGGTGGAGCGTGTCTTGCCTCATGCTGAGCAGATAAACAGGGATCTGGATTGTTTTGTGTTGTGTATTCTGTTTGTTCAGTTCTCAGGCTTCATTGTAAAACCAGCCACACCATCCCTGGCATTTCGTACAGCCAAGAGTCGGCCGGCTCTGATCACCGTGGAGCCGACACAGAACAGTCCACTAAGACGAGGAGATTAGAGAAGGGGCTGTGTTTTATCACTCTCTCCCACCTGTGGCTATACTGGTAGTTTGCTGGACACTTTTACCTCCCACCAGTTCCCTCCCACAGGTTTCCTGCCAGTGAGGCTGGTAGATGTGAGAAAATGTTACTTCGCATTCATAACACACACACATATATGAACCAATGGTAATTCATCAAGAGAGGAATTTCCAATAACCTTTTTTTGATTAGGAAATTACCTTCTCTACCTTTGAGACCATTTATATGATGTGAAAGAGATTTTCTTTTGAATACAAAAGACCTTTATGTTTGAGATCAGGCTTAACTTGCTGCCTCATGCTATACATCTACATGGCATGAAGCTGTATCAGCCTGAAATACTTCTACATTTGCTTTTATATGATTAATAAATGAAGCAGTGCCAGTCTGTTGCCTGCATGCATTTAGAAAATAACCATCTGCACATGCACTCAGTCTTAGCTGCTGTTATCACCCTCATTCTTTTTTGCTGTATTTTTCTGTTCATTAGGACTCGTACACAGAGAGTGAGCTGCCATCTTTGCTCCGAGTCTTTCATCCCTGTCGCGGCAGGGAGTGGCCGCGCACCGAGGAGCCCCTGGCAGGAACTTGTTAGGTCCGTGACCATATTCCACTGCAGACCTCATTAGCCGCTCAGGATCGCCTGGTGGCCTCACTTCACCGCACTCATTGATGCTACACGGCTCAGGTCACCGCCCGGTTCGCTCGCCGATCCCTTTCCCCCCGGTTTTGGGACGCACTCACGCCTCGCTTTATTGACACTCCAAGACTAATGAGCAAGCATTAGCTGTCATATCTTTGTTAGAGCACCTGTAAAGCCTCGGCGTGAGGACACAGAGAACACGGGTCCTGGAGGAGTCTCCTTAAGGCTTTGAGTCTTCTGTGTGATACTCATTATTTTGTGAGGGGACACATAATTTAAGAAAACAGCATAAAGTAATGAGATGTTTACTTTGCCTGGTCTGCAGAGGAATGGTTCCTGTGTCGCCCGGGGTCAATGTGAAGCCATCCCCATGTTTACATGTGGTGCTCATGAGACTGGTGTGTGTGGTAGAACGTGATTATGTTTTAGGAGCTGAGAAGGATTTGTTATAATTAAATGATTTTAAGATGAGAGGGAATGTCGTTGACTTGATTTATTTGTAATTGCTCAGTCCTGCTGGCAGGCAGCAACTAGGCACATGACTCTGTGTCTGCTGTGTGTAAGGTCAGATAAGACGCAATTAGAGAGACAGAAACACAACACTGGACTTTCATAGAATAGTAATGTTGTCTCATTCGAGTTAAATAACAGCAGCGGTGTATAGACGCTTCTGGGGGGGTGGGAGATAAATCACTGGTTGAAATTTTTTCGTGAGCATCTGCATTTTTGTGTGAGTTTGGAGGTGGTGCACGAGGCCGGCGGGCGCACGCTGAGAAGGATGAGTAATGATGCGGAGTTGGGAGTCGGAGGAAGTAAACACATCGGGCTGTTGTTTCTATTGGACATTTCGCCCTGGAGCTGTCGTCACAGCAACCCCTTCTCCGGAAAATGTATTTCGGTTTTGCCTTCACGTCCCAACTGCAAAAAGCCAAGCTGTTCTCCACCGAGGGGCCACGGGAACTGCTCTCTGCATTCCTTTACCCTCGTTTTACATCCCTCTTGCTCTGTTTCTCATTTCTTTTCCCCCACTGCTTTGCCAGGTGCGGACTAAGTTGTTGCTGTCGACCCAAACAGATTGTTTGGTGCTGCACACGGAACCATGGGACGCCCTGCCCCAGACAGAGGCCAGGAGAGATGACGACTTACCCTTAATTTGCATGACACACAAGCTTACCCTTGCTAACACTACACCCTAAAAGCCAGAAGACAGAGTACAGAGTACAGCCGCCTTATTTTCTGGCCCCTTCTTGCTTGGTCAAGCTACAACACTGGCCCACAGCCCAATTCTCAGGGATGAAGCTAAGCCTGGGCACATCCCCAGCGTGGCCGCTTGCCAGCAGGCCCCACAATCCCTGGCAGAGGATGGAGAGCTTTCTGCCTCCGCCTCTGTCCCTACCATCTTTTCTCCTGGATTTAAAGGTTATCTGCAGCCATCCTGTCTGGGGCCTCTGGCGAGAGTGGCAGAGGGCGGCCGGCCTGCCACAGGTGTGAGCGGTGCCGATAAGCGAAGGTAGAGGAGGAGAGGAGGAGAGGAGGAGAGGAGGAGAGGAGGAGGAGGAGAGGAGGAGATGGGCGAGAGGGCGGGGCGGAGATATGTAGGCCCATCGTGGCCCGAGACAATCCGCCATCCACAATATTGTACACAGATGCAGCGCTCCCAGGATGAGAAAGCAAAAAGGACTGTGGCGGTGGCTGTGCTGCTGGTTGAGCGAGTGCCTGTAGATGTAGCTTAAAGAATGAAGTATTCATCATGTTGCTTTTCAGTGAAAGCTGAACATGAACACTTGGCCATAAAATGTTTTTTATACAAGCTGTACCAATGTGAAGGATTAGGTCCGCGGATATCATCTGTTCCTCCCGGGTTTACAAAGTGAGAACACAGCCAGGGCTGGGACAAAGCAGCCAATCCCAGAGCTCCGCAGCTCACTTTCAGTGTGC
The DNA here is from genome assembly GCA_038501795.1 of Pseudopleuronectes americanus. NCBI lineage: Eukaryota > Metazoa > Chordata > Actinopteri > Pleuronectiformes > Pleuronectidae > Pseudopleuronectes > Pseudopleuronectes americanus. The sequence goes on from CM076737.1 coordinate 11,829,163, forward strand.
GTAGCTCCTCCATTAATAACTAATAGGTGGAACATTAGGGGGAAATGGTGAGTATGTCTTGCGGGCTTACATTAGCCTTCGCGTACAGCATCTCCTTATCTGTGTGTAGGACAAGAGAGGGAGAGAGAGACTGAGTGCGTCGTCCTCTGTTTGACTTTCTTCCTCCATTAACTTCCCTGGGAGGATAATGCGAGTGCCACTAAAAGTGCACGGAATCTGCACAGATATATGCAGGCGGCTGAGCAAAGGCCCACGAGCGGCCATTCAGCCAGGCACTGTACTACTGCATTAATAAATGAGTGTACTAGTTAATATCCAATTGATGTTCCCACTATACACGGGATCATATATAGTGGTATTAACATAGTGGAAACCGTTTAAGGTGATAATGACCGTGTGGGTCCACTTCATCACTATAAGCTGATCATTTTTTCTCGTGGAAATAACAGTTTAGATATTTATATGTCAATTATATACTCATTATAGTTAAATATTTATCAAATATATTTATCAAATGAATACAAAGACATACAACTAGGAGCAGATGAAGATAAACAGCTCTGTGACCGTCTACTACTGTATCTGAATATGTTGTCATGAGTGAAATAAGCTGTATTGGAGTGATTCTTTGCCAAGCTCTTGGATTCATGTAAGCAGTTTATCACTGTTAATGGTATTCACTGTATATGTAAAATCTATGTGGCTGATTATATCCATTTACACGCACCCATACAAAGTTCCCCATTAATTCCCGAGACTTTATAGAGGGTCCCCACGGTCTAATTAGTTCTGCCACAATTCCATAATGACCTGAAAATTATTTTACACTTCTCATATTAACGTAACAGATTTTACACTTTGGGTTTTCGTGCTGTTGCTTCATTATAGAGCAGTGTGAAGCATTCGGTTGGCTGTAAATACATCCATTAATATTTTACCATCCCCAGCAGGCAGAACTTGGTGTAACACTGGTAGTTTTCAGCTTTAGACATGCACAGCCCTGCAAACTGTATTTTGTTCCCAGTGGGTAAGCAGACCTCGGCCTGACCTCTCTGTGTACGTGTCCCTGACACAGGGATAAGTCAATGGAATACCAACTACCGACAAAAATCTGTTTCTGACATTTTAGTAACTAACAATATGCGAGAATGTGTTTTACTGGTTGTTACAGGGTCATGAAATTTCAAACTAGCTCTAAACTGAAAACCCGGGACCAGCAAGCGGTTAAAGATGACACTGAATAAACCATCTTATTTTTTATTTGCACTGCAATTATGTCGCATTTACATAAGTAGATGAGTAATAAAGTGAAGAGCTTTTTTGATTTGCATTCATATACAAACGTCTCCCAAAAACTCACCCGAAGTACCAGAGAGCAAGACCGTTACAGAGTGTTCTGAAATCCACACTCGGGTTTCACTGAGCGGAGGATTTATGCAGCATTGGGGGAAGCTACTACTGCGTTATAGTGGTTGAATGTGCATAATTATCTTGATAACTAATGATGATTCATGGATTGTTTTTCGGTGATCAGCGGCGCACACAGATTGTATGGTGACTAGGGAGGGGATTTGCCCATGTGCACTCAACCGGCGGGCGCTCTTATTTGAAATCCAACATTTAAACAAGTAAACCAAACACGCATGTCCACACACATGCAGGGAGAGAGAACTCCTCCGACTCTGGCTTCACAAACATCATTAATCAAGCTGATTAAGATTAGTCACTGGCAAGCCTCCGTACCTGTTTATTATAATTAAATCGATGTATGTGTCACTGCAGCCGTGGACCGAACCGTCGCACAAAACTAGAAATTACACACCATACAAAAAGGGGGAAATAAATGATGGAGTTAAGGCCGGGCGCCGGCTCCGGCAGATTGAATACAAGTTGAGGCTGGCAGAGAGGTGAGAGGAGCCTTTTGCTGTTTTGTGCTTTCAAGATAACCTCATCCTACATCCGCGAGAAGGGGTCCACACGGAAAGGTTCTATTCACCGCAGTTCAGATTGTGTAACCTCCCCATTCACAGTCTCACCACACAGCCGACAACATCTCACAAAAGAAAGGAGACATGATGGAAGAGGGAAGCTCGAGGCCCAAAGGAATAAAATAACAAATAAAAAAACACACACACATTTAAGCAAAGCAAACACTCCCCTGCGTGTGTGAGCTCAGGCCGACTGAAACCTGTATTTTCTACTTCACATGTTGTGTCCTCCCTCGGTGCAGCGTGCTTTGCTTGGGGAGCCGCTGAGTGCTCTGGGTAACACAAGTAGACGGAGAGTATACCTCTCTTTACATATCCAACAGAGGGTTAGCATAGGGAGATAAGAGAGCCCGGGTGACTGAGCAGGCGTGCAGAAAGGCAGATATTTGATTTGTGCCAGATATTGAAAGAGCACACAGGAGATAAAGCGAGTGAGAGCCACTGAATTATTTTCCTTTTTTGCCACCGATAACGTGAGATGGTAAATGGCTCATGAAGGGGGAGTAAATTGGGAGAGTGAGGTTTACGAGCAGAGGGGATCGGGGGCCGGGGGAAGGAGCAGCAGGACGACACTGAGCTGAGACTCGTATCTCGGCAGCACATATGGACACCAGGACTACCAGGACTACCAGGACTGCCGTGAAGTGTTTTTTGTTCATTCCTCCGACAGTGGGTAAACTTTCAGCTGTCAGGGAACTTGATACCCGGACCTGAATGTTTTATGTGCGGGAAATTCTCCAAATCGTGCTGCAATGATCACACAATCACACAGATGTGACCATTTGGCATTGTTTTAATGTGCAGCTTAACCGGCTTTAGGAAATGAGCCAGAAGATATGAAAGCATCGGTGTCAATTTCTACTACGGATGATGTGAATATTGCTCATCGCTCGATTTCAACCGGAAAGGAGCACCTGTTTGGACACTGGGCAGGAAACTGGACTGCGGATAGCTCGGCTGGAATGATTGGCAGTCGAACAGAGGGACGTGAGAGGTGAACCACCGGCCCGGTGAATAAAACATGAGCGGGGCCGACAGGGGCCGCACCGGCAAAAAATATGAAACAGCTTTGTTCCACGTCGACCCCTTGACCCCGTCATCAAATTGGTCGACATCACACACACCTGGCTGCGGTGGTAAAAGTGTTGCCATTATTCTGAATGCATACGCTCCCATTTGCATTCCAGCCTATAAAGTGTAGCTCTTTATATCTCAAAATGAACTCCACATTTCAGTGTGTTTTGTTGCTGAGAGCAGCTGCTCCTCCGCTCTCTGAGGAGCTGGTGTGGGAGAAAACTGCTTTGATAAAAATAAGAAAACGGACAGAAGAGAAACTGCCAGCCAGTTTTACATGAAACCATTAATGGATTCTGCTTTATGCAGTTAAAGGACCACTGGGTAGTCGAGTCCATTGGCATAATGTAACATAATCAAAGCCTGATTCAATATATCAAACATGGGCTGATACAAGTCATGTATATCTGTATTGGCATCAATGTTTTGCCAGTATTTTATTTTACAAATTAGAAAAGATGAATATTAGGCTTACATTTTACATTAAATCAAATATTTTTCTCATTACATGTTCACTATATTTGATGGTATTTGTGTTTTATTTATTCATAGCTGTAGATTATCGTTATCTGAAGGCCAGTGTAGGTTCTACGTCACTCTATGGACAAGTAGAGGTATTGCAATCTTAACGCTCACCACTAGAGGCCACTAAATCCCACACACTACTCCTTTAACCAGTAACCCTGATGTCCTGTGTGGTGCTAATACAGTGTCAGCCACGGCAGCCACTTGTCTCAGGGAAGTTCTAATTGGTTCACAGTAATTACACTAATTTCTCAAAATTAATTGAGTAATAATTTATGGGTGTTACACTGCTACATGTTATACCTCTCAAATGACAAATTAAAAATGCCATTACCAAATGGAGATCCAGCTGGAATAGAGGCACAAAAAAAAATATACCTCCCCACCTGCACACAGACCCAAAGTGTCATTAAGGGGGACTGGTACCTCCAGTTTGGCGGGGTAACTGGTGAAATGAAGCATATGGGAGAGGCATGAGGTTGTCTAAACTCTCTCCAGGCCAACCGGGGACAATGGCAGGGACTGTGGAACCCCTATGGAACAACGATCTCTAAATCTAGAAGAAACTAACAAAGAGGGAAAACAGCCTGTGTTGCCTCATGATTTTCCAGCTCCCTCTCAGTTTTTTTGCAGGGTGACTTTAGGTTCAGTCTGCAGAGAAAAACATGGATGGTCCCGAGGCAACGCACCCCCCGCGGACAGCCGAGGGGGCTCGAAGGAGAATATGCTTACTGATTTCAATTAAACATTGCCAAGTGGAGCTCCATGTGCAGATACCAAAGCTCTGGGCGTTGTACGCGAGCCCTTGGCAGGCCGCTCGGCTGCAGCCAGCCCATCATCGAGAGGCCAAGCTCGGCCGTAAAACACCACGGAAGCGAGCTTGGCTGCGGATCCCAAAACCTAACTCTAGGAAATGGAAAGCCTGCCCGGGGCTGCAGGAGTCACGGGCTGCTTTCCCCTGCCAGTATCCGTGCTCATGCCTCGGCTGCAGTTTTGGTGTTAATCAGATGCAGCTTCCGAGGGGTAGAATGAGTCATGTGCTTTGTGGGTGTTTGAAGAGGGATGTTCTGAGGTCAAAGTCGGTCACAGGGGTAAATGGCTGTGTCTTTTATCTTATGGGTGGGACTGGATCCCGCGTGAAGCTGCTGCCCGTGCTGATGGATTGCCGATGTCAGCTCATTAGTGGCACAGGACTTCGCCGAGTCATCAGTCCGTGGAGGTGCGGCGGCGCCCGTCGGTTTCACAGAGAGCCGGGCGGAAGAGAGCGAGTGGATAATAAAAAGGGAGGAAGTGGGAAAGTTTAAGTTGAGTAAAGGTCACGTCGTTTCATTACATATTGATGGTGCTCTCGTGTCTGCTCGGTGCAAAAATCAATACATAACTGGAGGAATATATAAAGTGCAGGACGTGAGGATTCCCTGGTTTGATAATAACGAACAGCATGTCCTGCGGCCTCCGAACACCCACTGGAAATACTGGACCGACACCATAACGACAAGGAGTTAGGATGTTCTCTCCATCTTAAAGTGGGTTTTCTCCACAGTCCAAAGACATAGACAGATTGGGGTGTTCGGAGCGAGGGCTTAAGCAAGCACGAGTTCTGCTGCCAGGTTTGATGTCAAGAGAGAGTGGTGGGGAGAGGGGGGGAGGAGGGGAGGAGGGGTGGGGGGGGGACTCTGAGAGAGAATCATGACACACTTTCTCAAGAGCACCAGAGAGGGAGTGAGAGAGAAATTGAGAGAGCGCCGAAGCGGCAGCACTCGTTCTGTAATGGAGGCGGTGGCGGGCGGCTTACCACACATTGTACTGTTTGCCTGGAGCACCATGGCAACAGGGGGAGAGAAGGATTGAGAGAGAGAGAGAGAGAGAGAGAGAGAGAGAGAGAGAGAGAGAGAGAGAGAGAGAGAGAGAGAGAGAGAGAGAGAGAGAGAGAGAGAGAGAGAGAGAGAGAGAGAGAGAGAGAGAGAGAGAGAGAGAGAGAGAGAGAGGCGAAGGTTCAAGGACTTCACTTGTTCCAGCAACATTTTAATTACTTTGGGCGCCGGCGTTTAGAGAAACAGATGCATTCTCGTGCTCCCCACACACACACACACACACACCCCCACAGGGATTCTGGAGACGGGGTTTTGAAAAGAAAAAGAAGAAAAAACGCTCCTCTTCTCGTATTTTTTTGAAATTAATGCAACAATTTGAAACACAGAGTGATTCAAGAGGCAGACTGGTAATGAGAGACGGGGACGGAGAAGGAGAGGGGGGGGGTGGAGAGAAGAGGGGAAAGAGAAGCAACAGTACAAGGGAGAGCGATGAGCTGGGGAGATGAAGCACAGTGAGCACAGATAGAGATCGACGGCGTAGGAGATACAAGCTGTTTGAAGAGGGAGGTTGGTGGGGAACAGGACCAGGGGAGGGAGGATTGGAAGGGGATTTGTCGGGGATATAAAGGCTTCAGCATTCCCCTTTTAGAAACACACACGCATCAAAAAATGAGGCAAAGGGTTGATTATTCAAGAAGACGCGAGGAGGACGGACTCGTCAGTTTCCAGATCACATGGTGTCAAAGTCTTATTACACGTCTGTCAGTGGATGTAGGTCGGCGTGTGAGGATAGAGCGATGAAAGTGTATTTTTCCTCCCCTCCTGACACCGTGCCTAACATGATCAACACTCATTAAGAGCTCTCCAGAGCCCGGGCCCCCTCACAGACAGGAACCCACTCCAAAAAAACGACAACCCCCTCCGAACCCGGTAAACACACGGCTGTGTGCCCGTAAGCCTCTTCTCCAGTGTAAACAAACTGGCTTCCAATGTGAAGCCCTGGCAAGGTTGTGTCTATAAGAAGTCATCCAAAAAGAGAAAAGTTACATCCCGTGGCTCCGACTCTCTGCCTGCTTGAAAAGTGAGTGATTTAAGGAAGTCAAAATAAAACATTTTAGTTTGTCCTCTTGATTGAAATGAAGATTCATAGTTTATAACTTCTTGACTTTGGCCACCAGGAGTCTCTCGATAAAAACAATTACGTGAGAACTAGTTTGATGATGTAGTGCAGCAGCGTGGGATCATGGGATTTTTGGATTTCGGATAATGTCAATCAACTAAATATATAACATAGGTGTTGCGGTTTTTAGACATTTAATGAAGACATTTTTACAGATTATTTCTTAAATTATCATTCCATATGTCATAATATATATCAATCATCTTTTTTATGAAAGAGTGGATGAAAGAATATCCCTGATTCATTTCTCACTTAAGCCCGGAGGCTTCGTCTCGATGCCACGAGAAAACGTGTCGGTAAAAGCATCAATTTAGCTTCGCTTCAATATGGAGAATGATTTTTCATCCTTATGCTAACGTGTGATCATAAGAGGTCACATGTGCACATCTCATGAGCATAGACAGGCGTGATAAATCACTACAACAAGCTAATCCACTACACCCGATCAACGCTACACCCGATGCGGTGCTGTGAGGAGACAAGGTGAAGGCGTAGGTACCATCAGCCTCGACTTAGACATGTTTCTTCCTTAGCGCGCGAGGGGAAGTGTTCGCTCGGGGGGGATGAGCACGGGCCCGTGGCTGTCCCCTTTGTTGCCTGTAATGGATTATTCCATACAAACATGCAATTGGGCTGCGTTGCTGATGGATAGCGGCCATTGTTATGGTAAAGTCAGTCTATCGCCTTGCCTCTATTAATCTCAGTCAAGTGAACGGCGCCATTGTGAGAAAAAAAAATTTCCCCATTAAACCGCGGCACCTTGGTCACAATGAAAGTGTCAGAGCGGCGCGTTCCCCACACTTCCCAGCGAGGAAAGAAAAGGTAACGTTTCTCCCCGAGCAGATTACATGCATTAACATGGGTGTATTTCTCAGCTTGAAGAATGTTCGGGGAGAAGAATAGATCTCATTGTATGAACGTTTTTTGTATTTGTGTGGTGGATTGTGTGCAGGCGCGGGTTAAAAGGTAACTGACCCCATTTCCTCAATGACATCGAAGCAGGCCGACCTGCCATGTTGAGCGACAACAGTGAGTGACCCTGGACTGAAGGATGGAGAGAGAGGAGAGGAGAGGAGAGGAGGACAGACACGACAGAGGTAGAAGGACAAAGAAAGACGGAGTGAAGAAGGTATAGTCGACACGTCTGCAGTCTGTTATTCTCCAACCGTCGCGTCACCGTGACAAATCCTTCCTCTCAGGACCCCGTGGCTCTTCCTCTCCCACCTGCCGCGTCTCCCATCCTTGTTCTCATTCTCTCCTTCGCTGTCTGTCAATTTGACATCATTACTGTCTAAAAATCACACTGCAGCGCCAATACAAAAAGCCACACCGAGCCGTGTGTGGCGAGCGCACACCCCTCGTGCACGCCGCCCACTCGTGTGTTGAAAGAGAAGTGACTTGTTCCCTCTCCGAGCCGGTTCTGACACAAGCGGCAGCCGGCGTCTCCCACAGGAATCCCTGAGTGAGACAGATAAGCAGTGTGAACTCGGAGGAGCCCGAGTCTTTGATTTACCTGTCAGACACTTTTAGCCCCCTGGCCCCCCAATCCTTAAAAAAACAACACACTTCTGTCTCTATCTCCGTCTGACTGTGTCGTTGTCTGCTTGTCGCACACAACCACGCAAACACATCTGCATTGCCCTGAGACGCTCGAATGGCAGGGTGACCCCGGCGACCTTTCGGCAGCCGACACATTTGTTTTAAGGGTCCGTAACTACGCTCGGCTCAAATCGGCACAGAGGGGGAAATGATTGGGAAGGAGGGCCGAGAGAGAGAGAGAGAGAGAGAGGCTGGAGGAGAACATTCAAGATCATTTAACTGAAGGGTTCGATGAGAAGCTAAAACCCGAAGCGCCTCTCTTAGACTCAGAGAGAGAAGGGAGGTGATTAAACCCTGTCATCAAATCTCACACACCTCCTCTCCGAAGCCACAGGAAGCAGCTGGAGAGCTCTGATTACCATCGATGACACTCCACCCCATCATCCATCTGATCCCCTGTAAGAGGCCGTTAAACCCAAATGGGCTCCCTCGTTAAAACTGGTGTCAAGTAAATAATAGATCTTTTTAATCTATAGGTTGGACGGGGAGGGGGGGGGGCTGGATAAACATAAAAGGGGGAGCTTATCAAATCCTAAAAGGTGAACGGTTAAAAGGTGGTTTAATCAGATGTGGCACCGACTCCTCACACACTCGTCGGCACCTGACGGAGCACTAAAGTGGAAACGACTGTACATGTGTCGTTAATCAGATAAGAGCGATAGATTGGAGTAATGAGGGAGAACTGGTGTGTCGTGTTTCAGCCGTTTAGTGGAGCGCTGGTGGTCATGGGAGATAACACAGTGACCCAGTGGATGTTAGTTTAACTTGTTTCGTCCACTGGTCAGTGTAGAGGGGGTCACATTTTGCGATTTTCAACTTAAAGCGCATGAAGCAGTTGAAAGAATAAGACGCAGAGGGCAGTGATCTATCTGCATAATCTCATTGAGCTAAAAAAGGCATAGAGAGAAATGCTACATGGTCGCACCCAATCCGTCTTACATAATTTTATACAACATTCTGTCAGAAACCCAACACAAACACTGTAGGGTCACAACAACCCTGCAGACGAGCACTCTTAATATGTAAAAGCATGCACACACGTACTGATATTCCCTCGTGTGCAGGAGCTTTACTGGCTGCTGCAAAGTGGCTGTCTAAACGTGCACGGAAAAGCAAGGGGCACGTTTGCACCATTGCGGAGGATGACGACACTGAGCGACACCCGCCGCAGTGACGCGTAGCCTCTGGGGCTCCGGCAACTCGGTGTCTCATGGCGTCTGCACGCTCGGCCCCCCGTAACTCTGCCTCCACAACCGGGGGTTCACTCTCCTCCCTCTGTTTCTCCCTGTGTTCCCGTCTTGTCCCACCGGAGACGTAAACTCGTCCGCCAGGAGCGATGAAGCTGGCACAGCGAGGGCTTAAACACACACGCGTGCAGATGTGCAGTCAAACATGCCAACACATATCTGAATGTATGCACACACAGCCCCCCCCAAACAGCAATACACAAAGCGCATCAAGTATGATTAGTACAAAAATCCCCACTAGTCGAGCAGGAGAGCAGATTTGTCGGGGCTAATGTTATGAGGCAGGTTACAAACGTAGTAGCAGGCCTAGTTATTAGTGCTTTAAAGGAGAAGCCTGCAGAGATGGTGAGATGGAGGGAGGCAGAGGAGAGGAGGGGAGGGGAGGGGGGGGGGATGCACTGACAAATGAAGAAAGTGAAGAAGAAGCTCATTAAGCCGCTGTGGTTGAGGCAACAGCCGATAAAAAGCAAGAAGGATGATCACGGGAGAGCGGGGGGGGAAGAAAGAGAAAAATAGATGAGAGCAGAGATGGAGGAAGAAAAGGAGATAAGCGAGGGAGGGTGAGAATAGGGGATGAAGGGAATTGGGGGAGGGGGTGTGTTTGGAAACGAGGAAAGAAGAGTAACTGTACAGTTAGTGCGAATCCTTTCCGTTCGCATAGACCTGTTTTGATGTCAGAACATCACAGATTACATAAAGTGAGATTCCACCGGCTCGTGCTCATTGGGATGAGGAATCTGGATGCTGGTAGTTTTTGGTCTGTCCAGCTCCTCTCCCAGCAGCAGCAGCCTTTTCTCTCCCTGCTCCTCACCTCCTCCCGTCTCAGTCTCACATCAGTCGTGCGTGGCTGCCACTGAACGGAGAATAAACCAATCACAGGCTCGTCACTCGTTTGCCGCCAGGTTAATCCGGGGGGGGATTTTTCACCTAGAACGTGAAGCTCCATTAAAGTACACAGGGATTAGTCACGGTGGAACGATTCAGAAACTGAGACCTTGATCCACAATCTCAGAAGAGCCTCAGCCAAAAGCAGGTGCAGCCAGTTGAGCTATTGGTATTTTTGCTAACACGTAAAACTCGAAATTATTATAATTTATTATTATTATGCATTAGAACTATTTTATTGTCTTCTAAACGTTTGTGAAAACAGGCAGAACCTTCTCTCCAGACCCTGTTTCATCGGTATTTGGGCTCGTCTTCTCAAACCTTACTGACAAACAGCACAAATAACACGAAGCAGTACCATCAGCAGTCATTGGGGGGCAGTGTTTCCAACCGCTAAAGCAAGACGATCGTAGGACACTAGGGAGTCAATTTTAACAATGGTCGGAACTTTCTGAGGGGAGAATTTCAATGTTGTTGCGATGTTTGTTTTGGTGAGAAGCTCTCGGTGCTCTGCGCTGCCCTCTAGTGGATGTATCTATTTCTATAGGCAAAGGGAATACATGAGCCTTAAGGAGTAGGTAAAAGTTATATGCTGGTAAAAGTCAGATACAACGAGGTGAATCGGGGAGGAGGAAACTGAAAAGGTTCATTTTTGACTTTCCCAGACACATCGTCTTCTTCGACTGATGCAATAAATTGTGAATTTAAACAGTTTTGTGTCTTGACCTCGTAATGGAAGCCACGGGCCGGCACCAAGGACAAAACTGCTTCCTGGGACATCAGGTTCTTAATCATTTCGGCGCTCGTGGCCCTGATGGACTTACAGCTTTCCTCTTTTCAAAATGTCTGAGTGCAGCTCCATTAACAATTAAGAAATGTGGTTTGCGGCTCTTTCTAATGACAGTCAAACCGTGTCGTAGATTTCGCTGCATCACATTGGTCTAAAATCATTATTCAGGTTTATTGAGGCCAGTTTTATAGCTCAACACTGAAGAAGTTATGTGGAACGTAAAGTATATTTGTAGCAACAGCCATCAGTGCTGCATCCTTCATCTTTTATCGTCTCATAAGTGAATCACCTGATTTCTAATATTATTGTGAGTGTGTATATTCTGATTAAGATTCAATTGACGGTCGCTCATCCATCGTGTCTCTTCTGTAAAGTCTGTGATGCGGTTTGGCTTTTATTGGCCGGTGATTCACCCCCGGAAATGTCTTAGCTGGGATGTAAAATTACATTTTTAACAACCTCAATGCCATAAAGTCGGGTTGAGATTGAAATCTACCTCGAAATGTTGTTCCTGACGTCCTCTCCTGTCCAATATGCTTTGTGACAAAACCTGACTGCCTTGAGCACCTTTCTTATTTATTACGCCATGATTAAGGTTGCCAAAAAATATTAAAGTCTCCGTTTCTCTATTAGCTTCCGATGCAGAATAAAAAAGGTGTTCAATACAACAGCCCCAGAGAGTGCACAGACTTTCATTGGTCAAAGCGTCATCAGGTCAGTTATCCTTTGTGTTCATTCACTGCTCAATGATTTTTTTCCATTTGGCCCTACATTATTGCAAAGCAGCTTTCAGATTATCTATCGAATTCTTCCACATGGACGCCTCAGAGGACAGACCGGTAGAAGAGAGGGCGTCACCACAGAGACACTGAGTTCTTTGAGACAGATCAACAAAAATGAAGCTAGAATATTGTGGTCTACTGCTACAGAAGTATACAAACAATATAAACAATACAATCACAATACAATCTTTTTATGTTTGCATTTTTTCTGGATAGGGTCAGACTGCCAATCCTAATATCACAAGCATGCAACCAACGACTGTAACCCAGACGCCAGATAACCCCACAAAACCTATTAACCCATTTTTATTTCCTCACTTATTCTTTTATTTCCTAAACACTAATCTTTATTCTCCATTTCCAAATCGACAGTTTCTCTTCAAAGCAACGAAACTCTCTTGGAGTCTCGCTGTTAAAGCCATTTATGAGCTCCCACAGTCATCTGTTATAGAACACAATACCCAAAGCTGCAGTGGCCATTGATCCATATGACAGTTATTTACTAAAAGCTAGAAGTTGAACCTTTAAACAGACAATCATCCCATAATAATACATGTGAGATGGATAATTTGAATTTGTAACAAATCCTTCAAGTTGAACTTCAAGTTTTCAACATGTTTCCTCGGCTGTGACCACGTTATGATATTAGAATATGGACATTTTATGCTGATGAAGCACAAAACTTGCAGAATCCATTAGATCAAATGCCATGGTATATTTATATTATGGTGTATGCTAGAAGATATGAATGTGTATAGAATCCTAACATGCTAATAAGATTTACTTGGTCATGGTTGGGACAGTGTATAAAAAGAGTCTTAAAAGAGAAGGTTCATAGAAAGTGTCACCCGAACCATTTATATTCCACTGAATCCACATTCTCCTCCTCCTCTTCTTCTTCTTCTCTTTCTTCCACCGCTCCCTCCTTCCTCTCCTGGCGTTATGCAAACGCGCTCTTTGATCTCAAAACAGTGAAAGGTGGCTTTATCTCAGAAGAAACCTGCGAGACAGACGATCAGAGGCTTTAGCAGACCCTCCGAGAAATCCGGAAGGAGAATAGAAAAAGGAAAGACAAGGAGGAAGGAAGACGGAGAAACAGTGGCAGGGGACGGGGGGTGTGGGGTACAGTAACTGAACTGATGAGTCTGCTCTGGAGAGACAAATACCCACCTGAATCAAAACAGCATGTGTACTGAGCTCTTACTCTGAAGTGGAAAAATAAATTAGAATCAACTATAGGGTCAAAGTCCAAATGTTGAGTTTTCAGGCAAACAAACACGTTTTTTTGAAGATGAAAATAGTTCCGAACCAACATTAGTCACATTTCAAACAACTTGGTGGATGTGAATCTTACATTTTATTTTAATTTTAGCTAAATAATTATTATAAACATTATTCACAACCACCTCAGGCATTCTGAGACCCTTCTGACAGAAAATATAAGATTTCAACTTAATCTCCGGATCAAATTATTAACATACAGAAACATTTCTCCAAAATGACTTTTCCTTACTATCCCGATCTTTGTATTACAAAGTTGGCATACTTATATGTACTTGCTAAGTGTATTACTTACATGGAACGTGACTCTGTTGTATCACACCAATATCTACTGTATAAAGTACTGTGTGTATTGGTGTATACTTTCTTAAATCCTTAGTTTGTATATGTTGCAATACTTTCCCAACCATGCAATTTGTCATTGTTCTGTTTGGTTTTGGAATCCAAGGCCGGGGCTGCTAATCCAATGAAACTCTAATTGAGCTGAATCAAACTAAAAGTGAACTATAAGCCGGCACAGATGCAGAGACTTACGGAGAGACACACGGAGAAAACTAAAGCCTGAGGATTTTCCAGGGCTAGGAGAGCCAGATTGCCCTTGCAGTAGGACCACCTAATCAATTTGATTAGAGTGTGAAAGGACACTTAAGATCTCAATTGCCGGCGCATTAGCAGTCTACTCAGCCCCTGCCCGGAATCCGATGGCTAATGTTTGGGGCAGTGGGGGGGAGTTTAGAAAGATTATTTGATTTCACTTAGATATGCCCCTGCATGTGAAATCAAATAGCAATTAGATAATGCGTGTGCCAAATATGAAAGGGCCTGCTTCATTTGAGACATTGATTTGCATTTCAAATGTGTTTTTTTTTGGGCCAAGCCAGAAAAACAACAGTTAACCCTGCAATATGTTTAAAAAAAAAGCATCCAAACAGCGAGACCTATGGGATGACAGGTTTACTATATTTACTTCTAGATGAGACTTTTAAGAGGCCTTAAAAAACTGTTTAAAATGATGAGCCGGGATGTAGAGAGCTGAGTTAAAGTTTTTCTTATTTCTTTCAGCTCTTGGTCAAAGAGTGCCGCAGTAGGCAAAAAAAGTAATAATTCAGTCTGCAGAAGAAAAAAATATATATGAAAAATCCAGGGAGGATCAAGGGGGCTGGATGTCAGAAGCCAGGTTATTCTCACTTTGTTCCTCTTAGTCTTTGTTGTTTTTGTTTTTACGTCTGGCTCCGACGTGCAACTTTTCACTGATGTCTTTTCAGACCGGGACGATGCTTCTTGGGAAAGGTGGTTGACAGTAAATGTGCTACAGCAGACAAAGACCTGGAGGAAAGACTGTGGCCTTGTTTAGCATTAGAGCAAATGTCGAAACTCACAAATTACACCTAACATGTCTATATCCCTTGAACGTGGAGGGAGAACTTCATATTCCAACAGTAACGACCAGTTTTAATTCAAAATATAGTCTCAGAGAACCTCAGATTGTTGTACTTTGCCGTCGTGATCCAGCAGGGGGCGATCACTTCTAGCTTGGCCTGTTTGCACGCCCCTCTAAACTATCGTTAAACTTAAGTAAGCCGATAATGTCACGTTATTTTGCTACTTAAATGGAGGACGCAAGAAAACAAGGTCATCCTGAGGAGGCAGTCAGGACCCTGAAGCATCTGAGAAGCGGCATGTGGAAGAATTTTGGGAAAACAGATATCGTAGACAACAAAATAAGAACCGAGATGAGGCTGTTAATCGATTTGTGCCATGCAGCTGCCCTTAGCAATAACAATATCTTTACTTCATGAGGCTCAGGTCGAATCCGATACACAACAATCTGAATGCCGGTTGGGTTTGTGTCGGGCTGAGCTGCTTTCCCCCTCAGACTCACACGGAATAACACAACCTGAGTTGCGCTCCAATAACAGGCCATATACAAACAGGTTCAAGTCAATGTCTACACCTGCCGAAACCACGGCCCCCTGACATTTTTCTCTCTGACGTGCTCCTGCTGTACAACACACAGAATCACTGGGCCTGACACCCTGTGAGTGGCGCACTGCATTGCCACTACATCCTGTAAGTCATTCATCTGCAAAAAAAAGAAAAGCCACCAGGCAGTCAAAACCTCATTACACTCCTACCTCTCCGACGTGAATAAGGGGCTGCGTGGAGTCACAGAGGAGGCAATTGGATTTGATCTGTCACTTTCCCATAAATATGTTCATTCAAGGCCGGCTGGATTGCTTCAGCTGTGGCGCTCATCGCTTTCAATTATTTAGCCCCTGGAAATCCAATTTTCACAAAAAAGTTATTCGCCGAACCAAAATAGCAAATGGAGCTTTTTTTGATTGCAGGGTCTTCTGGTTAAAGTTAAGACTGTTGCTTGATGGGGTATTATGAAACCACACACACACACACACACACACACGCACACACAGACACACACAGATCATATGCAAGATTTTCGAGGGAATAAAAAGTTTGCATCAGATCCTGAGGTAGTTAAGGTGTTTTTTTTTATAAGTCTAATAATGGTATTTCAAGCTTCATCCAACACACACACACACACTTCCCCGTCTCGCAGTGACACTAATCATCGCAAACATAGATTCATAACCAGCCAATGAAGATGACTCAGATCACCAAGGGAACAGGACAGATCTGCTTTATGCCACTTCTCATAAATTCTCACGTCCTCCTCCCCGTCCGTCTGTCGGTGTGTGTCTGTCGCCTCATTTCTCTCTCTCGCCGATTCCTCGTGTCCTTGCCAACACTTTCTCTCATTCTATCTTTCACGACCTCTACCTCTCCTCTCCCCCCCCCCTCCCTTTTTCTCTCCGTCTCAGGCCATCGAGCTCATCCAGGCGGTCTGATTGAGATCGTCTTAGAAGAAGGTAAACGGAGCCTTCGCAGCAATCTCAGACAGGATGCAAGGGCCCGGGGAAAAACACACACACACACACACACACACATATCTTCTACATGCGCACAAACAGACACACATGCACAGGCACTTGGGCTAATATGCTAATGGCCGTCCTGGGGCAAGGGTGAGACCGGTCGCAGCATTCGCAGCTCTCAGTTTTTATTGGTGTTTGTGATGGGGTGCGCTGTTTGCGTTTAGAACATTGAACATCTCATCACTTTAGCCATTACCTCCAAGGACAGAGAGGGCTGAAGACGGGGTGCAGGGTGTTCAAAGAAAGGGTATATAGACAAATACATGTATACGCTTATAACGTTGGACATTTACCGAAGTACGACACACAATCACACAACAAGCCATTAGAGGAATACCATAGTTTTCAAGGAGTAATCCCGTTCCTGCAGGATACAAAAGTGGGTTTGTGGTTTGTTTGTGTGTTTGTATTGTTGTGTTTTTATCCGTTTCTGTGTGTGTGTGTGTGTGTGTGTGTGTGTGTGTGTGTGTGCCTATTTGTGATTGTGCATGTTTTTTGCTTGTGTGTGGGTGTGTGCCTGGCCACTGCTTATGTAAGGCACTAATTGTCATGCAGTGCGCTGGGTGCAGACACCGAGCACAGACGTGAAGCTTTCTCCAAGCGATGAATATTAAAATAATTACGAATAATAAATCCACAGATGCAAAAGGACAGCATGTAAACATCAAAGGACTCTCTGCTTCTCACTGATATGCTAATTCATTCGTATAAATATATGTGTATGTTTATTTTACTTGGTATTTACACCTATGTACTTCTGAGTGTCTGACTACGTGTTAGCAAGTGTGTTTTTCTAATTGTGTGTGTGAGCGTGTGATAGTGGAGTTGTATGTGTGTGTGTGTGTGTGTGTTGCGTGCATGGTTATGAATCCAAAGTTGTACATCAGAGGAATAAGCAAATGAACGTTAGCCTGGAAATCCCAGCGCTTCCTCCGAGCTCCGAGAGAGTGACACAGATATCTGAGTTAATAAGCGCGTCTCGCAGCTAAACACGATTTCATGTGGTTCCAAGGACGTGTGCGCTAACACAAATTCACTCTTCAGCTAAATTGGCTAAAATCCCACAAATTGGCGGAATGCGATGCTCTTATGGGACGAGAGCTGGCTGCGATCTATTAGATGAAGTAACTTGGTTGAAATCTCTGGAAAAAAGATCCTGAAAGCTTCTGTGCTCGGAGTTAATATCGGCTCCTGTCATGACATCAGCGAATAATTCAAGAATGGAGAGGTTTAAATATGGATGAAAATTAATCAAAGGGAATGAGGAGCCGCGTAGTTAGGAAGAAGTGCGATCAATTTTGTATGAGAGGTTTCTCGAGGAATTTGAAGCGTGTGTTAGCGACGGCTCGGGAGAGAGAGAGACCCACCACGATCGCTTAGAATTAGCTCGCCCTCTTTTGAAATCATCATCATCGGGTCCAAGTTCTTCGTTTGGTCAAAACATTTGGAATCTACTCCATTTAATCCATTAACATGAATTATTTTGCCGTCTAATACAAGTGATAACGATTAGAAAATGAATGGGTTGTTATTTATCACCACACACAGGTGCCAGGAGCAGGTATTATGAGCAGGTTTTGTTTCATCCGATTTATTCCGGGGGTTCCATAAATCAGCCGCGACACCGTTGAACATATTTCTAATGTGATATCAGTCACATGTGCCAGAATGTCACATTGCTGCAGAGCATTATCCACTGGTAAGCTGCGGTCTTTACATTTTTTATTTTTTTTCCCCTCTGCCCTTCAGACAACCATTAACCTCTTAAGCTCTCGGGGGCCGCCGGTGAAGAAATGTACAAAACAACTCCCTGACAGCGTGACCATGGAAGAGCAATGTCTGTTCCCTTCCCCCCCGAAATAAGAAGTTACAAATCTGAGAGTTTTTTCTATGTTCCGCGTGTCTATAGCCCACGAGGGCTCGGGTCCTGAATGGGCCAATAACGGGCCAGCGTGGTGTGAAATCAGGGCCCTACAGGAGAGAGGAGAAACTGGGTGATTGGTGCTTCGTTCAGGAGGAACTGCTCATGCCAGGGGCCCCCTGACACTGCTCTCAGCACAAATTGAAGCACACATTAGGAGTCAAGCTGGCTGGGGGAAAAGGAAACCAGACTCTCCGCTTCTCCTTGGCAACCGGGCAGCCTCGGCCTGATTAATTTTTTTGTTTCTTCCGGTATGCTGCATTGTCCCATTCTGTTCCATTAGCAGCTCACATCTCTCGGTTCATATTGTTAAGACTGGGGAGGAGGGGATGTAACGAGTCAGCACATATTGGCACGAGTAATGGCACTGGGAGTTTTCAACAGGATGTCATTTCTTTTTGTCTCTTGCAGGACTCAGGTGACTTCAGTGTTGCGTTGACAAAGAGGCCATTGTGTTTGTTTTTCTTTTTGTCGCCCGGTGTTCGTGCTTCGATACGTTCAAAAAGGTGAGACAGCATTCACTCAAAGTCAATCACAGCACGGCGGCTCACATGCGCTCCCCTTTTTCCTGTAACCACACAATTACAATATTTATGAGGACTCCCGCTGATGGAAAAGACTATTTCCCATTTCTTTTGTGGCCCTCGCTCTTTTTTTTTCTATGAGGCATATTTTAATGAAAAGTGTGGCGGTGAATCACTGCATTCGCCGGGGCTTGTAATTTCCACAACACGACGATGCGAGTACTACAAGCCGATCGTCCCAAAGACACTGACTGGGGGCCCCAGAATAAATACATTGAACAAATCACGGGAGAATAAAAGAAGCAGAATCCCTCTTCACGTGGCCCCACTCTGCCCCTGAGAGCCTCTGACAATGAATCACACAGAAACGACAGGAAAAATGAAACGTTCATTACAATGACCTCCCACGGTGAGAGAGAACCATGAGAGAGCGATTGCATTTAAAAGAGGAGCGGACAAAAGGGAGCACAAATGTTCCCATCAGGGTGAATATCTTCTAATACACCTCCGCCGGGCCACGATTATTGATAGCGAGTGTATGATTGTGGGCAGGGGGGGTGGTGGGGCGGGGGCAGCGGTATTAAAAATACTCAGAGCCCCCCCGCTGCTTCTGCGGCACCGCCTCTCCTTCATTCCATTAAGCCACGCTGCTATAATATGCATCAGAATTGCCGGCAGGCCGTCGTTCCCCGCACTTCGGCAGGAGCTGTGAAATCTCTATCATTTGAACTTGAGGCTTGTGTCCCGGCGAGCGATGACTTATTCATGGCACCGCGTTCGCACCGGGGGAAGATTATCTACCCGTGGGGGCCCGCCTCCTCACCAAGGGCATCCTAACGAAATGTTAACCTGTGGTATATAACACTTTATCGGCAGCCGGAGGCGTCTGCTACCTTAAACAAGAGGGCGAATTATTACAGGGAAAGATTTCCAGCAGGTAGGGTTTAAAAATATATTTATAAAAAAAAGAAGCTGGGTCTGTGTACTTGGCTCTGGAAACACAGGTCAGCAAAGATTAAAAAAATAATTAGCGAAACGTCTCCGAGGTGTTTAAAGGGCTCTCCAGCAGTTTGCCACCGCACTTTCCACAGAGATAAATTTAGACAAAGTCTTCAGGGAGGCTGAGGCTGGATCCCTGGAGCTAAATGCTAATGTCAACATGCTAACACGTTCACAGCATAGGCCGGGAATAAAAAATGGATGGCATGACTGCTCCCCAAAAATGAAGCCAAATCCTCTTGAGTGCCCCCTGGTGGCTGGCGGCAATATAGTTTATTTGAATGCAATAACAATGGGGTGAAACCTGAGGATTAATAGCTGAAAGTCAAAAGAAGTGGAGCCACATCATTCATCTTTATTTTCAGGGGTTCACAACAACAATACAAACATGTTGACTTTCCAATTTCAATGCACTCCAAACAATAGAAGCCATAAATAGTTGTGATACTTCACTGTGAGCCAAAGTGCTTGTACCACATCTCAGAGTTAAGTATCCTGAGCAGAGTCTTTACAGTTCATCTGCGGCTTCAGAAATCCTGGATTCTTCAAGCAGAGCTCTCAGTTTATAACGAGGACTCAGGTTGTGTTGACTCACACACGATCACCTCTGATAATGGAACTGTAAACACCGGCAGGCTGAGTGGGACTCGCTGGGAGTGGAAAACTGAGTCGTGACGTTTTTTTCAATAATAGAAATGTGCAATGGAAACATGTTTTTAAAGGAAAAGGAAGATTGTTACATATCTCTTATTTTGGTTTCAATATGTCATCAATGCTGAGAACATAGGACTCTCACTTGAGTCCTGCTCTCCACTGCAAACACCATGTTCCTCCACTGTGTCTCAGTCATGAAATATCTCAACAAAGACTTATGAAAGTACACAAAAACTTTCCACAGACTTAAACCTGAAGTGGGTGTAGCTCACATTTTAAATAGAACTCACCACTGATTATCATTGTCTCCTTTCTCCTATACTTCCTGAGGCGTTTACATGTGTAGACACAGCCGAGAGGACGACTGTGCACAGGAAGCGTCCGTGTGACAGCTCCGAGGTGACACACTTCATTTCACTTAATGCGTTCACCTGGAACCCCAAGGTGTTAAACAAATCCTGATTAGATTACATTTCATCCCGCTGCAATTAAAACCAGCGGGGCTCTGTGTCCTGAGGCAGGACAAGCGTCTCACACACACACACAGACACACACACACGCACTGCAGTCCCTCATCATGTCGATAATTATGTATTGTCTGCATATCCATATCTGTGGGAATCCCTGCAGAGCTACAGCAAGAGCATTGTGGGTAATGGTGGCATCTTTCTCCGGGGACGCAACCATTTCATGGACGGTCACTCTGGCCTCTCCAAGCGTTGTGGTGTGATCGATCCTCACACACACGCACACACACACACAGACACGCACACACAGTGACACACACACCCTCCCTCCCTCTCTCTCCCAGGACATTTTACGCTGGCTTACGCACTGATGCATTTGATTGCACAGCACCTCACCAGGGCCAACTCATCAAAAACTTGATCCATGGAGAGGCGGGCGAAGGGAATAAGTTTGTGCGAAGCTATCTCTAGTGGAAACCTGTGGATAAGATAGAGTCTGTTTAAAACTTGAGAAACTACAGAGTGGAACGTCTTCACGAGTGACAAAGTGGAGTGTCGCACTATCGGAGCCACAGTAAAGTATGTACAGTGGATAACAGAGGGGGACGTTGGAAGGACTGGGACACAGAAATCCCCATAACTCCATCGACACGTGAATAAATAGAGGTTTGATTTAAATTATTTAAAATATAATTATCACCGGTGCAGTTTCAGTGTAAATACTTTATTTTTCAGACTCATATGAGGTCAACGTAACATTTGACCTCTGAAATCGAATCAGTCAAACTTTGAGTTCAAGTGACAACTGGTCAAAATTAGAAGAAATTCTGTAAAGGCAGATATATCATGTTCAATACGCCCAAAATCATTGTTTTGTGAGGCCACCATGACCTTTGACCACCAAATTCTAATTAGTATC
This sequence comes from Pseudopleuronectes americanus, assembly GCA_038501795.1. NCBI lineage: Eukaryota > Metazoa > Chordata > Actinopteri > Pleuronectiformes > Pleuronectidae > Pseudopleuronectes > Pseudopleuronectes americanus. The sequence goes on from CM076737.1 coordinate 11,850,766, forward strand.
TCTGTGAGTCCAAGTGACAATTTGTGCCAAATTTAAAAGATTTCCCTTGAGGTAATCTTAAGATATCACATTCACAAGGTAGACAAAAAATAAAGGTCATGTGTGAGGTCACATGACCTTTATCTTAGACCAACGGAAATCAATTGAGTTAATCTTTGATTCCAACAGAGCTAAATCCCTCACGGCACAACCTCAGACCACAATGGAGAGTCACACAAATGAGGACCATACAATCAAGAACACACCCCCACTATCACACAACACTCCACTTACACTTACATCTGTTGTGCGTTCAACACAGCCGGGCTGCCCCATAGGCTCCATGTCCTTCCCACAGACGTGTGTCACAGCTTCAGTCCGGCCATTGAATGATTCAGTGGGCTGTCCGAGCTCTTTACTTAAACCTGTCACAGTGCAGGGACTTTATTATTGATAAGACGCTGAGTGCAGGAACACTCCAACATGCAAGATTTGCACACTTCTGTCAGAACCAGCACTTTCTTTGTCCTATACTCATCTGTCGTGAAATGGAGAAACTGCAAGAACTGTTAAATATGTCCGTGTGAGTGTGGGTGGGGGAGTGGGGGGGGGTCATTGTCTCCTCCACCCTGTGCCTGACAGAAGATGACACCTCATTATCGCGGGGCTATAATCTTGTCTCAACCTTGGACCGGTGGACGACCACACACTCCACGGGCGCCGCCTCTCGCTCCCCTCACACACTCAGCAGACAGCAGCAATAAAAGGTTGTCCACTTGATAACTTCTTTTTTCATTCAGACCTGCGTTCTGGTGCTCATAACATCAGGTTAATACCAGAAACCGGCTGTAAATCTGTCCGGGGAAAGGAGGCCGGCTGCTCTAAGCTGGATTCGGTTGAGCAAACAAGTTCTGTGAGAGGAAATCTGTTTGCACAAATGCGAGATATGGTGCTTCGGCGTGTGCGGCTCTCGGGGAGGGAGCCCAGGGAAGTGGCAGAATTACCTGTTCAATCCCTTCTGTAAACGGACAGTCTATCCTTCTGCGGCTCCCCCATTTTCCCTTCATCTCAGGCTGTGGGTGTGTGTTTCACAAGCCTCTTGCTCTGTAACGGAGCTCCTCTGTGTTATCTCGGCATCGAATCCTGTCATACGTGTCCACACACACACGCGTGTAAACACACAAGTCTCTTTCCCCCTGGAACAATGCTGTTCCTTGGTTGAGGGAGCAGCCAGGGTAGATAAGGGCAGTGACTTAAGCTCAGAAAGAAAAATACACTCTCCCACAGAGCTCCAGTGTAATTACAACCCTCATCCATGCTGACCATGAGCCCCTGAGCCCCCCCCACTGGGACCAGCGTCCCTGTGAGTGTGTACAAAGGTGTGTGTGTGTGTGTATGTGCTTTGCTTGTGTGGATGCACAGTGTTACGTCGACCACACACATAAAATAAATAAAAGTGATGTTCTGATTTTAAATGCATGAGTAATCTGTAAAGGAGCTGACTCAAGGTATACAGCTTTCTTTTTCTTTACCCTTCTTCAGGTTTTAGGATTTCTTTCCCTCTCTCTGAATCAATCAGAAAACAAAAAAGAGAGGTTAACAGATGGAAAACAGGATCAACAGCTGAGGATATGAATAGAATTAGTCGTGGTAGAGATACAGCTAATTTGCTTTCACCAAAATAAGAGCACAGTAGGCAGATTTCCCCAAAGCAGATGCTATCCACCTATTAATTCTAGTCTAGCTGCAGAGACAAGGGTTATCGATGTTGATTACTAAGTAGTTTGGTAACACATATTATGTGTTTGTGTTTGTGTGCGTGCGTTGCCTGTGTGTGTGTGTAGAGTCCTACAGCACACAATATCTCTGAAGTTATTTCTAACTTTGTCGGCACACTGCTTTGTCATTGTTTGGTTCGACCCAGTTGAACTTGTGATATTTTCCGATAAGTTTATCCAAGACTGTCCCGACCACAGGTTATAGGTTGACCTGCACAACTCGAGCTGAAAAGAAAGAGAAGAGCAGGAGGAGGGAGGCTGGAGGAGAGGGAGAGTCACTGACAGATCCAAGGTTCTCTGCAGACTCATGCAGTCATTATGCTTTGCTGTAATTCGACAATGTTTTTGCTATGTGTTCATTTAAAGATATATCATTAAATAGAAGATATAATAGAAGATTGGAAGATTGCACATATGCACAACTGTAATTATTGCCCCAAACAAACAGACACACACACACATTATTATACCAGTGCTGTCAACCACAATCAATACTTCTGAACTCCATCCTAATACCAAGAGAGAAACTTTTGTTCCTCCCCCACTCCCTTGTTCCTCTCCGTGCGATTACCTCCCTTCTTCCTCCACAACAGGCTGAGACGCTTTTGGCAAGAAAGTGTCTTTGTGTGCAGGAGACTGCACAACATTTGCACAAACTGTAAACTGTGCGTGTGTACACAGACGTGCATGTGTTTATATTTGTCTTAAGCCAAAGCGTCTTTTGTAAGTAATGCGATTGGATTACAGTGGTGTAGAATCTATGAGGATGTTTCAAATCCCCCCGCCTGTGACTGAAGTACCTTTTGTTTCTAAGTTGCCGTGGGTACTGATGCAATGTCGGTGTCCCATGGACTGTTTGCATATTCAGACAAACTGGCAGACCCCTGGTGGGCTTGTTTTGTGTGTGTCTGTGTGTGTGTGCGGTGCCACTAAGCATGTAATTCTCCATTAAAGGTAGCCGGCGCTGGTTAAGCACGCTACCTGGACTCCTGCAGAGATGCGTTGATGTGCCATCTCCAGGAACTGCAGTGGAAAATTACCAAGACTACACAGACAAAATAAAGTTAAGAGTTCCTTGATTTGATGAATCCTGTGTCAACACCACAGGATTCATCACTGCACTTCACCAAGGTCATAATAGTTTGTGTTCTGTAATTAACTGAAGGGAACCGACTGCATGACTAAAGACCAGAGGAAGTATCAGAGCGCAAACCTCTGCCAAGGCCCAACGGTCCCCTTAATCTCAATCAAGCTGCAGTACACACTCTCACGGACATCAGGCCCCTAATCAGCCGGATTTTTAATCAAGAAACACAAATTATTCCCTGGAAAATCATGAAAATATATATGTTTTTAAAAGCAATTCACCAAAAGTTAATAGCTCCTTTATTGGTTAATGCCCCATCGTTCCACCAGGTTTGTGGAAATCCATTTAGTAGTTAAACAAACGGACAGAAAGACACAAAGACCAAACCATTGCTCCACTGACACGACTGGGACTGAACCAGCTACACACGTGAGTAACAATCACAAACCAGGAGGGGATAGACTCAAACGCAGCGATCGCACTGGGGGCCGACCAAAATGTCAAAAATCAAAGTCTTTACTCGCTCCGCCTGAGGTCATACACACGCGATGTCAGTCACACAAAAGGTCAAACGTGAGAAATACAAACTAGAATCAGGAACCAGTGGAAAGCTCGACAAATGGGACTTTTCAAACACACAACGCGACAGAGGCCCCACTGAGCTCTGAAGCAACACAAGCAGGTCGCTCCCTTTGCACTGTGCCGTACGCCCAGTGTGCACTGGTCCCAGTGGCAAGGGCAGCATGAATTACAGGTAGTGCAGAGATAAGTGGCCACGGAGTTAGAGCTAGGCAAAACAAAGGCAGGAAGTAAAACAACCATTTAAACTGTTAAAGTAAAAGTTGTTTGAGACCCAAGTATTGACCCCTGACTGTTATTTTCATTGTGTTACAAAATATATTTTCACTGTAACCCTTCAGACCCATTTCCAGCACATGACCAACGGTTAGTGATGTCAAAATAGAAAACAGGAAACAACCACAAATGGTCTAAGCGAGAACATGCAAACTCCAAAAATATCCCTTTCATTTCGTCGGCATTAAACTTTTTCTTTCATTCGTCTTTGAACACCTCTACTGGGTCCATTAAAAAGATATGGGGGAGGGTGGGGGGGGGGAGGGGGGGGGTGTATAATGAAGCATGACTCATCGAACAGGTGCCCCTCTTAGCTAAAAGTAACCTGGAGAAGAATACGTGCTTTTCTCTGAACAGTAATTATGCAGATAATTACCGCGACAACTGTTTCTAAGTGAAGGTTTATTGAGTTTGTCCCCACGTTGTGTCTGAAATTAAACAGATGCTCTGATGCGGACGAACCAGTTGAAATAAACTGTGGCTGTATAATATGACAATTTTTTTTTATGTCACTTTACTTCCCTGTTGATTCCCTCCCCACCCCCCCCCCTAAAGTGTTATGTTCCTAAACATAAAGGCCATTTCCGAGGAAGATAGTAGAAAACAATAGAATCAATAGCTGGTCAGAGATTCTGTTTTCTTCATTTCAACCAGTGGCTGGTCACATGTTTGACTTTCAGGCTGCTACATGTATTCAGGGCAGACTGTGAACTCACACATGATGATGATGATGGTGGAGGGACACTCTGCCTTCACACCTCCTCCATCTGCCTGTTAAAGTGAAATATCGCCTCACAGCCACGATTGCTGTAAGTATCCTTTATCGGCAAACGCGGCTAATGATTTCTGTGTTTTCAATCATTAAATAAATAAAAAAGATTGACTGGTTCCAAGCTGCAAGTGCAACAAACACATTGCAGATAAAAAAAAATCAAATATACTAGTCTAGTTGAATAAAGTCTCTTTTTGAAGACGTGCAGAAACAGAGGCTGAGGAACCGGGAATAAAAAAATGGTCAAACATCAAAACCTGACTGTGTTTCATTCTCTTTCATATCCCCATGAGAAAAACAATCTATTTGCAAAAGGACTTTGTGATGATTTCACCGTCTCTCTTCCTTCTCCCATGTTGATTTATCTCACACGTATTTGTCTGGGCCCGTTTTTCTTTTTCTTTTTTATCTCTGTTCTGACAATAACAGTGGCTCTGCTAGACGTAATGTTTTTATTAAAAAGGGACATTATATCTCTACATATTGTATGTGCCACCCTGAGGAAGGTAGCAGTGTGTGTGTGTGTGTGTGAGTGTGTGTCCATTGCGTTAAGGCAGAGCCAGCTGTCCTTCAGTGATGCTGACGGAGGATATAAATTCATTACTCCCTGAAGCAGACAACCCATCATTCTCAACACAGTGATTCTGCATTCATTCACTGTGCACATTTGTGTGTACATGTGTGCGGCGCCTCCGAGCAGCCCAAGTGTAAGTATGTTAAGCGTAGGTGTGTGTGTGTGTGTGTAAGTGTGCACTCCCCAGCCTGATGTGTGTGGGTGTCAGATATGGTGAAGGTCAGGCAGATAGGTGGGGTCAGATGACTGTTATTCTACATCAGAGGGAGCACGAGCTGCCAGGGGTATTGATTGACAGCGGTTATGGCGGCGGCTCCACTCGGCATCTCATTGACATCAAATGTAAGAGTTCCAGCCCAAGTCGGGCAGCCCGTGATTATCTGCCGGCATCTATCACACTTCACGTTGCTTCCCAGAGCACGAGTACATGTGAATATTGATCTGATGAGGCTACAGTGTGTGTGTGTGTGTGTGTGTATGATTCTATAAAGTTTATCGTTGTTAATTCTCTAGTCATGCTCCATCTTCTCATCCAAGTTTAACATCTCTTGACCCTGGCTTTAGATCAATGGCTTATAGACATTATTTTATTGCAGCTACAGTGTATATTTTATAAAATTTTAAAAATTTGTTTTATATAATGTAATTATACAATTTTGTCTTTTTTCTTCCATTTGTTGTGTCTTATTGTTTATTTGTGTTATTATAGCATGTAAAAAGAACACACACATATATATGTATTATGTATATATATCAAGTTAAAGTTCAAAATGTAAGATTATGGGTTTGAAAAGTTACCAACAACTTAGTAGTGAGTCTCAGATGCAGGAAGACAAAGGCAGATCTTTCAAGTTCAGTGTAACTTCCTCACACATCAGTCTAATCTCCTCGTTTATCTGTTTCCCTTTGAGGTATTCCTTATTATAATTATTTTTCTTAGCGGTGCAACTAATCTCCGTGGCTCCAATGTTTCACACACAATTACTCAAAACCACAACTGATCAACAAAGCACCACAGAAGCATTCAGATGAGCTCACAAGCTAAATGCGAAAGACAGAAGACAAAGAAAAGGGAGAAAAGGAATCAGGGGTATTTTATGGTTTGTTTTTTAATTAAGAAGTGTAAATATTAAATAAGGGTGCTATGTTACAGTTAATGTCTTTGATAATATATCAGAAGGATGGACAGAGGTGCAATAGAGGCTGTGTGTAGCTGATGTTTTTGTGTTAGAAGTTTAAAAATGCATTTAATCTTAATTCAATCTTGACAAAAAGTGACCACTGCCCCATTTGAATTATTTTCCTCTGGTATCTGTGGATTACTTTTCTCATTTTCTACCTTTGTCCATGGTGATTTATGACCGGCACAGCCATAGAGGATATTGCTTTAAATGCACCCCAAAAAAAAATGGCCATTTCACAGCCAACCCAATGAAGTTATTCAATTGCCACCCAATATGGCAGGGACAAATGACAGCCATTAGGGTGCAGAGCTTCCTTTTGCACTTTGGCCTGAGCTCCTCACCTCGCCATTACGCCGGGCATTCATCAGGAGGAAGATGAAACCGACTCGAGGAGGATCTGATCAGCGGCCAGACTCTCTAAAAAGATCATTATTTTCTTATTACTGCTACGAGAGCAATATCATATTCTTTGACCCCGGACGTTTTATAGAGCAGACACACTTTGCCAGTATGAGACAGAGCCACAGAAACACATGAAAGCACGAAACAATCAAAACCCAGAGTGTTGTTGAGAATGGAAAACAGTTCTTCATTGAAAACAACTTGACCTAGATTGTATGTTTGTGTTGGCTTGTCCTAAATCTTTTCAACAATGTTAAAAATTCTAGAAAAATACACAATTTTATTCAAGGTAATGGGACGTTTTATTTTGGTCGCCTTTAAATTGCGTCATATCAGCTTTACCGAAGAAGAACTGGCGAAGACAAACTGTTTGCATTGGAATTGGTGGTGAAGACAAGAACTCTCATGATCCCACTCTGCTTCAGGACGTCCTCGAAAATAGGCCTTTTGTTACTGTTTTGGTTGAGATCGCCCCCTAGTGGCCGAAGTTACATCTTGAATGTAATTGAGACTAAAAGAGAAGTATCCCCTGCCTTAGAGGGGCTGAAGATGTCAAAGAGCTCAGACAGATCAGAGACAGGGACATTGTGGTATTTCCCCAAAATGTCATTGTCTTTGATGTGACCCACGGTTCTGAAACCAACAGGGATGAATGAAGATCGGACATAGAAAGAAGAGACGACTTTCAATTTCTCTCCACCTTTGGATGTGAGAAAGCAAAAAAAGAAAAAAAGGCGAGATACAGAGATGAGGGAAATTGGGAGAATGGAACGGAGGGAGTGGAGAGAAAATTGTGAAGAAAGGAAGGTATCAGGAGTGGAAGATTTGAAGTGGGAGGAAAGGTAGAGCTCTATCACCCGATGATCAAAGCCCCCATGTCTAAGAGAGAAAGCTAAAATGGCAGCGAAGCAGACATATGCCTCTATTTCCGTGCCCCATTGTGCACGGTGCAGACAGCTCCACATCAATTTGGCAATCCGGGGGTGTACGAGACAATTTTCCGACTGTCAGGGAACGAGGGGTGGTTGTGTTACCGCTGCCCACCTGTTCTGACACAATCAAATCTACCTGACACACAGAGCAGGGTGTACCACAGTTCTCCGAGCCTCCATTAATCCCAGTGTTGAGAGAATCCAGATAATCATTTGACCATGATACACTGACTGGTCCCACGGGGAAAGGTGTCGCGTGGGGCTGTGACATCCAAACGCAGCCGAGTCCATCTGTGCTGGAACATGTTAACCACGTGCTTCGGTTTCCAAGACAACTTGAAGCAATGTTCTGCTGCTGCTGCTGCTGGAACCAGCAGATTGATTTTCGAACATCATATAAAGGTCGGTAAAGCTGAAGACTTTTTATTTCCATCTACTTGAGTATTTTAGCCATGAAGGGATCTTGCAGTCTTCATTCATTCCATAAAAGGAAATCAAGGTCTGTCTGCACCATAATAAGTTTGAATGGCCGAGACCCGGCAGCATCAGATTATCAATTCCCCCTTAATATGTCTAAATTATTTAATGACAATCCATGAAGTACTCCCTGGGAAACAGGTGAAAATGTCCAAAGAATTTCAATTTCTCAATGTGATAGAAAAACAGATCCACAGCAAAAACTTACTGGTTTCTTTCTCGGTCCATTTCACCAAGTTTTAGTGGAAATCTATTCAGACTGAAGCCGGGCTGGCGCTCACTCAGTGATAACGTATTGTTCCTAATCCAAACACGTTTCCACCTGCATCCCCAAGAGCCAGTGGCCACACAATTAGAAGGAGATCATCTGCCATCTGCCATCAGAGCTCATTTGAAGCGAGCTGTTAAATTGGGAACGAGCCGCGTGCACCTGCCCGTGTGTCTTTTCACCCGGTCCAAGGGCCCGTGGCTTCACCTTCACCGACTCACCATCGTGTAACTTTAGGCTTTAACTTCAACCTGGTGCTCTTTGAGAGAGTGGACTCGTAAAAAAGTCTCAGAGTAATCACCAGGATGAGAGTGGGAGCACGTTTCCCACCAGTGGAATCACAACGAAGCCCTCAGAGACACGACTCCGCCTCGGTGTCTGTGAAGAGGAAGTTTTGAGCGATCGGCGGTGGTCGTGACAGAGATTCTTCTAAAACTGGTAAAGGATCGGGGGGGGGGACGTGGGAGAAGCATCAAATAAGGAAAAGGTTGATTGGAGTTCATCAACAGGCGGCAGACAGCGGCTGTCGGCCAGACTCGGCAGCTTGGCGGTGTGCGGGCGTAACCAAACCGCCAATCCTCCGGGGGGTCTCAATCCAGGGGCAGGTTGGATGATGTGCTCGGCCGGGCGTGGCTTCCACATATGCCGGGATAAACTGGGAAACTGTTTTGTTTTCCACTCAACAACATCAATAGAGAACGGGACAAAGACGCTTCCTCACTCATCTCTAAATGAAACTGGATCCTAGGGGACGTTTTCCGCTGGAGTCTGCACTCAAATCTAATTGCTATAACTATTACTAAACATGAAATAGATTCTTAGAGACACTTATTTTCCAACTACCTTGGATAAATCAAATCTTAAGTGGTTTGTCGTTATTTTTCTCTTTTCTGCTGTTCTGATAGATTTTTAGTTGCGTCTCAATCTGCTCTCTCGTGCCTTTGTATCAAAATATCCAATATAATTGTGTTTTTATTCTTTGTGTCATTTCTTTTACCTTGCAGCTCAATGAAGGAGAGGAAGGAAACATGTCAAGAGCGATTTAGGAACAAAAGGCACTGAATTATCCGGCTTGCCGAGAATCAAACTGCTGCTTAATGACATTTTACCGAGTTTTTTCACCAAAGAAGGTCCGGAAATGTCACAGCGAGAAAGTTGGTGTGCTGGATGAGTGCAAATACGTAATTATAAAACATCAGAAAATAAAGATTTTGAATTTGAGATATTTTAACGATGAACTATTAAGATATTCTTCCCCTCGTACTTTTTGTGTTTGGCCAAACTTTGTCTATTTCGTCTGTTTTGGTTTCTTGCTTTATTAAATTTCACACTTTTTCTTTGGCTTCTCCTCCGTATATCAACTTTCCTCTTCTCCTCATCCTCCTCTCGTCTGTCTCCTCTCTGAGGAACTCTCTCTTCCTCCACTCCTCCTTCCAACTCGTCCTCTCCTCTCTCGTTCACGCACCAGACGTTTGAAGGGGGCTCGGTGAACAGTAAACTTTTTACCACATTGTCGGGAACCATAAAGAGAGGCCTCGTTTTAATCTCAGCCCTAAAACCTTTACTTTTTTACTTTTTTAATAATGTCAGTGACTCACTGCAAAGAGACGCACACCTCCACTTTCACTGGGGATATTTACAAAGTGTCTCTCGGCTGCATGCTGCACAGATGTGTGGGCTGAGTGCAATGAGGGTAAACGCTGAGGGGTTGTCGAGTGTGTTTGAGTGTGTGTGTGTGTTTTTTGCGCGTACACATGCATTAGTGTACTCATAATTTGCACAGTCGGCTGGTAACATATTATTAGTGCTCTGCTTGGAAATTATAATACACCGCAATTTGAAGTCCTAACTTTAGAAATTATATTATAGCTTTTAGTGATAAGTAAGTTCGATGTGCTGCCATCTTTGAATATCACCCGGTAGTATTTTTAAAACTGTGAAATACCAAGACTATTAATCAACACCTGGAACTGTAGTGTTAAGAGTTGAGCGCAGGTTGTTCTGAAATCATCTGAATGTAAAGGTTTGTGTTTTCTGAACAGGGACGAGCATCACAGACAAAGTGACTGACACTGAGGAGGCAGCTGATGTCTGTTGGTTAATTGAGCTTCCCGGCAGTTTGGAGTTGTCCTGTCAAAAAGTTCCACTGACGTTTCCCTTTCCGACAGAAGCCTATCAGTCAGTTATTTAATTTGTGAAAATTGGCAATTAGTGGTGAAGGATTCACTTAAACACATGGTGAATTTGGAAAAGATGATTTAAGGGCTGAGGCCTGACATAATTGAAATTTGAAATACATATATTTTAATGATTCCTGAGACGTTGTGATCAGACCCTTTTGAAAAAGAAATGTAACTGATGCTTTTTCTTGCACACAATATAACCATAAACCTTATCTCTGAATTATTACGAATTAGGAAAACATAAATAGAACCAAATGTATAGATTTCAATGCACATCTTTTCTCCACTGCTCTTTTCTTCATCATCCTTATTCTGTTAAATATCAATATCAATAAACACTGATAGAAAAAGTCTTTGAACGGCTCATTTCAGCTGCTTTTTATAAACTTTTTAAAGCTGCTTTATTTTTATATTTGAGTTTGTGGGACCGTAAGTTTTAAAACATCCACGATTCAGTGAAAAGCAAAAACTAATTACACGCAGAGACACGGGTGAATATAATCCATACAGCCGAGTGTTTTCATTTATTGCTCTGTTTTGTACCACACATGGCACGGGACCCCCCCTCCTGATTGCCTGGGGGTATTTTTGCACTCTGTATAAACATGCCCACACCCCCAACTTACCATTTCATTCTTTATGCACACGAGTTCAAGAAAGCTAAATCAAAAGACGTTTGTCTTTCTGATGTTTTAAGTTTGTAAGGACATAAAAAGAGGACGCAGGCCTTGGCATCATGTAAATCTGATGCCCTGACTGACAACTCCCCTCAGCGGACGCAACCAAGTTAATTTGAGCTTTAAAGGTCGAAGCCGGATGCTGTAATGAATTACAACTGTCAGTGAGTAATGAAATCAGTGAAGAATAATCATTAACAGATTATTTTTTAATTAACGTGACCACCAATGCTGATATTTGACTCCGCGAGCGGACGGGAAAAACACAAACACCGGAACCCACAGAGGGAATATTGTGAGGAAGGAGTGGGGGGGGGGCCACAACGCTAACACACAAAATATAAAAGATGTGTATGAAGTGTATGGTGCATTATATCATCATAAAAATACTGCTCCCCAGACTGTTGACCCTCAGCGTCTGTTTGTAGTTTCCTTCATCAACACTAATGAAACATCTGTCTGCTGCTTCTCCAACAGAGGCGGTACAGTTAATTGCAAATAGATTACCCTACTAATTATGTCACTTTTCAATGTCCCTGTTTGTTTTTGAGATTTAGAGTGAAAAAGGGGACGTAGTGTGTGTATGTAGGCCTCTGTGTGTGTTAGTGTGACTTTGTGTGTGTTTCTTGAGTCCTCCTTTATTCAAGGCTATGTAAACAACCCTCTTGTAAATGCACCCTTTGAGGATCCACTTATCCGCTTACTGAAGGAGTTGAGTTGGTGTTTGAGGGGCACGATCACCTGTGCATGAGTGACTGTGCTCCGGCTTTGTCTGAATTCTCAACCAGCAGCGATAGGAGAGAAGAACTGACCCCTCGTCTTTTCTTACTCCGTCTGCGTTAAAGTCATTTGTCCGCCCTTTGGCATTTTTCCCAAAGTTGAATTTCTTCTAACAAGCTCGAATGTGTGTGCCTAGGTCAAAGGTCGATCCTTCGTGCCGATTGAATCGACAATATAAAGGTTTCCCTCTTTGTTCTTCTCGTCTGTGTGGGTGTCCACGAAACAGAATCAATCATCCTTTTTTTTTATAGAAATACCGGTTTCCTCCTCCATGTGAACGAGGCAAAGGTGGAGACACAACACGGCCGTGTGAGGGGTGGTGAAGGAGAACCAGCAGCAAGGAGAGGTCAAGAGGTCGGGATGGAAACACAGGGGGAATGACAGAGTAGGTTTGATGGAACACAACGTGGAGCACAGGTCAAAACCTTTACTGGCCAGACATACGAGCGCTGGTCGCCACAAACAGAGTGAATATGGTTGAAAAGCACCAAATTAAAATGGATTCAAATATTGGGTGAAAGGAGACGAGTAAAAGAATAGAATAGAATGTGAACGAGGGAAGAGACACGGTGGGAATCGGACCCGCAGAGAGAAGTGTCAGGAATTGACATGATCACAAGAGAAGGTGGTTAGTAATTCCATAGTGGGCTATATGGTGAGGTGACCCAGCTGCCCTTCAGGGCTCTCACGCTGTGGTCCAGAGGCACTCGAAGGATGCAAAGCTGTTCTGAGGTCAGCTCCAAAGGCACCGGGATGAAGTCCCCTCCGTTGACAGTGGCTGCCAAATCCCCAGGCCTCAGATCAGATGAAATTAAAAATGCACAAGCAGGAACTATACATCTACGCCCGGGGCTGCGCTTTAGTATTCATTGGAAGAAAAACAGAGGAAGGAGAGAAGTGGGAACTAGAATGAAAAGGGGACAGAATGTGGGGTGGGGACAATGTGGAGTGTGAGGCGCTATAACAGAGGAAACCTGTAATACGCCGAGATATGATTATCTCCATGTGAAGAAAAACGATATTATTGCAGCTTTTAATGAAAACGCATAAATTCATTATCTTTTTCAATTACGTCTCGGATTGATCTTATGGACGCCGGGATGACGGTAATGAGTGAGTCTATAAAAAGATACAATAATAAACACCATCACCTCCAGCCCTCACGGCAGGGATGCATAATTAACTGGACTCGTAAAGAGACGACGTGGGACGACGGCCTCGTAGTTTGAGGACAAAGTGTCCCAGGGAGTGTTATGGATATTTATCATGAGGTCGAAAGGACGGAGTAGAACTGTTTCTAAAAATACTGCAACAAAAACCAGTGGATTCAAAGCAGAGTTATTCTTTAGCATCAGGTTTTATTATGTTAACGGACCTCAAACAAAATGGAGGGATATCATTTTTGTTCTCAACAGCTTCCTGACTTAAATCAAAACTGAGATTCTACCTGTGTCAGTAATTTAGGGGAAGGAATGGTCTCCTGCAAACAGCTGCATAAAGTGACAGCTACATAAAGAGGTGTTGTGGTGTGAGGTCAGCCTCCCTGCTGAGGTAGGACATATACTCATCACAGGAAAGTACACAACAACAAAAAAAAACAACAACTGCAGATGTTGCACCAAGTTCTGCCTTGTTGACAGGTTTGTTGACAGGTTGATGTAAAGAGAAGCCGACATTGTGCGCTGGTGTTAGTGGCAACAGGAGAAAAACAACTGCCCAAGAATAGTTCAAATCCCTTTCAGAGACCTGCTGCAGGAAACTTCAAACTATATTCTTTACCACAAGAGAGGTGCATGAGAAATATGTGAAATACAGACGAACATTGGAGCAGGATTAACAACAGAAATCAGAAAATAGCAAAACAACGGTTCTCTCTTTTCGGCCGAGGCGACATATATAATTTATACATGTCCCTCCATTAATGAATATTGCAAATGGTGTCACTGTTGTCGGAGCCAAAGGCGACACTGCCGACAACTCACCAGCCTGCTAGTGAGAATTACATTTTATAATTATACGATCAGTGGAAAGAGAGGCTGCAACGTGTCCACTGTAAAGACACAGAGCTAAAATAATTCAGGAAGACGAGCTTGTGAAGTTCCCTGTTGCGTGAATCACAGGAGAGTGAATAGTGGAAGCCGTCAACCGAGGCTCTGTGACTCATAAAGTACCTGTATATATATAGAGTGACAGTGAAACTCTGCGTCCAGCGCTCTGTAAGCCGGCAACAAGACAAGCAGTAAGCAGCTTAACGTCAGCGCAGAACAGAAGGAAGATGAGGGAGGAGAGCAAGGATAGAGGAAGGGTGGAGTGGGGATGGATGGACGGACGGGGGTGGGGGGGGGGAGAGAGAAACGTGGGGATTTGGGCCTGTGATGGGACAGAGGACAGACACCGGGTATAGGGAAGGACGGGTGAGTGTTAGCAGTAAGCAGCCAAAATGAAAAATCCCCTCCGGACGACTTGGTGACAGGCCTAAGTAACAACCCCCCACCCCCCCATACACACACACACACACAAACACACACACACACACCCCTTCCCAAGTCAGCCGACGCATAATCCAGGTAACGTGGCACGAATAATAATAGATGAAACATCAAACGCCAATCCCCCCCCCCTTCACCACTGCTAACCTCCCACCATCAGCGAACCAGCTCCAGCGCTCGAGCACCCCCCCGCCTGCCAGCCAGCCCTTCGCGTTCCACAATCCCTCTTTCATGTAACCCCCCCCGCCGCACGCTCCCGAGGCTTAACGCCGTTGACAAATCCTCCAAATACGGTAAAAGAAAAAGGGACCGGAATACTTTTTATTGCATAAATTGCAGAAGAAGAAAGAAAAAAAAGGTAATTATTCATATGTTTGCACGTGAGGTTGTCGTACAGTTTCCATTTCCAACCCATTTCCCCAAGCGATGGTGTGGCGGTGCAGCTAGGGCGCCAGGGGGGTGGGGGGGGGGAATAGATGTGTGCAGTCCCGGAGAGCGTGGCAGGAAGACAGAGTGCTACCGCTCCCACGGTGAGAATTTGAGGGGATCGCTACATAAACACGGGGGCCCATTAAGTACGGGGGAATGTAATTTGTGGAAGTGACAGATCATTCTTTCTGTGTTGTCTGGTAATTGCAGCCGCTGCATCACCGGGGGCCTGCGAGCGAGACAGATACAGGACGGGAGTTTCAAAGTCGATGTGGTCAACAAAAGGTAGATTCACTGGTGTGTGCAGCCGCTTCATCATACGCAGACGGAAAGTTGTGTCTCTCCTGCAGCGGGCCCTCGGTGGAGCGTGTCTCCTCAAGGCCCCCCTGGTTAGTGGAAGCTGGGAACACGTAATTGAAAGTGGCAGAGAACTGGCTGAGCCGGGCTGGAGGCGGTGGAGAGGTGGAGTTTGATCAGGAGTTGAGGGTCACCAAGGGGTAAAAAGAAAAAGAAAAGGGAGCAAGCAACGGGGGCAGAATGGACGTCCAACTTTCTGAAAGACTGATTGGAGTTTAAGGCTTCTTGTTTTCCCCTTGACTGATTGCTACACACACACACACACACACACAAAAAAACGTGAGCACAACCACCGCTATGGATCGTCAGAGTTTACCTCTCAGTCCTCAGGGCCGGAGTGGGGGTCTCCTCTGCCCTGCTTTGCCACTCGCACTCTTCCCCTCTCATCCACCCATCGCACTTTTCCTTCCCAGAGCCCCAGAGCCGAGACCTTAATGAAGACGAATGCGAGGAATCAATTTACGGCATCTTCCCTCCATCTGGCCGGGGCTCGTCTCTGCGCCTCAATTAGCACGGCAGCTGGAGCTTCTTCCCTATAACACACACCAGCGTCTTGAAGGAGCAGCCACGAGCTCCGGGGCATCGCCGGGAGAAGAACGCATTTAAACGGGAGGGAATGTGCTACTTAAAGCCTAGCAGCGAAAATCAGATTTTTACTTCCCAGCCAAAGAATGAAATGATAACTCTGCTCATCTCCAATCTGCACGATTAAACGTTCTCTAATAACCCCGTCTGAGAAACAATAAAGAGAATAAGGGGCCGTTCGGATGTGGCGCCTAAAAACTGGTGGAGAAAAAAGCCAGACGTGCTTTTATCCCTCATATACAGGAGGTCGTGCTGCTGCTGTGCCTTCTGTTACTAAGCGACAAAAAAAACACTGGTTCAATTAGTGGAAATCTTCGCTGACATTCTTCTGAGAAATGTTCACCAGTACTTTACTACATCCTGCGTGTACTACGCTTTAAGTACTTATATATATGCTGCATACGTATATGTTCACTCCATCTCTGTCCGGTACATAAGGCAGAATTCACGATAAGGATTGACTCTGACTTTTGACTTTGATATTCGTCTTTCACAGATTCAGATTAGACAGATGGGCATGTACAGATGTCTGTTGTCTGATATGAAAACTTGTTTCTTCCCCCGAATATTGTGCAGAAAAAGATGGTTGAGCTCATTTTAAAATAGTCTTGTCACATAACTGTGCAGCACAGCGCGCTCCAGCTCCATAATTTATAATTCTCTCAGCCAAAGTCGCAGAATATACATCACAGACGAGCAGACCCTGGGTGCGTTCTGTTCACGAGAAGTTTCAAACTAGTTTTTGGGGGAAATAGATTTCTTGAAAGTTAATAAACAATGACCCCAATCATTTCTACTTCCTCAACTCAACACGTATTGGAATCAGTCTCAGCTGATCGAGCATTTGTCAGGCTCTGCTCACTCCTCAACTCAAACAGACTCTGAATCCAGGACAGGCGACCAGGACACAAACACAAATAGCAGCATCTACTGTCCCTGAAACCTGCCGTCCCTCTGGATTAGATTCCCTGAGCAAGGCTGACAAAATATTGACATGTCACTATCCAACTGTCCCAGCTCGAAACTGCTGGCGTCCGTCATCCCGCGTATCAGATTAGCGTGAAGCTAACAAATAAGGGCACAGCAGCATACTGCCAATATCTAGCTTAATCTTGGGCATTTACACTGTAAGCTTGTTATAATGACAAGCTTGGCAATGGGTGGCCGCGGCAGATTTCAACACCAGACTAAATATCTCCGGCAGACGGAGGCTGCGTTCCTCGGAGGGACAGCTCGTTCCAATTGGGCCCACGGAGGCTGTGAGGCTCAAACGGAGGACACCCAGCGTGGCCTGGTTCAGTGGGGGGGTGGTCAGGGAACGGCTGGAGGCTATTCTGGCAGAAGAAAAACCTAATTAAGTGAGCGGGAATGCAAGTAAGCTCACTATTTGTTCATTTGTTTGGCAGTAGGGCGCTCCAGGGTGGATTAATTGCCCTGAAATTTAAGGAAAAATCTAGACCCAGAGGAAAATTGAACTCTTGGATGAAGTTGAACCCAAACTTTGTGCAAACACTTAAAAAAAAGTCAAATTTTGTTTGTCAAGATCAGGACAAAGTTGTGCTTCTCAAAGACAACAAACCAGGGACACTCACTCCGGCATAAATGTGCTTTGTTTTCATCTCTCATGCTAAACGGTGTCTTATCAAAGTGCGTAGGTGTGTTGCGCTCGCACTTAATTAAGTTCCTCCATGTAGGTCATGCTCAATTCACAACGTGCCTGCACGCCGCTCTCTCTCTCTCGTCTCCCTGTCTCTCAACTCCTACTCTCACCCTCCCACTTGGCGCGCTTGATGCAGAGGACTAACCTTCTGCAGAAATGTCAAAGTGGAAATAAATGTAAGCTTATTTCGGTTCCTCACTTTGATTCTTGCGCGGATCGGTGTTTGCGTCTAGATGAGAGGTGAAGGAGACACGAGTAAAGAGGCATAATATGTACATACATACTTTGTATATATATATTTCAACCACAGGTCTGGTGCAGGAAATGTAGAGATAGCCATGAAACTGTGTTGTTGGTCTTAAAAAGTCCCGCCCCTGCAGCCTGTGACTCACACACACAGTTCCTCTAACAGCGTGCCCTGCAGCAGTGGAAACACATGCTGCTGGATGAGCTGCACAAAGCTCTACAGGGAAAAGAGATGGGAAAGACCCCTTCATACCAACATAGAGGAGCCTCTGACATCCATGGCTTTATATATATATGTATGTGTGTGTTTGTGTGTGTGTGTGTGTGTGTACACGTGTTGATGAGTCAGAGAGTGAACACTGAACCCTGCCTCTGGGGCATCACTCAGCCCTGGCAGTGGCTGTGTCAGCATCAGAGACATTTCAGGCAAATGTCAAGTGTACTACTACGACAACACTGTGTTTAAATGTTTTATTGTGAGTTTGCACATGTGTGTGGTCGTGAGCATGACGGTGGGCACACACCATAGTGCACAGCAGACCTCCTGTCAGTTTAAGCAGCAGGTAGAACTTGGTGCAGCCCGGTAAAGGCTTCATTAAGGCTCGGAGGACGTGTGTAGATGTATTAATCAGAGCTTTGATTGTTCGGTGGAGTTCTACCTGGGAATGAATCTGACAACCAAGAAAAAGCCTTGAGCCTTTTCTGGTTGTTCATTGTAACAAGTACAAGCCCCTCGTATGTGCACTGAAACATCAGGACCCCCCCTAGATAATGATCGAGAGGGCCCAGGTGAGGAAGAGGGAAAAGCCCCTCCAACCCTCCTGTCACTGTGTATGTCTTACCCATACCCTCTGCCCAACCACTCCAACACCGAGTGTCGGTCCGCACCAATTAGCCTTTCGCTGCAAGCTGTGCCATCACACTGTCAGCGCGGATCACCTGCTAGCTCCAAGCCGCCTATTAACCACGGAGACGACTGAGGGTGGCTGTGGTGGAGGGGCTCTGCGAAGTGGTGCAAGTGTTTGACCGGGAAAGACAGAAACATCTGCACCAAAGAGTCTCCACACATCTTTCTTTCTTATTCCATTATTTTCTTTTTTGTTCGCCAAACTTAAAGTGAGAGGAGTGTGGGGGGGGGGAGGGGGGTTGAAACATGCATGTGTGCGTTTGTATGACTGTAATTGAGAGAGAGAGAGAGAAAGAAAGGGACGATTTATCTTTGTTGGTCTGTGTAAATAGGAGGTTCATAGAAAAGTGGCCGCAGGGAAAAGCTGCATCTCTGCTGCCCCTCTCAGGCAGTGACTCGTAACTACGCCCCCCTCTCTCTTCTGGGAGTTTCAAAGATGTTTTTAAGAGACACACTCTCTCCCTCTTCTTTTCTCTCTTCCCCCACATGTCTCTCCTGCTCCATTTTCTCCATTATTACATTTTTCTACCCCTCGCTCTTTCCCGGCGTCATGTTGTCTCTCAGAGCTTCATCCCTCTCTCGCTCTCTCAGCTCCCTCTGCCTCTCCTGCTCTTTCTGCTGCAGTACTGTGTAATGGATGCCCATGGGTTATGCGTACCTGCTGTGTACAGTGAGCTGAAAATATCTATCAGCCCACGGATACTTGTATGTGATTCCGCTAAAGAAAGATTTGAAAAATACAGGTTGTATACAAGTCGTATAAGTGTATTAATGAGGATAAGACCCCTGAAGATGAACTGCTGGTTTCTCGAGGGGCTTCTTGTGCATGTTGGTTAATGAACACTAAATAAACGTGTTCCCACCGTATTATGCTTCCCACAACTCTATATAACTGAACTGGAATCACATTACTGCGCTTAGCCGCTGACGTCCACAAGAGACCAATAACAAGGACGACTGGTAATGACAAAATTAATTAAATGCAGAGAGCCACTGGAGACTGGGCATGTTTTCACTGTAGCCCAGCATCAAATTAAAAGAATCCAGAAGTCCGTGATTACATTTCCATTAAGATCGCGCCGGCCTTCTTGGTGATTAGGTTTAAGGCGACCATTAGACCAACAAGTCAACACAACTGAATCTATCAAATCTGTTGTTGGTAAAGTGCTAAACCAAATCATATCAGCGTCTTCCAGATTGAATCAGAAACCCTCGTCCAAACAAACAACTCCTCAGAAGTTTTGCCTTTATACTGTTTGGTTGGGAGAATTTACACCTTTGTTAATCTGTGCCTAACTAATTGTGTGTGTCTGACGCATCACATTTGGCATGTTGTTGTCTAGATTAGGGTTAGGGGTTCTGAAAGTCATCATCCACACAAACACAACAAATCTGGTTGGTGGAAAAGTAGATTTAAGTCATTTTAAGTCATTTTAAGAATACGGCTAATAAATCCATACTGTTTCTGTATACCCATCTTTACCCCCTCAATATTCAAATAACTTCCATTTGTTTAAAACCGCACTTCCCCATCAGGAACATTTTTGTAATAATTCAACACAACAGCTCAGGTAGCTACATTGTAAACAGGCTAACACATAGCAAACAATAACCAAATGGACACAACATCCACTACACATGCAAACGTTCAAAGTTGAGAATGGCTTGTAGCTGTCCATGGTGCTGAACAGCAGTGTGTTGCCTGGGCCTGGGGTTGACTCACTGCTCATCTGTCTCTCTCTACGTCACACAAACACATTCAGTCCCACAAAGTCACGATGGCCAAAACCGAACTGTGACGCATGTGCAATTAAATGTGTTTTTGCTTTAATCACGGGGGAAATCCTCAAGGTGCATTCTCACGCTGCCCGACGACTCCGGTGCCCAAACTGTTTGTGATGCAGGCAAGAGATAATGAAAGTGTGGCGTCAGTTTGCCGTGGCCGCGTTGTTGTGTAACCTGGGTAGCAGAGGAGCTTTGCAGCAATGCAGCAGCACGGCTAAGTACAGAGTCTTGGGAAGATGTACTTAGAGCTTTAATGGCGTATGCTAGACAGCAAAAGCTGACTGCGGAGTACTGAGCACCACGGGGATGCCAGGGGGGGAGACTCGAGAGGGAGCAAGACAGTGGGAGGGTGTGGGGACAAGAGGAGGGACAGAGCGGGATGAGAGAGGAGCTTCCATTACTAAACAGAGGGAACATTAAGACGATTTAATTTGCCTAATGACAAAGGCAGATCCCTAAATGGCTGCGCAATATATTGTGGTGAGGCATATTCCTGTTAATGCGATACATCTCTGAATATTTAGGTCTGGCTCCCTCAGCTGTTTTCCTCCTCTCTTCAGCTTTTCCCTCGTTCCTTTAAGCTTTTTGTTTATAACCCCCTGTGCCAGTTCTTTTATTACATAACATTGCGGACAAAAAAGTACATAGAGGCTGGTGCATGTGCAGCCATGCTCTCTTTATGTGTCCCCCTCGGCTCTTCTTCACTTCTCCATCTCCTCAACCCTTTCACCTCCTGAACACAAAAAGGAAAAGTGTTCATACACAGATGCACAAAAACGTATAGCCCCAAAAAACTGCTGCACAAGCACATCGTGCACACAAAAACACACACACACACGCAGAGTCAAATCAATGCAGGGTTTAATTAACATCAAAGTAGAGTTTACATACCTAGCTCCAGGTGTGGGTAAAGCTTTTGCACTCATAGATGTTGGCAAAATACACAAATACACTCACACACACACACAACAACACACAAATAGCCCATAACTTTATAGCACCGTAGCTACCATTACTCCTAATGAGCTTGAGGGCTAAAACAAAACATATCTGGATATCTATTTACTTTTAAGTCAATATAAATGGACGCCTTCATAACACTACATTTATAAATGAATGTGCAAAAGTCTCATACACACATTAACACTCAATTTAGAGTCTGCATGTCTTTGGACTGTGAGAGGGTTCCAGAGTACCTGGAGAAGAACCCCAGGAGGACATGGGGAGAACAGGCTAACACCGGGATTTGAACCGGCAACCGTGCTAAGCGTCACACCACCGTGCCACCCTGACACTCGTCCGCCCTCAAACGCTTCCCGTAGTGCTGCAGCAGAGCAGCATTGGGCAAAATGCAAATCTTCACATATGAAAGATGGATTACCGTGTTTTTAAACCCTTGCTTGTGTTTTCGTGAGGCTTCATTTGTTTCGGGCGGTGCTTCAATTTGTCGCACGTAAGCAGCTCATTCCTCTTTGTTAGCCGACTAATAACGTTATAAGTCAGAGGGACTTTGTTTTGCCGGGCCACAGAAACACAGAAAAGCATTCCAGGGCTCTCACACTCTCTGCACATATTCTTTTTTCTTTGTGCTGCAGTGTTTGCCTTCCTTTTCTTTCCTTATTTGTGCTCTTCTGCGGCTGTGCTCAAGATTACAGATGAGACGGGGGAGTGTACAACAGGGGGATTTAAGATTGTTAAAGAATCTAGTGTTTTAAGCAGGGATGCCAAAGGTCTTAAAAGATACATTAAAGCTGAGCCACGATAGTATTGGGAGATGAGGGGAAAAGGAGGAGGGTGTGTGTGTGTGTGTGTGTGTGTGTCTGTTAGTGTGTAGGCATCCCATCCTCTTTGTATGCCGTCGGCAAGAAGTGATGGGGGGTCTTTCGTTACTTGTTAATCCACTAATTGTGCTTAATTACCTGATGGCTCTAATTAGGGCCCCTGATAGCATGAGAGGAGCGACCCTCCTGATGGTCCTGAAAGAGACATAAAAAGACCCCTGGTTGGATGAAGCCCCTGCAGCAGTGTGTGTGTGTGTGTGTGTGTGTGTGTGTGTGTGTGTGTGTGTGTGTGTGTGTGTGTGTGTGTGTGTGTGTGTGTGTGGTAGACCAAGCAGAAGATGAAAAAGAATTTGCTGGCATGTGAGAATTTTTGTTGCCATGTAAGGAGGACGGGTTGGAGGGGGGATGATGGGGGGTCGGATGATGATTGTTGATGAAGAGCACATCTACGTGTGTGTATGTGTGTGTGTGTGTGGGGGGGGGGAAACAGGAAATGAGATAAAGTGAGTGAGCAGCATATGCTCAGTTCACTCGGGTCCCTCTCCTCTTCCTCTTCTCCCTTGTCTCTCTCTCCCCCCTCCTCCTCCTAATAATGATGAGGGGTTGACATGGCAGTGGGCCTGCTCTGTTAACCAGCTTATGTAACCGTGCCCCGGCGGCTCGGAGGATGTGCTGACAGCATGCTTTCTCAGCGTCATTAGCAGAGTTACACAGCTGGCTCCGAAACAGGGGGGGGGGAACGATGGAGGGAGGGAGGGAGGGACGGAGGAAAAAGAAAAGAGGAAAGAAAGTGTGACTGGGGAAGTTGCAGATATAGAACAGGGGGCTGGGGGGAAGGGAAGGGAGGGGAGGATGCCGGGTTACAAGGAGCTATGGGACGTCTGGGAGGTCTTTCCCAACTCTCCCAGCTGAGCATCTAACGCAACACTATTCACACGCCCCCAATCTGTCTGTTTACCAGTCTCCCTGTTTCCACTGCAGCACTGCAGCAGCAGCAGAGCCTCTGTTTCACCTATTGTTTTTTCATTCCTCTCACCAGAAATAAAAGAAGCGGGGGTCCCAAAAATAAAATGAAGAATTGCTTCTCCTCCCATCAGGCGCTCGTTCAGCATCCTATCGTGCCCCGCATCAGACGCAGCAGAAAAAGCAATTCACATGCAAATACCAGTCTCCCTGTGTTCTGAGCACAGATTAGAAGAGCAGCAACCTCGCATCGCAGACCCCCGAAACAATGTCGGGTATTGGCTCGCGTCAGATAACACGGATGTAACACGTCGAGGGCATCAAACGGCGCCGGGAAGTGCACCGCGGAGGAAGCTGTCAATCAACGTGTCTGAGCCGCAGCATCCTGTGAGGATCAGAGAGAGTATCAAGACAATAAAGCCCACATGGGCCCGACTTGTTTCTTTATCAAATCCCTTATTCACATTCCGCAGTGAGAGCAGACTCGTGCTGCACCGTCAACAAATCCCCTCTTTGATTCGCCTGTGAAGCGGCCACGTACATGAAATGAAGCATCGCAACAGGAGTTGAATCAGCAGCCAAAATATCTCCGAGGCAGTTACGGGCGATTTAAATTAAGCTACAACAGCGATCGCTTCTTGGCCACAGAGCTGGATGGCGATGAGAGGCATCATAACAAGAGGCGAGGAGAAAAAGTTGATGGGGCTGATGCTGAAACGCACCTATAGGACTCCTAGGACTCCTAGATCCAGCCCTTCATAAACCCCCCTCGCTCCCCCGTGTGGACTACCACAAGTGGCCTGGCAGCTGCTGCCTGTTTACGTGTTGGTATTGGATTGGATTGGTGGAAGGCCCCGGTCGACTGAGAGCTGCGTGCTGCTGCAGGGCCCTGGATAAACATCCGCCAGGCCCAGCAGAGAGACGGAGAGACTGAGGGAGAGAGGTGGGGGATAGACTGCACATCTCCGATAACCTCACCACCAGCGGCAGCAAATCCCCTCGCCTTTAAAACTTTGATGCAGCACAGACAAACACAGACAAACACACAGACAGAGAGACAGAGAGCTGCAGCCGGGGAGCATCGTTTGTTTAAGGCTTCAGAGTCGTCACCAGACACTTAAAACCTCCAGCTCCAGCACCTTCCACTCCTCATACCTTCCATCCACTCGCCTCCTTCTTTATTTCTTTTTCTACTCCTTCCTTTCCCCCGCACTCTCGCCTCAGGCAAACACACACAAACACACACTCGCTTGTTAATTATGCTTTCTACTCTCTCTCTCTCTCTCTCTCTCTCTCCAGTTCTAACCCCATTTCCCCACAGCCGCTGCCTTCATTTCCTCTTTTAGCTGAACGCTCCCATTTCGGCTCCTCTCTATCCGGAGGGCGGCTTCTGTGGGACAAGTGCCATGTCATAGTTTGTGATTATATAATTTGTTTGTGCGCTTGTGTGTGTGTGTGTCTCTCTCTCTCTCTCTCTCTCTCTCTCTCTCTGAGCCTAAGCGTCTGTTCTGTGTGAGGCGGTGACGTCACAGATAAACTTGACAACCCCCCCCCTCGCCTCGGGCCGATGCAGTGACACGGTTTCACCTCCAAACCACAGAAACATCCTCCACCAGTGTTGAACACAGAGAGCTCACCGGCTCAGGGATGATGGAGAATCTGACATTTTCCACGTGCACACAGCGTGCGCGCCGGAGGAGATGAAGATCGGCCACTGGTAATTATAGATATGGAGGACAGCATCTTTCCACAGATTGGGACCCTGATTCCACACGAGCTGTGGGTCAGAATGCTTCCTGCTTCTGACCTCGCAGCTTCTCCCTCAGCAACATGTTGGCTCAAGTTGTTCCTTCCTGACCCTGTTTTTTAAAAGAACTGAAAAAGGTGGTGTATTAAATGTGTTTTCAATGCATATAGATGTTATTTATATGAACAGGTTCAGAGAGTACATTTTTAAAACTTGTTCCCACCTCAGGGTCAACTCCAGACTCCCAATTTTTTTTATTCTAGGCCAAGGAACAGATTTCTATAACTAACTATAACTATTTGAGTTTTCAAAAATCTGCATCTAGCTCAATTAAATGTGTTGCCATTCAAGTTCAATATCAATTTGTGTTGATATATTTCAGTAACAGCACCAATTTTGCTCGGATATGAATCTCAAATAACAAAACATTAATTCAAATAAATAATGGCAGTTTTATTTAGCTATAGCAGAGAGGTGTTGTCCAATGACCTGCAGGCACTTACTTTTTACTCCTTTTGTCTTACTTTACTTTCCTCCACCGTGACACTGATCACTGATGATGTTCTATATTATATATGCAGGATGTGAAATATTAATAACGACCTCCCAACCCTGTGGCTTGAGAACCCTTAAGATGAATAGACGCCTACTTTTGAGAACTCATCTAAATGCCTTTGTGGAAACTAGCTGTGAGAAAATGAACCGACCAGTTCATTTGGCCTTATTATTTTAAGACTTTTTAAAAAGACAGAGGAGGCAGAAGTATAAAAAGTAGCATGAGAGCGAAAAAAAGCTTTGAATTTATCTCGGGGCCCCATTGGAGATGACTAACACCTGGGCTCTAAACCACAGCCTCTAGGTAACAGGTGATGTCTGTGTTTAGAGATTCTCACCACAACATTCTCCACATTTGACCCATTTCTCTGCTGTCGGAAGAGGAGGCCTATCCTCGTGTCCGGATCTCTTGAAGTGAGTTAAAAAAAAGTGGACAAGGCAGTGTTGCCCGGGGGCCACGATGCTGCTTCACTGGCATCGGGCTCCTCCTCAGTCGGTTGGTACTCCCTGTGCCCTGGTGGCAGAGAGAGCGTCCCTTGAAGAGAGAGAGAGAGACAGAGCGGCGGAGCTGATTCTCCATTCTGTGTGGAGGGGTTGCCGCTCGTGTGTCTCCTGCGAAAAATGTTGTGTCTTTTATTTTGTAGTTTCTTCCCAGGGCTTCTTTTAAAGTAGCACACTGTGGGCAAACACAAATTATCCCTGAGGCAGGGGTGCAGTGGAGGGTGGGAGCCTCACGATGGCATAGGGAGAATCGATCAGGACACACAAACACACGCACACAAACACACACACAGAAAATTCCTGCTTGGTACGTGCATGTGCCCACATTCCCACAGACATACAAATGCACACACGCATGAATAAATGTTACGCAACAACCCCCCTGTATCCCTTGCTCTCCAGAACTCTCCCATTTGTCTTCCCCCTACCCCACCACATCTCTCTTTTACAGCAACCCCCCCTCTCACTTTTGACATTCCCCCCCCCCACACACACTCCCACAACCCCACCCCCGAGGAGTCCAATTATATCTGACGGGAATGGCGTCCGTGCCACTGATGTTTACCGAGCTAACTTGTCGATTGCCAGGACTGGTGGTGCTGCTGGTTTCGCGACGTGCCTGTCACTCACTTGGCTGAACCGGGAGCACGATGGAGCTCGAAGTGTTGTGGCTGCCGGTGGCACAGAGAGGAACACACCACACTGAACCGCAGCATCGACTTAAATGTCACCGTCGAGCAAGTGGAACAGCGACAATATCCTTTTGACACTGACATCACTGTGTCTCCTCAGAGCCGGTGTGTTGAGATATATACTTTTTGCTCATTTCTGACATTTCCCCCTACAAATGGTACAAAAGGTTGATTTGTGTAATTTTTTCATTTAATGAGGATTTTGCGTTTTGCCAACTCAGCTCTCGAGATGACAGAGAAACAAACGGATGAATAGGGATAATTTCAGAGCCAGTGAAGAGATTTGATTCGGTTTGTTGCCAAAGCTGCACTCGCAGTGTGTTTGCGAGGGCACTCTGTTTTGTAAATGACTCCGGATAAAAGTGGCTGTTAAATTATAGAATAAGCAGAAACCAGAATTGCACTTGATGAAATTATTTCTTTTTTAAGAGACGCTGGCAGACGTTCAATTGATGCTGCGGCTGGTGAACAACTGGGCGCAGGTGGTCAGATCCTCGGCAGTGTTTGATTAGGATTCCTCCGTATGGGGGAAAAACAGCTCTCGCACAAATGGAGACATTCAAACGCGGAGAGGAAAATACAGAAGAAGCTGCCAATCTGTTCCTCGGGGAGCTCTCTGTTGAATACAGTTGTTTCTTATCCACAGGGGGGGTTGCAGCAGGGTAAGCAAAGCAGGCAATAGCCGGGGGGGCCCTGATAGGAGAGGGTCCACAGCAATGATAACTTTGTGAGAAGTCCTTTTAATATGATCGGTTATAAATACAATAGACTTCATGACTACATGGTCAGAAAAGACTCTAACAGGGTTCCACTCCATGAACATTCAGATAAATACATCAAAATGCATGTATATGACAGTGGTGGGGGTTTGCAATTAAACTTTACTTCCCCATTGTTTATGTGTAAAGACAGCATGCACTTTGTTAAGTAACCGTCTGAAGATTGGAATCATGTGTTTGGTGTAGTGGTGTCCCCCTTCCCTGGGGGGCCCTATAGTCTGGGGTCCCTAAAGAACCTTGCAACGCTCCTGCTGGTCAAAACCATTGGGTTAAACCAAGACTGGACCTAAAGTTGCCCGGATCCCTTTTGCAGCCACAGAATATCACTACCAGATTTTTGGTCACCACAATGTGATATAAGCGGGGGGGAACAAACCCGTCCTGTATCTGGCATAATGTCCACCTATTGGTATTCAACCCGTGGAGCGGTCCCGCTTTGATCCCTTCCCGCTCGCGTTCTCTCGTTGGCACTCTCTTTGCTGCGCTCTGCCTCCAATCACTCCACTTACCTCAAAGACAGTTTGTCCATATTTTAGTCTAATTTGCATGACAGCTTTGGTTAAGCTGTCCTCAAAGTCAAAGTGGGACTGGGACTGTTTGACAACTTGATCATAAAAATGCAAACCGGGAGCTGCCAACGGAAATCAATAGGAGCCGGGGGCGGTGACAAACACTCACGATAACGTAAATCTGGAGTCGGGAGGCCGAGCCAAGGGACGATTGGATCAACGGGATTTTTTAGTGCTTTTGTTCTTGTAACTTTATACTTTTGCTAATTAATTGCCAGACCCTATGAATGCCTCCTTATCAAGGTTTAATGATAACCTGTCATTCACGTGCACTGTAAAAATCATTGGAAAAGATGTATTAAGTACTTTTATGCCGTCAATTGGTGTAATGAAAAGTAAAATTTGACAGAATAGCCATATTTAAATTGTAAAATGTGCTTTTAATAAGGGCAAATCAATTTAGCCATTCCAGTCACCACCCTCCAAATCAGCATTTAAATGGTAACAGCCCATAACTGGTGGCCGAGCTTGACATGACATATATATAGACATATTATGATAATTTTGTTTATTATACTCTCATAATTTTTTTGTTAGTTGCTGAATTATTTGGCCCATTAAATCTGTGAAGAGTGAACCTGGAGGAGGAGTGAAGGGGGTGGCTAGCCGCGGTATGAAGGTCGTACCGATATACGTTTGACCAATCACATCTGAAGTTTCACACCATTTTTACAGCTTCAAATTAACTAATTAAAACCAAACATAATGGAACAATTAACATTTGAACCCTCAGCGTGATAAGAACTACCGAAACAGGAGAAGCCATCTTTATCTTCGAGTAATATTCATTTAACGTGAAATTTGACTTTTGGGTTTGGTCCATGTCCCATCTAATAACCCGGAGGAGGCAGGGTGTATGACCTGTACTGCAGCCAGCCACCAGGGGGGCCATCCACATGATTTGCCTTCACTTACATGTCACCATTAAGTCTATAATTTGTATAATTAAATCCATAATCCAAACAACCTGACATAGAAATAATCATATTCTGCCAATCAATTCTAAGAGGTTATTATAAAACTTGATGAGCAGCCTCAGTGCACTCTAAAGGGCTGTCATGTGTTTTACAGCAGGCCGACATGCAGATATGAACAGAATATATGTTTGATGAGAGAAAACAGAGACATGGCGGCGCTCTGTTTATCGATATGTGCTCGAACCACGTTTCTCTCTCTTTGATCAAGATAACGATTCAACGGCGTTCCGAAGTGAGACAAGAGGCGTATCGATCTCCACTCTCAAATATCAGCTTCACATCCATCAATCGAGCCTCGAGAGAGAGTCGGGACGTGCATGTGCAAGTGCAGGTGAGCTGTGAGAGCGTCTCAACCCCCACACGAGCTATCGAGCGGTCCAATAAAACAAGGATTATGGGAATAGGATTGAACGAGAGGAAGTGATGTGTGCACGCTTTTGTTTTAACACTAAGGCAATCTTTTGTGTACTCGTGCAAACTCTGGTAGCCTTGCCCCTGAGTCGGGGGAGTTGAGAGTGCTTCATTAAAACCTCACACACACACACACACTCCAGCCTCTATAAACATGCAGGTGCACAATCACACACATTACAAATGCATACATAAGCACAAATAGTTCAGCCCATAGATAGGACCCCTGTCGCCTGCAGTGGGCTCGCTGCCACACTCCCTCCGAAGCGTTATTGCATTAGTTGTGTAAAGTCATGATGGGCAAGGTTCTGACTGTTTGCTGTCCTCGAGGGCCTGAAGACACTGTGGGCTCTTCTACACACAGCGGAGAGGGACACACCAAGGTCAGGGAGGATTGAGGCTGACACACAAATGTGTAAACTATATTAAAATGAAATGAATGTGTGGAAGCAGGGCACGCAAGACAAAAGGACAGGAAAGGGAGGAAGAGGAAGTTAGGTTTGGTGCATTTGTGCATGAGCAAGGCACTGACAGAAGAATACACAAAGTTGATTCAATTCCACGAGTGTTCACACCAGCACAGTGTTATCAGACTTATAAGTAACTTATGAGGACTGGGCCCCGGGCCGAGTCAGCTCTGTGTCATTAAACAAACACCACCATTAGACAAAGAATAGAAAATGTGTTGTTCCAGGCTTCAGGGAAAGTCTTTTTCTGAATATTGTGTTAGTACAACATTGTGCCAGTGTTCTTGAAATTAACGATTTTGCTTGATTTGAAATCACAATCCCAGCCTCAATCAATTATTCAATTATAATCAGTGGGAAGTGTTTTCTGTTTGTTCTTAGACTTAATTGAGAGAAAGGCTTTAGAAAGCAATTTTAAAAGAGAGCAAGCTTCATATTTAATAAATAGAGAAAGATGACAAAATGATTCCTGAAAGGTCAAACCAAAAGGAAATAGTAAGTATTAAGCCTTGAATGAACAGAGAAACCGAACGATGCAGCTGATTGGATGAAAATCACCTGATATAAAACCATGACCTTGAAAGATCATCAGAATTCTAAATATCACTCCGCCCTCTCAGAAAAAACGTTTCTTCTTCTGACTTCTTTTTTTTTCCTTCTTCCTTTGACTGAAGAATGAAGAAAAGAAAACCTGCCAATATCATCAAATATTGAAAAGGGCCATGATGTTTATGGGAAACAAGTGCAGAGGTTGTGTTAAGATGCAAAGTGATGCTGACACATTACTGTTGTGTATAACCCCCCCCCCTCGAGGGACCTTGTTGATTCCTTTTGAACGCTGCCGTTGAAACACAGGACTCCTCCCTTCCCCCCCTCTACCTGTCCTTTCAAAAGGCTTCTTCTTTTCATTGCTCTTCATCTCAACGCTCCTGCATCGAGAAAAAGCGAGGGGAGGATGAAGAAATCCAGAAGAAAGGATAAGATGCACAAAGCCGGCGAGGACGAGGGAGGAGCCGGGTTTCAGCACGGTGCATCGAGGAGATGTGACCTAAAGGCATCTTTTGATGGAATATAAATGAAACTATAAATCATGTCAAAACAAATCTGCTCAAGTTATTGCCCCGTGGTGAGTACGGGGTCGGAATTGTATTTCCATAGAAAATGTGTTTCCCTGACAAGAGGTTGGCACTCACTCCCACTTCGGAGTTTATTTCCCCCCCCCCAAAATTTACACTCTACGAAAACATAAATATATTTAACGACAACAACAACAACCGTCGCTTATAAGCAAAGGATTAAAGTACCGGTGCCGCTCTCTGTTATAATTGTTCCGGCTTTTAGAGCCTGAGACGCGCTCTCCTCTTCAGACACTTTCCAAAGAGTGATGGCTGATATAAAAGTGGGCGAGTAAATGTGTGATCAACCAACATAAGTATAATGAGGAGGAAAATCACTTCATAAAGTAATAAACCACGATGGTTCAGGGATTATAACATTTTAAGATGAGGGGATTATGTTATTCACGACGAGCAGACCTTGGAATTTTCTGTTAACATAACACGATACGAAGAATACATGGATCCTAAAGGCGGTGGGCTTTAAAGACTGAAGGACAGGGAGGCAGGGTGGTCTGCTGGCGCCCTGCCTGAGCACTCCAGGGTCCATTAGGGCAGATGAGCTCTGTTCTCAAACCGCATGAAGCTTGAGAGTCAATCAGAGACGTCAGGAGGCCACAAACCACGGAATCCTCTAAGGGCCAACCAGGAAAATGGTGTTTTCAGGATGGAAGCTGCTTCAGTGATGGGAGAAGTTTTCTATGGCAGGTGGACTCTCTAATAAACGTGTTAGCCTCAACAGAACTTGAGATGAGTCCTTTTCTTGTCGCATCTGGTTCAATAACAATTGTATGTTTGCTCTATTTGCACTTGAAGGCCCCCAAACGCCCCCTGGAGGCTGGTTGCCACATAGGCATAGACATGTTAGCAGATGAAAGTTAAAAAGTTTGTGATGATCACACTGATGTATGCTCACATGTTTGTTTTCATCAATGTTTTAATATATATATTTAATATTTAAGCTCCATTGTTGAACAGAGGGTTGGCAGTTAAGACTAGTAATCCATTTCTAATCACAGTTTATGGGACTGACCTTAATACCAGTTTATTGTTTATTTATTTACACCTTAAGCAGATTTACTGGTAGGTTACTAATGAAACAGGGGAGGAATCAGATGTGCAATAACAGCCTTGTTTTACCTTTAACGTTTTAAGATTCTTTTATTATATTGAGACAGAGCGTGTCAGGTTTATCTTTACAAATATGATATTCACATTCCCCAGCACTGTCACTGGTTATGCCATTGAGCATTATCATCATCATTGATGTCACAAACCGCTTTTTGAAAAACAAGAGTTGCCAATGATTGCATTTTGGAGGAAGAGGAAGAAAATATCTCGATGTCTGTGTCTTGACTAAAGTCTTCAGGAGAAGGAATGACAGTTCCCCCCACGGTTGTGTTTTAATCCTGCCGCTGTGAGTTGTCAGATTGTGGTGAACTCTCACAAACACATCATGTCTCAGGTTCTCTGAAAACACAAAGGTGCTAAGAAAAAAGAGTGGTTGTGGAGGAAGGGTTAGCATTCTGTCAGCAGAAGTAAAGAGGACAAGTCGGCCTCAAGAACTACAAATTACACTTGTATGGTGGGTTATCGTGTGCGTGTGTGTGTAGGTGTGTGTGTGTGTGTGTGTGTGTGTGTTTGTGTTTGTGTGTGTGTGTGTGGCTTGCTTGTGTACACACCCACTCAGGAATCTTGACAATGACAATGCATGGCACTGAAAGCCTGCGGCCGCATCCCTACTGAGCCAGCATCCTGCATCACTGTACTTTGTACATGTAGAGCACAGAGGACGAGGCCACACACACACACACACACACACACACACACACACACACACACACACACGCACACACACACACACACACACAGTCGGGGAAGTTGTGCTGAAAGTGTAGAGGACAGATGCACACTCAGCTGGAGAGGGCAGAGAGAAGCTAAACACAACGAAGGGTAAACCTGACACTCCCGTCACAGTGAGAGTGACAGAGGAACAAAATGGACAGCTCGTGGCTGTGAATCAGGCCAGAAAAATCCAAACCGTGCACAAACATCCACCCGCGACCTTGAAGCCGTGCCGCTGGAGCTCCACATTAAAAAACCAACCGGGGCAGGAGAAAAAAAAAGACGACAACAACAAAGAAACACAACGCCCTGGCTAAAGCAGCGTGAACCATCTTCAATGCTTTCCGTGCGAAGAGAAGTAACGCAAAGTGATGTGTGGTTAATTTCTGTAAATGAAGGCGAGAAAAGCAGAAGAGAGGAAGAGGGGGAAAGAAAGAGCTGATTTGAAATGACCTTGAGAGGACAGAGGAGGTGTTTGGGAATTTGTGGATGTGTGTGTGTCTGTGTGTGGTTGTGTGTGTGTGTGTGTCCCTGACTAAAACATAAATCTGTCTGGATATTTGCTTAGGGAGGCAGAGTTATGCCGCAGCAGGTATGAAAAATTAAAAAAAATACCCTCTTATATCTTCTTCCCACTTTGTCATGTTTGTTTTTTCGGGGGCTTTGTGGATGATATGTAATTCAACGTGGAACACCTCCCAGCACTTTTCATCTAATATTTAACAGACCTCAGTGAATTAAAGCATCTGTTTGCCAAAGCCACACTACCAGGCTTGTACAATACACAAAGCACAGACTCCAGTAGAGTTTATATATGAATATACCAGTGCACCAGCTTTTAGTTTGTTAAGAAATCGACTTATCTGCTTCCTCAAGTGAACCTGGTTCAGAACATGTCATTTGTACAACAGATGAATCAGAGCATTTTTCCTCCTTTTACATAAAAGATATGACATGTAGGAATTCTCCATTAGAATGTGTAAAAACTATCAGACCTTTGTCATATCCTTTGTTGACTTGTGTACCAATTATACTGGGATTGGTTTCTGCTGGGAAGTGTCCAGCCCGGAATGAAAGGATTCATTTGTCGGCCATATTTGAAGAGGTTGTGACATAACCGTCCTTTTTTGTTTTGTTGACAAATCCTCTGGCAGCTGAAGTTTGCAAATTGTACGGGTTTACAAGTGCTTCACAGTGAAGTACAAACCAATGAGGAGCAGTGACAGAGTTCACATTCTAACCCAGCCCCTGTCCTTTCAGCAGGCAGGGACAACTGTGTTCACACCACTGGCTCTGCTGCAGCCAGCGTGTATTGACTCTGTGGCCTTCATGTCTTTTGTGCACACACTTTACTGACTCATCTCACCCACAGTTGCATTGGAAGCCATTGATTATTCGCTCGGCGGCCCAACCTCCTTCTTCTTCTTCTTCTTCTCTCTCTCTCCCAGTCGTGTATCTCGCCTTTACCCTTTCCGACAGAATGTTTAATCTCAGTGGAAAGGGACACTTGGCGAGGGAGAAGGGAAACTGTCCCTTTTGTGCCCTTATCTGCTCGCTCCGGTTCAGATTGCCAACACATGAGGGTTGGATCCCAGCTGGGAGAGCAGGCGGCGGAACTGGCCAGACACTAGGCCCCTGGATTTCTCTGAGGGGATGGGGACTGATGGGAGGTGGGGGGGGGGAGTAGTTACCCTGTTATACGAGTCCAGATCCACGCTCCTCTTCTCTCTCATTCCCCTCCCACCCCGGAGGAGCTCCCTTCACTCTCACACAGCCAGTATCCTAAATTAACAGTCTGGGGACCCACTGTTCAAAGTACACACCAAAAAAAGAAAACACACACACACACACACACATTGCAGTCCGACTTCTAAGCACACTTGCGCTGACAGGCCGACCTGATGAAGTGCGTTGTGTTCGCACAGTTGCACTTGTGATTGAAAAAAAAATATCGTGAATACATTTGTAAAGAAAAGTGACAGGCGGCTTCCCAGTGTGCGATGATTCAATGTCAGCGCACGAGTCAGCACCCGGGATGGCACTCTTATAAATGTGTGCATGAGGCGGGCCCTACTTTACTGGTGTACACTTCCACTGACTTCACACATAAACCAATTCCTGATCTTAACTTTAAGACCCTTATTAAATACAAGTAGATAACTTTGGTGTTCCAGCCTCTTGTATCTCCAGATTTCCATCACAAAGTATAACCAAGCTGTTTTCTACTCTGCGAAATGCTACGAGTTATATGCTGAGATGTTGGCAATGTTATTTCAATTATCCCGTCTGTTTATATAAATATTACATGTTTTTTATCCCCTTTTATTGACTTTTGAAGGTCCCAGGGGGGAAGCTGGAGCATATCCCAGCTGCCATAGGGTCGAGAGACAGGCTACAGTCTGCACAGGTCTCAAGTGAAGATATATGGATGCTGAGATCCTTCTGAGCTTTGAGATACAGACTTCTCTGAGCTCTGAGTCTCGTCTCATGTATAAAGTATAAAGGGTCTGGCCTCCTCTTTATAACCTTCCTCTTTATAACCTGACTCCACAAGAATATCAAAATAAAATCTCTGAGAAATTGCTCTGGAACCCATTTGTCTTTTGGCTCAAGTGAAACAATCAGCAGAAAGAAATAATCAGCAGCTTTAAAGGTCCTGCGTGTTGGATTGAGAAGGATCTGTTGGCAGATATAGAATATATTATCCATCATCACTGTGTGTTTTCATCAGTGTTTAAGCGCCTGAATCTGAGGAAACTTTGTATTTTCTTTATCTTACGATGAGCCCTTTGTAGATCCACATCGGGAGCAGCTCTTGTTTGTTGTGTTTGCTCCGTGGCTGTGCCGAGGTTTTAGTTGTGAGCTGCCGGGGGACCGCAGAGGAAAACTAGCCTCAGGCCAACTCTACTACAATGCATCACATGTAATATTTATGCATTTATAAATACAAATTATACAAAGATAAACTCTTTGACCTTCCTGATTCTTTTCAAACTGCAACAAAACAACGTGCTCAGGCATGATTGTGAGTGTGGAGCGAGTCGGCAACTTAACAATGTGTTCAGCTGCACGAGCCCATTGTGCGACGGTGATATACAGTCAACAGGGATCCAGCGGCTGTACTTACAGTAGCTGCTGCTCACACGCCGGATATAAAGATGGACGACATGACAGCTCCGCAAAAGTGAAGCTTGATCCCTTACCCAGAAGTCCTTGCTCCACTTCAGCACGTGTAATAAACACCTGTTGATCGCCCACTTGTGCCTGGATGCTGTTATGGTCGATAACCCCACCTCATCCATGTTAGCAGATGAGACATGGATCCAAATTAAAAATTAAAAAAGTTCACATCAGATAAAGAAGATTACTTTCATTTTGGGGAGTTTTAATCACACTTGTGTTCGTCCAAGTCTTTTTTTCCGAATGTTTAGTTAACACAAATGTTTTGATGTTTTAAAAATGGCTGTTAAACATCATGATTGACAGCTGACAACTGTTAAACATGGATAAAAACATCTGTCTTTTCAGCTTTAAGTCTTTTAACATAAAGTGTCCTGGACAGAATTTCCACAGTCCTCACGATTAAAGTTCAAACCGGTTCTCACAAGAACAGCAACAAAAGAAATGTAATATACTGTACTACAAACTGAACAAAACACACACAGACACAGACACACACACACTCATCAAACAACAAGCACCATTGATTTGTGGACATGTGTACACACACACACCTCACACACACACAGACGGGCTGCTATCCACACACTCCCAAATCTTCGTGGCATGGTAGTAGAGGATCAATGTGTCAACACAACAAAGCCCGGGTGGTGGCCTCCTCACGGCATGACAAGGTGGGAGATATTGAGTGGTTGGCCCCCTGATCCCAGCGGTGGAGACAGACCCTCCAGGGAAGAGAGAGAGAAAAACGGAAAGCAGGGAGATGGAGAGACAAGAGGGGGGGGGAAGAGGATGGCAAAAAGTATAGAGGAGGGAGAGTAATGATGGGAAGAGAAGGAGACAGGGAAGACAAAGGTCTTAGAGGCACAGTGTAAGAGGCGGGAGGCAGAGACAGCTGAGAGGAGAGGGGGAAATAGATTAACAGTACCGTGTATGTGTGTGTGTGTGTTTGTGTGTCTGTGTGTATGTGTGTATACCTACACTTCATATGTTTTTTCCTTGTGTTTTCACTTGTGTGTGTGTTTGTGCACGCGCCCTCCTCCCGATGTCATTCTCTCATTTCAGTGCGTTATGAAAGCGACCATGCATGTCGCTCTCACTAAATAGAGTTCTTACAAACAAAGCAAAAGGTCAGTCGTGTTGTAGGGAGACAACTCTTTACAAAACCATCGTCCCCGCAGTGTCCTCTTACACAATGACACGCACATACATGTAAACAGTTATTGACAGGCTCGGACTTATATAAGCGTTGCTGCAAACAGTCGTCACAGCAAAGCCCCTGGACTGTTCATCACAATGCAAAGTGAGAGAGCACTGAAAGGAGCTGGATAACACACATAAGCAAGTAGAGTTAACAAGCCGGCCAGTGCAGTTTCAGCCTCCGTACTTTTTTTTTACTGTGACGCCAACATGACCTTGACCTTTGACCTGCCAGTTCATCCTCGAGTGAACATTTGTCCCAAAGTTGAAGACACTCGAGAGAGAGATGGAGTCGATACTTGCTCAGATGAATCTGTCCATCAGTCCCGATGACCTATGGCTGACACCCGTGAAAAAAAATGAGTGTTGTGTGTCCGATGTGTATGAGCTAGTGTATTACAATGAGTACAAAGCAGATTCAGGATCTGCACGGCGGTAACAAGACAAGTGTGAAAATATGCATGAGTGTGTGCAAAGATGTGTGTGCATGTGTGTTTGTGCATTGAATATCTGAGGCAGTGTTTGTTTGCATCATGCTGTGTTCTCTGTGTGTGTATGTGTGTGTGTGTGTGTGTGTGTGTGTGTGCTACACTTTTGCTTTACAACTTTGTTTTGTGTACTGTATATGCTGTGTTTTGTATGCATACACTATTTGCATGTTTGCTCCAGTGAGAGTGAATAAGTGCGTGTGTGGCGATTTTGTGTGTGTGTGTTTACTGAGCGAGGACGCCGTCAGATGCTGATTGGCCGGCTCTGGGGAAAAAAAGACAGAGAGGGAGTGAGGGAGGCGAGGATAAAAAGAAACGAACGGGTCCAATCCTCTGAAGCTGATAACTGTGTGTTTGTCAGAATGAATTTATTTATCACAGATGCCAGGGAAATTAGCATTGAAATGATTCTGGTGACAGACTTGCCCTGGATATCTCCGGTGGCAGACACCCAAAATGTTTATGTTTACAGAACTCGAGCGGTAGGGAGGGAGGGAGGGAGGGATGGATGGATGGATGGAGGGACAGCGGTGGTGTGAGAGAGAGCAAGGGGGTTGGAGGGATGGAGAGAGAGAGAAAGAGAGAGAGAGAGACTATTCAGTGCAGGGAGATAACAAGAGAGGGGAGATTATGTAGAATAAAATAAAAGCAAGGGAAAGAGAATTGAAGGGAAAATACTTAAAAAGAGATAAAATATGTAAGAAGAGGGAGAAAAGGAGTGAGACTCCAGAGGAGGAGATCCACTGTTGAACTGTGAGTCGCACTCGATAAGGACTTCAGCTGAAAGAGGGGGGTGCTCCTCCCACTCAGGGGTTATTGGGGAAAAGAGGAGCACACCAAATAGGATGACAGAAAGAATACACCTCCCTGTGTATGGCAGATATACTATAACCCACAGACAAAAGGGTGCTGAGGGCGAGAGAGGGCGAGAGAGGGAAAAGGTTTGGGAGGAGAGAAAGCAAAGAGGCCGGGTAAATGCCAGAAGAGGATATCAAGACGAAAGCTTCTCAGAAGAAGTGACAGAGCAGAGAGAGAGAGAGAATGCGGTGAAAAGGGCAACGAAGGGAGAGAGAGAGAGAATTAGACTGAAAAGGTGTGGAAGGTAGAGGAGCAGCTGAAGACAGACAGATATGAGGCACAGTCTTCTTCTTCTTCTTCTACTCTGACTGTGTGAATAATAATTTAATCCCACCTATCAGCTTTTCTATTATTAACAACCGTATCACCGCGTGTGCCTTTACCTCCTGAACCGCCGCTGCACCGCCGGCTACAGAAGACGACCGGGAGCGAGCGAGCGAGGGAGCAGGCGGAGAAACGGGCAGAAAACAGCCACGTCAGAGGAAGAGATTGATGAAGAGGATGATGAGGAGCAAGAGCAAACACTTTGGCACCAAGCAGCCAGAGAGAAACAGCGTGTTGCCATGGTAATATATGCACGGGGCTCGCTAAGTCTGACTGACACGAATGAATGCGAATGCCGGCGATTTACTATAAATAAACATCTCGATTGAATTCCTCTCACTTATTCTGCAAACCGATAAGCTTCTGATGTCAGAGTCCGTCATCTGGTCGTCCGCCCTTCAACCGGATTCATGAGGCTGATTATCTGTGCAGGTATTCAAGCCCCGTCCAGTCGAGGAGAGAAAAGGAATCGAGTCAAAGTTTATCTTGGGATTGGTGAAGCCGAACAGAAGATTTGGGCAGGCTTCATTAATAAGAAATGGAATGCCACTCTGCAGATAATAATTCGCTCTCTGAATTGCTGTGATACTATTTATCAAAAATCCATATATTGGGATCTATGGAAACTGTATTAAATCATGCAATAAGAGCCCCACATGAACCACTTAGCCGCTTCATTTGTGTTGATTATTCAAGAAATCCAAAAAAGCTTCGGCTAATGCCGTTTCTGTGGCCGGCCAATCAAGCAAGTAATTGTTCTCCGTACACTGGCCAATGTTATCAACCAAATGTGCAGTAATAACACAATCATGCGAAGTGTAATGCAAACCAAGACTAACTAGAATTAACGCCCTGTGGTTGTTGCGCCATGAGTTTCTATTCCAGGTCGCTGTGACCTTTGAAAGGCAAATAGTCTATATTTTTATAGAGCTTTATTAATCTTGACCACGCAAAGTGCTTCACGGTTCAGTTTATGCCGCTCTACCCCCTGAGCCACGGAACCCCTTTGACAACAGAGGTTGAATCTGTTCATTTTGGGGTTCAAGTGACATCTGGTCAACATTTGAAGGATAGCGTGGTCAAGAGGCCACCATGATCTTAACCTTCGACCTTTGACCACCCGAATCTAATCAGTTTTACAGTGAGTCAAAAGTGAACATTTATGCAAATTTGAGGCATTCTTTGTTAAGTCACAGTGAACTTGACCTTTGACCTTGGACCACCAAACTCTCATTACTTCTTCTTTGAGTCCAAGTGAAAGTTCGCATCAAATCTGAAAAAATTGCCTCTGGGCATTCTTGAGATATCATGCTGACAGGAATGTTACGGACATTCGGACGAACGAAAATGACAAACCAAAAACACAATGTTCCTTCCCGCTGGCTTTTGTCGAAAAAAATGTTTCAAAGTAAAACAAAATTACTTCAAATACTCGCCCAAAGCTGCATAAAAGTCCAACTACCTTTGTAAAACTGAACTCAGCCATGTTTACCTCAGGTTGTGTGTAAATGAGATCCAGCAGAAGTAGCACCGTAAACAATCCTGGCACCTAATCTCCTGGCGCCAAGACGCTACAACTTAAATCCCTCACAGGCTCAGACGCACAATTTATCTTTTCTGTTTACTTGTGTTTTGTGTAATTAAGCTGCGTATTATATATCCTGCATTTTTTATATAGGAACTTATGCATAAATAAAGTGGTACAGTAGATAAACAACTCAAGGGGGCTTTTCTCCTTTTTGTCGCACGTAGAATAAAGTCGGTGGCCGGAACAGAGGAGTTGTATAAGCAGACACATTTTTTCTTCCACTCTTGTTATCTGTCTTTCATTACAGCCTTGAACCGCCGTCTTAAGAGCCGGGGGTTGACCGACTCGCTCTCTCTCATCGCCGCGGTGATTGCAGCCGAGCTCGGGCGCCAGGGAAGAGGAGAGGAAGTTTCTGGGTCACCAGCTGCCAACGTTTTTTTGCAAACACAGCACGGCCAGAATCTCACCAGCTGTTTTTCCCCCCTCGCCATCTCTACACCTCCCTTTATAACTTCCACTGGTTCGCTCCGTCTCCCCGTCTCGTTTTCTGTTTCCCTCCTCTCTCTCTCTCTCTCGCTATCCGTTATTCTCCACGCCGCTTCCACGTGTGTTCGCCTGCAGCCAGACTGAAAATGAAGAGTCTTCTCTCCTACTACGATAACAGGGATCTGCTTGAGTCGGAGACATTAGGATGTATGATCATTAACAAAGAGAGAGAGAGAGAGAGAGAGAGGAAGATACAAATGGACTTTTACAAACTCTTTTCTCTCGTTTTTTGGGACATGGTGGAAGTGAGGAAATGTTGATCACACGGCTCAGAGTAAGATGTGATTAGTCTCCATCCCCCCTCCGGTTCATTTAATTACCACTCTCTATAACCTTCCAACTTGAGGGCGACAATATAAAATACAGAGAGTAGAAAGAAAAAAAAGAGGATGGAGATACAGACGGAGGGAGAGCAAGAATGCAAATGGAGCCGGGAAAAAAGAGTAAATGGACAAGAGTGACAATTCTAATCCTGCTGCAGTTAAATATGCATAAATGGGATTTAATCCATGGGGCGGCAAATGTGTGGAGCCACGGTGGTAGTAATTGTAAGTGTGTTTTAATGTATGTCTCTGATTATGGATGAGCCATTATAGGCTTGCATGCCGCTGTTTGAAATGGTAATGCACAGAGTCAGTGTGTTAGTGTGTATGTGGGGCTTTTGTGCGACAGCTTTTTTTTTATTTTCAGCCTGAGCTCACAGGGCCTGAGAGGATATGGAGAAACCAGCCAGTGGGGCAGAGAGTAGAGTTTACACACTTGTTGTTTCACTGCAGGAAGTTCAACGTGTGTGAGTGTGTGGGAGGGGGGACATGATTTATTTAGGTGTCTGGATTCAAAAGGTTCTTTTTGATCGCTGCGCCGAGCCCTGGGTCAAAATGGCCGCAGAGACTTGCCAATGAGACCTCTGGTGTTTACCGGTAGAATAAATCCTTCCCCTTTAATGACGCCGCTCGCTGCAGTTTAACTATCTGCTGATGGCTAATTTTTGATATCCTACAGTTTATTGATGGCTTCGGGTTCTGAGCCGACACGAGCCTCAAAATAAAAGCACTGGTGGTTCTGCTTTGATTCAGTTTAATTCAATTCAGTCTTTTATTTATTTAGCTTATTATAACAGCACTGCAATGCAATCTATTACACCAGCACTTCTTTTGATTTGCAAATATATGAATGTGTTAGTTGGGGGTCTCAGCCAATAGATGAGTTTACAAGAGGCTACAGACACACACCTTTCATTGTGGCTTGTACGGAT
This sequence comes from Pseudopleuronectes americanus, assembly GCA_038501795.1. Classification (NCBI taxonomy): domain Eukaryota; kingdom Metazoa; phylum Chordata; class Actinopteri; order Pleuronectiformes; family Pleuronectidae; genus Pseudopleuronectes; species Pseudopleuronectes americanus. The sequence continues at coordinate 11,892,953 of CM076737.1, forward strand.
TATCTTAACAAGCGCACTGTGGTTGTGTAAAACAACAATCGCACCCATAGCAAGTTGTTATTCCACATATCTATGTTTTAATCTGGGATTCAAGCAGTAATAGGAGATACATGACGATTAATAACAGCTAAAGAGTTGAATCTGCTTCACCAGTTTTCACAGGCCTGCACTTTCTATATAATCTTCATCGATATGTTCAGCTAATCTCGGCTCCGGTAATTCTTCGTGTTTTGTAGATAAAAGATCAAACACAGTCAAGTAATGGGGATTTACACAAGGAGGTCACATGCTCCCACACACACACACACACACAGAAGCTCCACGTGACACTCCCTCGCTCGTGTGCAGACTGACACAAGTCAAGCACTGCCGTAGATTAATGGCTTTACAAACAGTCTACACACACACAAACGCGGGGATAACGCCGCATCTGCCGCTTTCTGCACCGGCACACGTGGGGGAGATGAGACGCTGGGGGCAATTTGAATTTAAAAAAAAACAAGAGTTCACTCACTTTGGGGGGGGGGCGGGGCGAAGATTATCATTTCACACGCGAGCTTTGAGGCGAGGACGAGGAGAAAATGTTCAGAACTCTGACGGCAGCCGATACGCCCTTGAACACACTTCACACCGTGTCACCGGTTCAGCAAATCCACCGGGGGAGCGGTTACGGCAAGAGAAGCCTGGCCTCCTCAATAAAGACGTGAGGAACTTTAACAAGTCAATATCTCTCCCCCGAGTCCCGACGGAGTCAGAACACGTGTGACCCTGAATGTTTTCTTTTGAAACTCACCCTTTTATTCGGGTATTTCCAACCAAGAAGCCAGAAAACTGCTTCTCCCTTAAGTACAGATGGTTTATACTGTATCGCACTGAATATCATTGAGAGAGAGGCAATGACAACCACTACTCTACAAAGGGACTAAACCAGGACCTCGGGTAAAAGCTGTTGTAGAGTTAAAGCAAAGAAGAACAGAACAAATTAATATGTACATGGGATGACAGCACGGGGGACAGGAGGAGATGACACCAGCTCAGAGATGCAGAGAGAGGGATGGAACATGAAAGTTAACAGCGGAGGACGAGGAAAGGTTGGAATTAGGAGGAATACTCGGAGGATGAACTGTCACAAACCACATAAGCCCCGTCACCATGCAAAAAAGAAACCACACTTTCCCTTGCTCACTTTACCGCTTAATCAAAGTCTAGCCTGAGTGATTACATGGCCTTTTTTTCATAAAAGTGTCACTGTTTAAAGAGGAAGAAGAAGAAGAAGCTCCTAATGCTGCGCTCGAGGAATCATTTCTAATTTATTCTCACCACTGCTGATCTGCCAACCAAAGCTATTATAGGAAAAGTCAGGATGACTTGCTGTCAGACGCCAGAGAAAAAAAAGATGTCATCCGCTGCAATAAGCCAGTAATAACTACCGTCAAATTATTTATTTTTTTGCGCCTAAATAACTTTTCCCCCTCATCTTCCCCCGTTTGGCCTCTGGCGCCTCTTTTGCAGCTTGTAAAATGCTCATTATCATAATTGCATAACTACGCATGTGGCGTTTGAGATGTCGAACCGAGGCAATAGATGCCTCTTCTGGTCATTAACATACTGGGAGATTACTGGGCTCCACTCGTGCACGAGAATCAGTCTCTCAAGTGGACGTATTTATCAGTAAGAGGAGCGGTTGTGGCTAATGCGTATGCATATATTGTGTTGCCGTGGCATTCACACATGCTCGCACAGACACACAAGTCGGTTAATTACAATAGAGGAGAGCGAGCGCGGCATTTGTTTGCCCCTTTCTCCTCGACAGGACTCAGGTGGGTAAGAGAGGGTGAGAGGGTATGAAGAGGAGGAGGAGGAAGAGGAGGAGGAGGAGGGTGGGGGGCACACTGTAGTCAAAGCGACAATCTGTGCACTTTCCAAAAGCCCTGTGGGGGGTGCAGGGGGCATGCCCAGCCACGCCAGCCCGCTCTACAATCACACTGGACCCAGACACTGAGCACACCGGGCAGGCAGGGCCACGTGCCCAAACACATTACTCTCCCCCCCGATCCAACACTCAAACAACAACACATCCATGTTATCATACCTGACAAAGACACAATGGCCCCTGATAATGCAAAGTGAAGATGTGCCCACATTCACACACACACACACACACAAACACACACACCTTTATCTGCGGCTGCTGCACTGTGAGATGCCCTGCAGCCGTCCATCTGGGTCCTCAGGAGTTTTTAACTCAATTTGCTCCACGTAGGCTCCACGTAATGGAGGCCTGATGCCACGAGCACATCCAGAACCCTGTGGTCTGCATTTGCCCCAACGAGGTCCTGGACCCTGATCTGCCAGGTGAATACAGGCAGAGGAGAGGCTGAAAAGTGATTGAGCAGGACAGTGGTTTTGATGGAGGGGCCGAGAGAGAATATTGTGTGTTTTGAACTTTGACAGCTCGTTATAGAATCATCACGGGTGGATTTATAGAGGTTTAAAGGCTACGAGGGGCTTTCATTTCCAATGATACACCAGCGGGCTGCTGTATTGACTGGAAAAAGAACAGCAGGGGCTACAAAGAAGACAGCCTGTAATCCTGGGACACTGAGCTGGGAGGGGGGCGGGGACCAGTACGGGGTCGCTATTTCACACTGACCCAAACACTAATGCAAATAAAATTCAGCACACTATTGTGGGGAGGGGGGAATCTGGAGCGAGAGAGAGAGAGAGAGATGCTGGGTTAACGTGCTAACCCGAAAGCCAAAAGTCATAACTCGAGCGCACGCTGGGGTTAATGTTACAGCAGCGCTTCAGCGAACTGCCAACAGTGGAGAGGAAACAAACTGTACACAGCCTCTGACCTGAAAATGTCAGAAATTAATAGTGAGAGAGAAAAACTTCTGCTGCTTTGTAGCTGGTACATAAAAGTCGTTTTTTTGCTATACGAGTCAACAAGCGAATACAGTTATACCCAGCTTTACAAAAGGACTGGGCTATAAAAAGAAATGATTACGACATAATTTTCATCGATGGCGACGTAACAATAGTTCAATGTATCGTTTTATTGTTTAAACGCATTGTGCGGGCATGGTTAGGAGGCATTAAACATAATTGCTCCTGGAGTTGGAGCTGCTAAATACATTGCAGGTTATTTTTAAATGCCGAAATCAAACAGCATTGGAGAGACGGCGCTCTTTGCCTCTCACTCTCTTCCCAACACAAACACAGAAGAAGACCCCACGTCGTTGGTGTTCGTTAAAACAACCGTAAAGATTTTATCTTCATTGGCGGGAAGTGATCAGCTCCGAAGGTTAGGCCATATCCCCCAGCCCTAGATATACCCCAATAACATATTGTGGCCGTTATATATCTACAAATATAACACATGTTCAGTGGCAATCACAGGACTTTAGCCTTTCTGCTGCACTTTAAATGGCTGCACTGAGCTCGATCATATGAAGAAGGCATCAGGTGAACTGTGAAACACGACAAGAAGCCCAGAGGCCGGTTTATCTACAACTACAGGCTGATTTTCTTTCTAGATAACAGATGCCACGGGACCTGGTCTGGAGCCAGACTGTGTGTGTCTGTCTGTGTGTGTGTGTCTGTGTGTGTGTGTGTGTGCTGTCAACAAGAGCTTTTTACTACATACTGATCGGATGCACGGAGTAGCTCATCTGAAGGCTACTCCGGGAGATTTGTTCTCAAATGTGATAAACGGGGATGTTGCCAGAACAAGCGTTTTTTTCACATTGGCTTTGCGGAAACACAGGATATAGGAAGGCAACTGATCTAGGGTCAGTCCATTCATCCTTATGAGGCTTTGGGGAGCACGGGGGGGCTTCTTCCGTTCAGCCGTTGGGATCCAAGTTACATTTTACAGAATGAGAGGTGAGTCGACAGGTGCTAGTTTTTGGGGATTTGAGCTTAACTTGGATTTTCTTTGTAAACCCAAACAGACAGCTGCTTTTAAGGTGGATCACCAGCAAGATACTGTAGATTAGAGCCGGAACAATATAGAATGGTCAATGAAATGCAATTGGAAAACTTCGCCTGACATCCATCTTTCCACCTCACAGCTGGCAGGACCGATGTGCCAATGGCGGCCCTGTGCTAGGAAGAAAATGATGAATGTGTCTGTCGCACAGCCCAAGAAAACGTCCTCGATATCGGTGACCACTGTCTGGCAAGTGGAGCTGTCGGCACCATGCCCAGTCTGGTGCTGCCTCTCAGAGTTTGGCTCCTCGCAAGGGTGGAGTGATGGGTCGATTATTGGTGAATGTGGTGCAGATTAACAAAAAAAAGCACGAGCACAATCTCCCGTAAATGGTCCCGGGATAGAATCTGTTCCGTCTGATCCTTTCATCCTCATTAGCAGGGCTACTTTCAGTGTTATTATTATCAGAGTTGTGTTAATATTCTGCAGAGATGTGTGTCAGCAGTCTGATTTTCATCATGTGGTGTGGAAACAGTAGCCCGAGGTTGGAGGAGTGTTTTACTGGAGGACGCCCCGCTGCTCGCTTTGATCTTGGCAAACAGCGTGTTTGATCCGGGCGCCATTTCAGACAACAGCTCTCTGCTCATGACGAAAGGAACAAGTCCGTCACGTGTCCGCTGTGGCTCCATGGAGCAGCCAAACTGACACCTTATGATGGTGGTGGGTTTATTTGTCAATGCTATTAACCAGTTCACTCACGGGTCTCAGATTTAGGAGCCTTAAGCATATGAGAAGTCCATCAGCAGCTTTATAAATTAGTCTTATCGCAGAAAAAGTTACCTTTAAGTAGGATTTTCAACAAACACTCTAATGGATTAGCAAGCTAAAGAAAGCAAAACATCTCTGTCAATAATAATAATAGTAATAATTTCTATATTTCCGACATAAATGGAAGAAATTACTGTCTAAGAAAAATTAAATATAATCCTGAGACCATGGGACGGGTCTGAAAAGCAGATTAATTGTAAATTTACCAATAAATACATATTTCAACTCTGCATATGATTAATAGGACATTATTGGGAGTACTTGTACCTTAACCAGAGTAGTAAAACCTCCATATATTCATATAGTGGAGAAATCTTAGGACAGGGGCCGAGTTTCCCACAGAACTGGATTCTATTCGTGGCGGGTGGAGGTGTGAGGAGTGGGAGACACGAGGAGAGCTCTGTGAATAATGCCCTGCACACAACTCCACAATGAAATAAGATTTTGCAATGAAAAAAAAATGGAAAAAGAAAGAACAGCAATATGTGGCCAGGTCAGCGCCTTGGCAGCTCGCCATGAATAAATCAAAGTATTGGAGGAAACACTGAAAGTCTAAAGAAACTAAATATACATTTTCACTTCATTAGGAAACAGTGGCGATACAACTTGGACTGTGGCCCACGACCAGGGCCCAGGTAATTAATGGGCCACACTGCTGTGGTACTTGAAGTACGTAAGAACAGGGCATGAAAAAAAGTACAAAAAACTCACACTCAATCACCTCCAGTGTTAAACCATTGTAAAAGGACGTTGCTGGGCTATGACCACCTTCTTAATTTAATGGAAATAGTTCTATGGTTCAACAAGCACAATCAACTACGGGGAGCTAACAACCTTGCTGACCATGAATGTTCAATTTGTGCGTCTTCCACTTTGCTCTATACGAGGGGCAGAAGTGTACTGCACACACACACACACAGACACACACACACAACCGGGCCCGGGACTCCAGAGACCCACAGCACCCTCTCTCTCCCTCGTTTTCTAATCCTGGCAATTAGCGAGAAATAATTAATGATAAAAGAAAAAATGAAAAAGTTGTAGGGCAGAAAGCCTTGAAGATAGAGTTCTGCACCGTAAGCATTCAATTCCCACTCTCAAGGTCCTCAAGGTCCGCTGCTCCCTGGCTCTGATCCTCACACAGCGGCTGAGGGGCGGCTGGAACAAAGGTTGCTTTGATATCTGCCTCCTCTTCCTCACGCGGAGTTCGACTCTCTCCCCTCGTCCACTTGTTTTTCTTTTTGCGGACAACTTACTTATTCTCCTCTAATATCCCTTCCCCATCCCGTTTGATTTCATCCTCCCCACACCAAGGTTGTGGTCTGTCCCGGTAAGGGCCCGTTTGAAAACATATCGAAGGTTACACTAGACATCTGCTGCACAACCCCTCCTGAGTAAGGCTTTGTTTGATTGCCTTCCTGTTAAAATTAATAAGAGTAGCCATTAACAATCTGGTATAAATAGGACGTGGGGTAGACGTGTGGCTGTGAAGGGACTCGTGCTGCATCTGGAACCTGTGTGTGGTGCAGGAGCCTTGAGCGGCGGAGAGGTCGTGACCTTTATGACGTCACAACCTAAATATCCCGGAGAAACTGCAACGTCATGGCCGGGCTCGGGAGCAGCTCAACGTAAAGGCTGTGCAGGAATTTATTTAAAATATGTACAACTGTGTGTGTGTGTGTGTTTATTTGTGTGTGTGTGTGTGTGTGTTTATTTGTGTGTGTGTGTTTTATGTGTACACATTTCAGATCCAACCTCCCCCCTACACAGGAAATCAATATTTATATTCATGTGTAATTCGGCGTATGTGTGCGTTTGTATGTCAGCGCGCTTATCAGCACTTCCTATGAGCAGACAGACAAACGGCTGGAGAGACAAAGCCATGAGGGTGGAAGAGAGAGGGGAGAAGACAAACACTCCTGAGTACTCCTGCCCCCTGGTGGTGGTTTGCAGCAGCACCTCTGACTGAGGTTTTGTACAGTGGAAGAGGGACTGGTGTGTGTGTTTGTGTGTATAGTGTGTGTATAGTGTGTAGTCTGGGGGTTTCTGCGTATTGCACCACCTCTGCGTCCTGGAGGGAAGCTTTCATCTTTGCTTACGTTTAAATTCCAAAGATGCAACACGCACACACACACACACTCACACACACACACACAGACACACACACACATACCAAAAGGAGCTCATTCATTCATAATTGCAGCATGTTGGATTTCTCGATCATGAATCACAGAGACAGCAGACATCATTTCTTAATACGCTCGGAAGCAAACTGTGGTTAATTTGCTGGATACGTCTCCTGCTTGATGTCAGAGGGATTTATTCGCCTCTAGCTGTGATGATTTTGTACATATTTGAAGCAAATGTGAAGCACTGCAGACACGCCAGGTCCTCGTGTGTGCGTGTGTGATTTATCTCGTGCAAAAACCACTGGCCTATTTGAAATGTGAGCGCGGAAACTGGGTTGCGGGAGAGCAGAGGAGGAAGAGAACGGATTATGACAGAAGAAGAAAAAAATGCTTTGAAAAAAACCTCAAAGAAAGATGTTTGATTTGGGGATGTGGGTGAACACTTGGGGCTGCAGGTTGCTCCTTTCGCCAGCAGATGGCATCAGCAGTTAGTGAAGTGTGTGCTGCAGCCATAAAGCACCCCTGACACACACATGCATCTCTGTCAAAGTGTGTCCGACCTAGCAACACCACTCGCTCTATTGTGTGAGTGTGTGAGAAGGAGAGGAAGCGAGGGATCATTAATACACATGCTAAGGAGCATGGCAGAACTTATCGATAGAAACATCAGAAGGAGGAAGAGCGAGATTAGGTATTGACTGAGGTAATGGGGTGAGGTGAGAGAAAAGATGGCATTTAGCAAACTGCTGTTTTCACACAGTCGTGGTAATGTGGCTTTTCTAAAAGGACACGAAGAAGAAGAAGAGGGAGGATGACGACAAGCCATCAGAGTGGACAAACTAAACACCCTTTGAGTTTTTTAATGACACCTGAAGCTGCCACAGGTTGTCCTTCCTGTTTGGGAGGGGAGGGGGAGAGGAGTGGGGTTCGGCTGCAACATGCTACTTTACCACTAGATGTCACTAAATTCAACCCACTGAACCCTCAATGCCACTTTTAATCATCACCGTCATGCTTCAGTCTTTCTCTTTCTTACGACTATTGAATACTAATGTTTAATGTTGGTGGTTAATATTTGCATTTTTACGGTTATGGTTTAATTTAAAGAAAGTCCTTGGTCCTTGTCTCAAGCTGAACCATGTACTCAAATGTCTGGATTAAGTTAAAACCAGTATACATCCAGATGTTGGTTTCCACAATCGGTGTCTGTTCACATCAACACATATTTACGGCAGAGAAGTGGCTTCTGATGTTGAAGGACATGCATCACTGCGTTGATCTCCATCACGTTGGTGTCACTCAAGTCTCACTGGGTCCATCTGCAGCTCACAGCTGGTCTTGCTGGTTCATCCTCGTCATCAGGGATGAGTTCATGAAAAACCCAACACATGGAAGGAAACCACCACAGATCAGGATATAAGCCCTTTGGCTGCTGACTGGCCTGGGGTCAGTTCTAGTTCATGGTCAGATGGAGATGACGATGAGGTCATCTTGGTGGCAGAGGGCTCTGCTGGGATTTGAAATGCCACAACAACACATCTGAGGAAAAGTGTGAATGACAACGAAGAAGTCAAGAGAAGCCAACACAGGAAATCAGCTTCTATCTGGAGCCGGTTAAACAAAGGACAATATAGAGGAGGACTTTTGTAGCATTGACTTGTTCTGTGAATGGGTTTATTTTGGAAGTGAGTGATCTACGGATTTGGTTCACAATAAAAGTTTATACGATTATTTGTCTGTTTCTAATGAAATCACCTTGGCTACATCGTCCACCATCATCTCGTGATTCTGATGCTGGCGCAGTGTTTCCCTTCCCTCTTGATTTCCATTCTTCTCTCTGAGTGCAGCAGTGCCTCCAGCCGGGTGTCGCAAGTCCGGGGGGGCGTGCACGTGAAGCGTGAGCCCCTATGTGTGACCGGCGGTGCACGTTAGTTGGGAGTGGGGGGGCGCGTGTCACTGGATCTCGAGCATCAGAGATGAAGCTAAAGTGATTAAACATGAGGAGGACTCTGAGTCACGGGAGAAGGAGGCTGCCCTGGATGTGTGGAGGGATTAAGAAGAGAAGCACGTGAATCAAAGAACAATGAATGAATGCTGTAGAAGATGTTTCTGAATCGACGTATCCCTCTTAAGGTCCCGTCCAAATCTGCATGTGGAAAAAGTTACTGAACTATTTATTTTCACCCTGGGGGCAAAGGTCACAGTTTACCTAATTGCCAAAGGGACAAACATCTCCATCGTAGCATCACAATATCAAAACGAAAGAAGAAAAACAAGCTTCTCTTCAGGTGTAAAGCTGATTTATGTTTGGTTATATTTCCATCCATCCACCCATAACCATAGTTTTGAAATTTATATAACCAGTTAAGATGCTATAGGAACAATCAGGGGTTTGGGGAGGTCACCAGCTCTGTCCCATCCCTGTTGCACAATCATTAAATTAACTTTTCGGATAGAAACTTATATAAAAAAAGATCCCTCCCTCTCTCGAGTCTCTTCTGGTGCTATTACAGAAATGAAGGCATAATATTAAGAACACTATATTATCTTTTTAGGACAGTTTTTACAATCCAATCTTTAAAAATGTAACCTAAAAATGATATAGTTTGGGGTAATGACACTTAATAAAATGATAAATTATAGACACACTTTGTGTTTTGCTTGGTTGTTATAGAAACTTTGTAACGGTTGTGAGATGACGCATGTTTAATTGGGAAATTTACAGATTTGAAATATTTATCTTTTTATCAAAAAAAGCCCAAAAGGTTTCACCTGGAGATCAAGTTTAAACAACAATATTTAAATTTACTACACACACTTCTATGTTAAAATGGTATACTCTCGACTGCATAGTACCAAATGTTTGTGAATATAGTAAAATGTATCCATGAAAACACAATAATGTAATTTGATGATCACAAATAGGTGGAAATGTCCAATGAAATTCAAAAAAATAAATAAAAAGACTAATAGTCGACTTTCCAGACAATTCATATTTCTATCTAGACTCGAAAGATACATTCAGATATGTGTGTAAAAATAAAGATATCAAATATAAGTATAATTACAGGTGGAGATAGATGCATTTCTGTATTTCTTTGAGAACGTCTTCATGCGAAGGAGCCAAGAGACGATACAGAGACATATAAGTTAAAAACGATCAAATAAAATTATAAATGCCCTATCAAAGAGTTTATATGGAAATATACTTTAATATGTGTGGCTGTGTAATGAGGGTGAATGTGTGTGTTTGTTTGTTTGTGTGTGTGTGTGTGTGTTTTAGGGAGGGAGGGGGTCAGTATTGCAGAAAATTATGAATTGATTAAAAAAAACATATACTGTATATAAATGATATTTAAAATATATTTAAATAAACCCCAACTATCCCTTTGCCCCTGCCCAAGCCCCCCCCTCCCCTCTGCCCCTCCCCCCCCCAGCCCGGGGTTTGAATTAATGTGTTTCTATTTTTGGCCCTCTCGTGTTTCCAGGGGAAACCTAATGACGCAATGACGTCAATGCAGGTCACCAGCAAGAAGCAGACTGGAGGAATTGAGTGGCTTCCATTAGAGGTTTTGCAGCATTTTCCGGAGAGGAGGAGGAGGAGAAGCAGGAGGAGGAGGGAGGAAGAGGAGGAAGAGGAGGAGGACGGAGGGAAATGGATTAAGATTAAAGAGGAAGAAGAAGGAAAAAGAGGCAGAAGAAGAAGAAATAAAATAAATACGGGAGCAAACGAAGGGGGGGTAGGCAATGCGACTGACGTCTGGGAAGAGAGAGGATGGAGGGTGGAGGAGGTGGGGGGGGGTGAGGAGGAGGGGGGGGGGTACTGCTGCATATCATTGGGCGCCGTTCAAATTCCCAGGGATTATTGGAGGGAAAAATGAAGGGGTGAAGAAAAGATGCATCCTCGGATCCGGGATGACTGGGTGAGCCCATTCTCTTTTTATTATGTCCTTTATTTATCTAATAGCGAGAGAGAGAGTTTAACAACAACAACAACAAGCTACCTGTCGCCTGCTCTTCTGCTGTTAGTCTGTGTTGCCATTGAGAAAATCCGTCCGCGACTTTTGACGGTGCAGCGTGAAGAGTGCATGGCCGGTGTGTGTCTCCGGAGAGACGTGTTGGTGTGAGCGGAGAAATAACACAAAAAGAAAAGCCAGGCGAACACTAGTAAATTCAAAGTGTTGTGGACTCTCGCATCGTGGACGTGCTCCGTCTCCAGCTTTGTAATTATTACACCCGATGCAATACACGAATTCTGCATCCATCGATATTCACTGGCGCTGACAGTGTTGGTGTGTGTGTGTGTGTGTGTGTGTGTGTGTGCACGGAGGAGAAATACATTTTAGAATGTGACGACCAGACGTGTATGAGAAACAACATGAGAGGATGAAGCGGTGTCGTCTACTTATCACTCAGTGTCTAAGACAGGATTCTGGATGTAGGATGCAACAATAATTCACATCGAGTCAAGAATGAAGCCGCTCATCATTTGCCAGGAGGCTACTTTTCAAATGTGTGTGTGTGTGTGTTGGGGCAGTCGTGCGCGTGGTACCTTGAAGAAGAAGAAGAGGAAGAAGAACAAGTAGCGTTACTTCTCTGAGTGTGTAATATATAGATCACACTGTTCCAGGCGCTCGTGCACGTGCGCGCGCGGACGCAACCACAGCCACACATGTGTGTGCGTGTGTACGGGCGCGTGCACATCGGCGGCGGGCTCTCAATGCGTTATGGCAACAAGTGCCAATTCATGCACGATCGGTGGCATCTCCGCAGCCGGCGACGGTGGCGCCATGAACCTGAGGCTTCGAGCTCTTTTGATTCTTCACACTCAGTCTCTTCAGATTTGTTTGTCACGCTCACGTCCACTGGATCGTGTTCTCTCTTTCAACCAACCACCACCCCCCCCTTTCCCAGCATCGGGGCTCCAGTGCAGGGCGTTCACCATGAGCTGGATTCAGCACCACGGACAGCTCCCCGTGATGTGTGTGTGTGTGAGTGTACAAGTGTAAGTGTTTTAGGACGATGGACAGCTCTCTCTCTCTCTGTATGTGTGTTTCAGCAGCATACACAGTTGTGTGTGTGTGTGTGTGTGGGTGTGCCTGTGTGTGTGTGTGTGTGTTTGTTTGTGTGTGGACCAGTAGCGTCTCTGGACTCTGTGGTGATCGTCCTCTCTGGTGTGAACCCTCCTCAGACACGTCTCTCAGGGCCCGAGACCTCAAAGCGTCCGGGCCCCCGACCTCAGATCTGACGTTTACCAGAAAAATGTGGATCATTGGAACTTGTTTTGGGTTATTTTCTGTCGACACACCACGTTATTCTTTCAGTTAAGGGAATAATAACCCATCTTCTCCACCAGTGTATGAATAAGTCAGATGGATATGGGACAATGTAGAGCACATTTAGAGGAGTGGACAGTCGGACACTCCCCTTTACATATGACGCATGTGGTGAGGTAACCGTGGCAGATGCCTACGTGTGCAGATGGTCCAGTCTGTGAGTCCCTATCCGCCTTGGACTTGACATAACAGCCATATACAGGCATACCGCCCCCCACCCCCACCCCCACCCCACCCCCCCTCTCCGTCCACCCAGATGTGGTCGTGTGATGTGCACGCCTCCTCAATAGATGCCACAAAAGCCCCCTTTAAAAAAAATATAGGCTTTTTATGAACTTGTTCTTTACTGGAGCATGAAATCTCCTGATGTGGGCCTGCACATCGAGTGGATGGACGCTCGCAGATTATCCAACGCTCAATCCCGATGATGCAGGTTTTTCAAGATTTGAGTAGAAAGCTCGGCTGCGTCTCTTTTGTTAGTTGTTGTACGAAGACTGAAAAAACACTAAGACCTGGTTACATGTGTAATGTGATCCTCTCAAGTCGTGTAAGGGATCAAACTCATCTCTGTTTAGAGTCGATAAATAAGCGTATTTTACGTTTCCGTCCATGATGTAACAATTAAAGAAAGACAATTCTAATTCCAGTTATGGTCGACGCAAACCTTGAGAAAAGCTAAACAAAAACAGCAATGGTGAGAAATTCAAATACTTACACGTGAACAAGTGAATATATACATTGTAAAGGAGCATTTAATCATTTTGTGTAGAGAATGATCATCATAGTTAGATGTGAATCTCACAGGTTTACATCACGTTACTTGTGGCTCTCAGCAGGAGGAGGGGGGGGGGCTCTACAGGCAATAAGTTCATTATGAGGAGGGTGGGGCACTGGGAGGTTTAGAGCAGATGTTCTATAGAATCACTATATCTGGGGTCTTCTGTGTTCTCTATGGGACACTGGTGGATCAGGGGCTTTCGTGGTGAAGTGATTCCTGGTTTCTCAACTAAACTGATTGGATGTGGTCTGTTTTCTTGTATGCAGAGACTTTTATTTTTATACTTTTACCATGGATTTAGAGTTGTTTGAAGCATCTTATCCTGAAATGTCAGAGATGTATTGTTGCTGCTGAAGGTGTGGGTTGGTTTCTGGAAACATAAAAAGCTTGTTTTTCCAGATATTTAAATTAACAGATGAGAACAGTTTCCTCCTGAGAGACCAAACTCAAAAGAGAATGACGTTTGTGGATCAGTGAGATCTGAATCTGAGGAAAACTCGAGAAAGTTTGTGCTGCAGTGAGATCATCTGTAAACAGTGAAGCTTGGGAAACGGTGATGACGAGGGAGAATCTCTAAATCGTACTGTGTGGGATCTACAGCCCAAAGAACAGAGAGCAGCTCCGCTCTCAAAGGACGGGACCACAGCAGCTCAGTCTCCTGCAGACAGTGAAGACTCGTCAGGTGAAGGGAGGAGGGGAAGATGTCCTGGTCGGGTCCTGGTGGCCTGAGGACGGTGGGGGATATCTGTGAGACTGGCATTGTATATTCAAGCCAGCAGTGGGACTCCTTGTTGCTCAGAGTGTTTTCAAGTGAAGGAGGAAACTACGGAGGACTCTCTCAAAATAGAAAATGGACTAGAACAAGTTCATTAAGTTGTTCTTCTGTAGGAGCTTGACATGTTTTTGAATGGCTGCATATGTAACAACAAGTTAATGGAGGTTTTAGAAATCATCTTTCTCGTGCAGAGCAGCGACAGATGTTCTCTGACTCGAGCCCACACCCATCTCTCGCCAGAGGAGCACAGCTGAACATCTGCACTGAGATTTACGAGAACGCTGCATTTAAATTGACAAGTTCACTGCAGTTTTCACCTCTTTCATGAGGAAAAGGGCAAAAGCCTCAGGTGGGATGTGTGTGTTCTTCATGAGTGCTGATTCTTAAAGTCCTCAGTGGCTTCAAAGCGATGAAAACCCTGTTTTAGCCCCAACGAAATATTGATTAATGGTTTCAATGGTTTCAACTCAAACATTAAAGTCTGAAGTCAAATCTCACACGCGTGTTGTCGTTCAGTTGTGTTGTTCTGATGTTGCAGCACTGAAGGCGTCTTCATGTGTTTCTTGTTTACTTCATGAATCTTACTTTTGGTTTTCACAGGAACAGGTGTTAAGAAAACAGAAAGATAAATGTTGTGAGTTGTGAGTGAGGTCTGTTGGGCACTCAGAGGATGGCAGGTGCATTGTGGGTTAAGTGAGTCAAGAAAACAGGGTTTAGACTAAGGGGTTGACTCTTTACTGTAGAATTAGGGGAGGGACACAATAGTTCATAAACTCCTTCCATGGATCTAATGCACTGACGTCTCTTTCTCTTTCTGCAGGTGCCGAGGACTTCAGCACGAGATTGTGACCGTTGTGAACCCTTTTGTCCTTTGTGGGTCTTTTTGCGGTCTGGGCTTGCTGTTCCCGAGGCAGTAGCCAGGAAGCCCTTACCCCAAAAAGTATCTGCACTGGATTCTGGCATCTGAGGGCGAGACGTCGTCCTTCTGTCTTCCTGATGGAGTACGTCTCCTCCGGGCGAGTTTCAGAGCGAGGGCCGTCCTCACAGTCCTACGTCCTAGGTGCGTTAAGATCTAACAGGATGGGAGTTTGCACAAGGCGTGGCCAAAGTTAGGAGTTTCTTATTATCAGTTGACAATCAGGCATCAGGTTTAAGATGCAAATCATTGAAGAGATCTTTATTGTCACTGTACAGGTTCAATTGTGGGGAGTAAAACCTGTCAATGCCTGATTAGAGAATATAGAATAAAAGTTAAAGGGTGAAATAGAAGATATACAAATGTTTAAGTAGAATAAAAACACATCCTGTTCACATACACTATACTTTAACACTACATAGGCAGGGACTGTCATTAAAGAGCAGAATAATATACATGATCTTTATGGGCAAACTGTGGAAGGCAAACAGAAATGGCAATTAGTTCCTTGAGCTTTGAGACGATTCAGAAGCAGATTCTGGAAAAAACTAAATCAGACCGACAGTGAGCTCCTCCTTGAACGTGGAACATTTACAGCACATGTCAAATCCTGCTTCATCACGTCGGGGGAAACCGTGTATTTCTTTCCATATCTGAGCAAAACGACCTCTTATGCATTCATATTTAATACATTGATTTACATCATGCTATTTCTTTTAATGAAATCCGCCACTTATATGCTGTATTTGTGGGTTTGTGTGGACATTTTCTGTGATTTTATATTATCCTTAATGAGACAGTAAATAAAGTGTGTTGTTGCTTCAATCTATACACTCTTTACACATTTAGATTACATGCTCCTGTATATATAAATACATGTTTTCTAATGTCAGTCTCAAACATTATGAATGGAATCTCATCACCAGGCAGAAAGATGCTCACACATTGTGACCAAATGAGCCGAGGGACAGGAAACGTGCGTCTTTGAGCCTTTGACGTTCTCTGTGTTACATAAATCAGATTATTTATCCGAAACCCCCGAGAGCCTTCACAATGTGGCTTTTGTGCATCAAGACCCGAGGCTCTGCTTCCCGTGCGCTGACGAGGCGTCACTCACACGGAACACGTGATGAAATCGCTCAGTGAGTGCTTGCACACGCGTGTGTATGTACTGTACATATAGAGGGTAAACACAACGAGGAGGATTAAGCACGTGTGTCGTGTCCCACCCTCTTCTCTGATGTTGTAATGTCATGCTGCGTGGTTCCACATGTTCAGTTCTGTCCTGTTTTTCATCTCTTACATGTTTGTTATTGTAATGTTGATGAATAAAGATTAACCTCAATTAATTCTGAGCTGTTTTGTCATCTATATCCAAAATATTACATCAATCATCTGGGATCGGCTGCAATTGTTCCCACACTTTGTGTATCTACACAACTAAGTGTGTGTTGTTATTTACTGTTACTGAATCATAAATTACACTGAAACAGACATTGCAATTATAATTTATCACAGAATTTCTTTTTTACTGTCTCAGAATTGAAGTAAAAGTCCATAAACACAGAGACCACAGCAGCTAATCATAAAATATATAGTATATACAACTAACAAACAACTGTGCCAACTAATGCCAGCTCTGCCCTCCTGGTGAGCTTCTACAGACCAACACGACCTCCATGTTATCCAGTAGACCAGCCCCGCATCCGCTAATTGACCAAACAAATCGCCGGCTGACCTTCAGCTCTGGAGCTGTAGATTCTCGACTAAATCACGACTGTGTTCCACAAATTTGTGTCGCACATCGCCCGGGGAAATAGGACAGCGCCTCATCTGTGTCCTCAGATAGGGACGTGGGTTGGTGGACGCACTTTTGCTCCTCTACCACTTTCTATGGAGTGCATAAAATTGGTGACCACAGGCAAAAAGAAACAGAAAGGATATTTTATTTCACTGGATGATATCTGTGGCTTCGTGTAATTTGAGACAAAATGAAAGGTTTGGAGAGAAGAAGTCAATTTATGGTTATTTTGCTGGAAACATTGTAGTTTTCATTCTTTCAAAGAATCTCTCCGACATTTGTGAAAGTGCAAACACAGAGGATTTATTAGTGTATGGATTCATTGTTGGATTCCAGATTTGCCACAAAGACGTAAAACAACACAACATGATTGAACATTTCCTTTATTATTTCAAAGAAATGAAGAAATGTTCAGTTAAAGGGAATAAAACTATTCAGGAAAAACCACTGACTTAAACAACATGATGAAATCAAAGCCTTTAATATTTTCCCGAAGTTGTTCATTTCATAAAAAATTCTACAAGGTTTATTTTACAGTAGGAGAAAATGAATAAAATGGGGAAGACTGTTAAACGTTGAGGAGACTGTTCCTCTGTTGTATCTCTGGGTGGCTGTAGCCCTCCAGAGGATGTTTGGAGAACTGCAACCTAGGACTCACGACAGCTCCATCACAACGCCTGTTCAAAAGAGAGTCCAAGATGAAGACAGAATGTTTTTTTATCTGATTTATTTTCGTTAATTCCCAGTTTCATACTGGTAGTCTCCTCCCCATGATATGTTCACACAAAAGTTACGGTGTAACGGTGGAGAATTTGAGCTTGCCGGAGTTTCCCTCCCTCGAGATCCAAAGTGTGAATCATCATGTTTCTCTAGAAACTATATAATCTCCTGTATTACTCAGATAAGCCAATGAAAACCTGACAGACCATCACAAAATAATTTCCTCCAAGTCTCTGGGGTTCTTTCTTCAGAATAGACAGAATTGCACAATCTTTTCAATCTGCTGATACTTAGCATCCTATATTAAACAATACAAACAGCTTACTGGAATCAAACAGAGCAGATATTCCATTAAATGACTCTGCCCATGTTAGATGCTTATATTTATTCCCCTTTGCGTACGGTTCTTCCTGTGGGGAGGTCAAGAAGGTCAACTGGTTCAGTAGCCGATCTGGATGGGCAGTTTGCGGGAACAGTTGACCAATCAGCGACTGGTCAATATCATTCGCCCACTGCCCCGTCAGCAGAGGAAGGATATTAATTTGCCTCAGTATTTTCATAGGTCACCAGGATGAATAGTTCAATGACTCAGATTTCCTCAGAAACAATGACAAAAGTTGTTTTGCTGTCTTGAGTTGAGCTTTGCCACATGTTTGAATTTTGAATTAATCCTCAACCAATGAAATAGGGTCCAGTCATGTCCTCTGGAGAATCACCGGAGAATCACCGAGATCACGTCGGAGTTTCTGAAAATAAAACTGTTAACTGAGAAGAGGAGTTACGGGCCGGTTAGAATTTGCTTAAAATTTTAATTTTAAGCAACAACGTGTGATTATTATGATTATTACTACAACTACAAACACATTTATGATGTCAGTTCTATGCCAGTTACAACATTTTCGAAAGTATTCCAAATATAATATATTTATTATAGCAAAAGTGTCTATATATGTGTCTGTATTAGTTGTTATATTTAATAAAGAAATTAAACAGAATAAATGTAAAGCAAGAAATAAAATAAAAATCAATGAATCAATAATACTAGCTTGTTTTAAAGCACATGTTATTTTAGATTTCTATCTTATCCATGGAGATATGTGGATCTATGTATAATTCAGACTTCATTGAGCCTGATCTGAAGGGTTTTACAGTTTGACTTTGTGTCATTGGTGTTAAAACAGGTTCTACAGGGGAAACACTGATTTAAGAAAACAAAAGAGGAGCATTCCTGCTGGGTGCAGCTATATAAAAGACACACACACACACACACTCAGAAGCTTGTAGGTTCAGGTTGGAGCATCAGGCCTTCAGACAAAACACCTCCTGGAAACTACCTCCACAGTTTTTACGAACCTGTGCGCACCCTGTTATTATGTTTGTCGTCTCTAACAGCGACAATAAAATCAGACGAGAAACGTCACGGTTTCCACGTTCCAGAGAAGACAACATTTCTCGGCTCTTCATTCCACGTACGTCTCAATAATGAGATCCCTGCTTTCAAAGGCCGAACGTGAAGAAAACCACTGTTAAACATAATGGGCGACAAGATGATGACGCATCGGCCTTTATTCTGGTTCTTGAGACGAGGAAATACCAGTTTCCCAGAAAGCATTTCACCTATATGTGTTATACTGTAATTCCCCATTCTTTTATGATCCGTTTCTATCTTTAGTTTTGGGGTATTAGTGGCTTTGCACTGCATGTTTTTGCCGACTCCAGTCCAGCCACAGCCGACCTACACATGTGCCAGTACTTAAAGGTCTGCACCAGTCAGACACACCAGTGATGAAATCTGAGGGGGGAAACAAAAGTGGGAACACAGGATGTGCGCGAGTTCCAGACGATCGAGTCAGAAAGATGGGAAGTCTTCTCTTTATAAAAAAATTTTTAACGCGTCAATATGTTTCATAATAAAAGAAAGTGTGCTGACCAGCTGGAGGAGGTGACGGGGACTTGAGTTACAGAAGAGTATTTAAATAGGGGGAAACCTGCAAACAGCCATGTGTCGTCTGTCTCGTCATTCCGTGTAACAGGAGCAGCTACAAGGTGAGTATACTCCACCATATTTTCTATTATAGTGGGTTTACATATAGCGAGACTAAAAAATGTTTGTATAGTAACTTTGTTTTTGTTGTTTTTTTAGGATGCACATCCCTCTGACCCTTCTCTGTGCCGCTCTGACGGCAGCTGCTGGTTCCACAAGTAGCCCCTCAAGGAGAGGCTCCATCAGAAACAATATATACGACATCAAGAATATGGTTAAGACAACTCAGGTCCACATCAAGTTAGTGAGGAGAAAGGTATGAAGTCTGTCCCAGTGCTGTGGGATCTCTGGTTTCAGGAAAAGACTTAGACGTGTATATTTTCTGACCTTTTATCCATAAAGGGATAAAAGATAATTGTTTTTGAATCATTGCTAGAAGAAAACTTGAACGTGTACATATCACGGTGCTTTAATAGTTTAAATAAATAAATGAAAAAGTAAGGAGGATGTATCCATTAAGGTTTAAAGGGTTTAAAGTTCTTCTTCTGCTCCCTAGCTGCCGGTGCTCCCGCTGATAGAAGTCAGCACTCCCTCAATCGATGGACTCACCAGCATCAGCCACGAGCTGGGCCTCTTGGACATAGAGCTGCAGAATCCCTTCACCATCCTCGTCAGCCAGGTCCAGACCGACGTCTCCAGCTTGGAGGGACGGGTGCGCGCCCTGGCCCAGATCCTGGACTGCCCCGTCCGGGCCCGACCCAGCGGGGGCGCCGCAGACAACCAGTTCCCGGAGAGTCGACTGTACCTGACGCTGACGAAGGTGCAGCTCTACATGGAGATGCTGCTCCTCAAGGAGGACAAGCTCAAGGTCTGCTGAGAAGGCACATCAATACACAGAGGCTTGTTTGCACAGAGAGCTCAATGTACTCCATAATGAAATGTGTCTATGCACATAATTCTTTGTAAATATTATTTTCAGAATAATTCCCAATGTGACGCTGCTCCTCTGGTTGAAAAGGAGCGAGTTCTATGTATAATATATCTATAAATGTAAATGTATTTAAAATGTTAATGTCTTTGTAAGACTTATTTATATAAATTGATATTTTATCGGCTGCGAAATCTAATAAGTATGGAAATGAAAATTGGATTAAATCTTTATATGATTTGAAGTGTGTTGTTTGTTTAACTATTTTTCCTTAAGCTCTTTTTTAACATAAATAAATTAAACTCTTTTTTTTACTCCACTGATTTCACTTTGTCTTTTTGTTATCAAGCAGGATTACTAACACATCTGTCAAGCAGATAACCAGGACAACTCACACACACACACACACACACACTCTCACACACACACACACACACACATACACTTACAGACAAGGACACCAGAAAAGTAAACATTGTAGTTTCAGGGAATGAACCAACTACCTGTCAGGTCTGGGGGGGGGACGGGGGGGGGACAGAAGAGCCCAATGAGATTTCAGGGGGGAGTTGACGTTTGTTTCTATAAATTTGTTGGAGGATTTGTTGCTTTAAAACGAAATCATATATCAAAAATATGTAGAATGGAACAAGTACATTTAATATTTAAATTAAAATATTAGTTTTCTAGATTCTGGTAATGATTGAAAAACGATGTCACTTTCTTATCTTTTATTAGAAAAATAGTGCGAACACTGCAAATATATTTCCATTATTACAAAAGCCCAAACTGTCACATATCATATTCATTTCTTCATTCATGCTTCTGATGTGCATGCAGCAATAAGGGGCGTGTGCCAATGAGTGAGATCAGCGAGTTGTCCAAGCTTCTTTGGTCTGACCTCAGATTATCAAGATAGATCAAGAAGCATGTTGTCATCACTCTCACAGAATCCGTACAGAGACAGATGTTTTTTACCATAAAACAAATAACAAAGATAAATAAATATACATAAGCCAGTGGAGTAATATTGCTGCCGTCGGGTATTCAGTACTTCACTCATTCTGGTAGAAACAGTTTGACATAACTGGAATACATGTAACTTTTAAAATTAATCAGAAAAACATATTCAAAGGACCCTTAAAACAATTCCTGCAATTTACTCCAGTCTATATCTTTAGCCTTACTTTAATAATTGTAAAATACTCCTATTTGATCATATTGTTGTGATGTCATCAGTCATCCTTGTGTCTACAACTGGTCCAAAGTGCTGTTGCCAGACTTCTGACAGGTTCGAGGAAGAGGAACCATATTCTAGCCTTCATCTTCATCTTCCCCCAGTTCACCTCAGAATTCAATAAATGGATGGATTATTCCTAATAACACAGATATATTATTACTGTAAAGATTGGCATTCTGATGTTTTCATGGTTCAGGCTTCAACACCTGTTGTGCAAAACAAACATCACATGACAAAAGCGCCACAGAAATATATTAAATACTAGAATCAACAAACAACAAAGTCAAACAGCTAAAAAAACTATCTTTGTTCAAGGTGCAAGATTAAAACTCATCTATTGGAAATTATAAATCACATTCCATTTATGATTTGAGGGAGAGCGTCGGCAGCGACTTCAGGAACCCGTCCAGCGTCGACAGGTAGTCTTGCGGGTGGCGCCGCATGTGCGCCGCGTGGGTCGACTCCTTCCACTTCCTGCTCTCCACGGCCACGCCTCTCTTCCTCCAGAGGTCAATAGTGTTCTCCACGGCAACCCAGTCGCAAAGGGCGTCGTCCTCGCTGAAGAAGAAGAGGGCTGGCGTGGTTATCGGGCTGTTGCGGAAAACCTGGATACTGCTGCTGTAGAAGTCTGCCGTGTGGGACTTGAAGAGCCAGAAGTAAAACATGGCCGCGTTCTTGACGAGGCCCTCGAAACGCGGCACCAGAGTCTTGCCGAGGCCTGAACAGCAACGAGAGAGCATAGGAATAAGAAGGGGACATTAATAGAGACATTGTCCTCATATTCAGGTTGATACATTCAATGGGGTCACAGTGACCTTTGACCTTCAAAATCGAATCAGTTCATCTTTGAGTTAAAGTGAAAGCTTGGACCAAATTATGAAACATTCCCTCAAGGCGTATTAGAGATATTGTGTTCACAAGGCAAAAACATCTATACTTAATGTGCAGATTACAATTTCAAACTTTTGAAAGTATGTTGAATAATATTCATCACTTCTATAGAAAGATAGACAATATATAAAGATACTACACAAAAAAAAGCCTTAAAAAAGGCTAAATGAAGATATAAAATTGCCCCGTGTTTGGAGGGCAAACAGGGTGGCGTGATATCTGTTCAATAATTTAGTTATTGACAATTCTTGCCAATATCAATACACATGAATAGAGGGGGATCTAAATTGTAATTACATTTTTATTATCATTATAATTATTAATTAATATAATAATATTCATTACTTCTTTAGAAAGATAGAACATATAGAAAGATACTGCACTAAACAGTCTTGAGTTAAAGCCTTAAAAAAGCTAAATGAATATATAAATTTGCACCCTGTTTGGAGGGCATTAAGACAGTGGCTTTAAAATGATGTTAACTTTATTATTGGTTGATGTTTCTTAAATATCTCTAAAAATATATTGAGGTTCAGACTGATATAAATGTAAATTGACATTCTCAGCCACTGTCCTGCGGCAGCTTACGTTAGTAACAAGCTGCCACCAAGAGTTCCTGCAGCACTGGAGAAACTGGGCCAGTTGGTCGGCTGCCTGATTAAATTATTTAAAGATCTGACACACGACTTCGAGAGGATTGCAACCTGAGCCCTGGTGGACGTGCGGTGGATTCACTCTCACTCACCTATCGCCATGTGCTCCAGGGTGCCGACCACCAAGCTGTCGTAGATGTGACCTATGACCCTCTGGGCCAGGCCTGCGTGCTGCTTCGGCCCCTGAGCGATCTGGGCGAGTACCTGGGTGAAAGTGTAGCCCCCGATGGAGGCCGAGTGGACCAGCACCTCCCTCCCCGAGAACTGAGGCTCCTCCAGAACCTGCAGCACCTCCAGTCCGTAGTCGAGGCCCCAGCGAGGCCACAGGAAGTGCATGACACTGCTCTGCACTACCAGGACGTCGAAGCCCCGGGTCAGGTAGAGGTCCCTGTACTTGGCCACCCCTGCTGGCCGGGCACCGAGCCAGGGGAAGAATAGAAGAAGCGGACGGGCATGTGACCGGCTGTGGCTGGAGGCGGTTGTGAGCAGCGGGGAGGAGGGGGAGTCTGCAGAGGGGGAGTCGCTGAGGGGCAGAGCGGAGGCCGACAGAGCGGGGGGGCTCTGAGACTCTTTGGTTGGACACAGCGTTACCTGGTGACCTGCCTCTGGAAATGCAGCGTGATAATACGTGATGTTGTTCGTGATCCTCCGGGTCGTGAACTTCCCTCCGCTGTCTTGTTCAGGCGTCGAGTCATCAGTCCAGAGAAAACTGGAGAAAAAGACAAAAAGTCTGATTTAGAATGACAGACAAATACAATTATTTAAATTGTTTGAAGCTGGAAACCTGCTCAACCTGGATCAGTTGCAGCATCAAACACACACACGTGGATACAGTGAACGCTTTTAAGTGGTTAATGTTTCCCAACAAGCAGCTTTCACCAGACCAAACGTTTAGCCGTGAGCCAGTTATCAGATAAGAAGATAAAACCTTGTTGCTGCCGTAGAGCTACTCAAACCAGACAAAGCAAAGTCGTGCTCTGTATGCAAACACAGCGTTTTCTGATTCTCTGCCAGAACAAAAGCCTGACGTGAGGCCTGAGCACGTGGGCGTGTTCGGAAAGCTGCTTCAGGTATTTGAACCTATTAAAAGGAACTGAAGAACCACCTGAACCTGTCGACCGGCATTGTTGTCGTTCCTCTGATCGAGTTATATTTAGAAATAGTTTGTTTACGTCCTCAGGATTTCACTCCGTTATGAAGAGACACGATTTGTTAAGACTATTTTTGACTCATCATCATCATCATCATCATCATCATCACTACCATCTGACACCAGACGCCTCGCCAGAGAGAAGCAGTTCCAGGAATTGGTGTGACATGTGTTCAATAATTTAGTTGTTGAAAATTCCTGCCAATATCAATACACATGAATAGAGGGGTCTAAAATGTAATTACATTTTCATAATCATTATTATTATTAACACCCATCCCTCCATTGATCATCTATACTGCTGCTTGTCCTCTGAGGGTAAAATACAATGTAGATTATTATTATTAGTTATAACTGACCAGCACAGCTCATTCGGGCCTAAACCCTATCACTTCATCATGTGCTCGTGCATGTACGTGCACGTTCGCCCCCATCCCCCCCAGACAGCCCTCAGCCTGCTTCCTCTCGTGTTGCGCAGGTTCCGCATTCACGACTAAAAGGTGAGGAAATGTCATCTCGAGCAACGTGTCCTTCACTTACGCTGTCGGCGCCAGATTCCCCATGACACCAACCAGGCCCCGGCTCGTCCCGGTGCTCCTGCCCGCCTGGACACTGCGCACTGTCGGCCACTGGCTCGGCTCTGTCCCCGGTGTGCTCTCCTCTCAGCGCCGGAGAAGAACCGTGTGTGGTGTCAGTGCTATTGTTAACAACAATAACGCCCGTGTCTGTGCTTCTGTCTCCGACTCTTTGCTCACGGTGCCGGTTCCTGCAGTAGCGTGAACGCGCACTGAGCCACTGCTGCCAGGCGACCGATGACGAGGCGCTCGCTCCCGTCAGATGAACAGCTGATTTACGGCATGACGAAATTTAAACTGATAAATTGTTAAATAAATCATCGTCACTATTATAATTATAAGTATTATAAACGTGTTTAACATTGTAACAACAACAATAATAGTTATATTTTTTAAGTATAATAACAGTATAATACTTATATTGATGACGATGATGCTTTTATTATGAATTATCCATTATTTTTTATTAACATTGTCAATATTGCAAAACACTTGTGTGCATCCTTTTTCAAAACATTATTATAATTTTTAGTTTGACTTAATAATAGTTAAACTGTTGATAATTATGATATGTATTATAATACAAACTTTATTGACATATTTCTTTTCTCAAAACGTTATCATGATTATAAATGTTGATATTATTATTGTTGTTGTCAATAAAATAATAATTTAAATCTATTAAAACATCTTATTCATTTTTTTAATCAAGAAAACAAAGAGGTAAATAGACCTTATATAACCATAATATATATATATATATATATATATAAATACATATATTGATGCTGCAGACTAAACAGAGGTTTTTATAGTATAAAATATTTGTGTATAAAGTGATAAAATCAAAATAACCCAAGTGTGTTGCCTCTGACTTAGTGAACTGCTGCAAACATAGTTGGACGGAAGAGTCTCGATGAAGAGGATCTAAAGAGCACGAAAGATGAAGATGATTAAACCAGTGAGGGGTCGAACCCATCACCTGTAGCTCTCTCTCTTCCTGATGGTCAATAAGCTGCTCTCTCTAACCACAGCGTAATAATCAATCCCTCTGCAGCCACACAAATACAGTGTGTTCTGCACCGCCCCTGACTGCAAGACATGTCCCTGCCACAAGATGGAGCTAGAGACCAACACAGCTGGTTGTTCAGCAGAAAGAAGACAACTTCGTTTGTGTGGAGCACTGGGATGAATCCCGGCCTTCACACTGGTTGAACTGGAAGTAGTGGATTGATAGAAGTGGTAGATATGGGCTGTGTGAGTGTAAAGTCTGTGCCACTGCTTATGATAATAATAATGATGAATCTAAAATCTGAATTCTCAATTGAAGCTCATGTTAAATCCATGAGCGTGTCTCTTTTGTCGTCACCAGTCGGTTCATCTCAGTGAAGTTGGCTGTAGATGTGAGTCGTTGTCGTCATGAACGAGTTGAGTTGTGTGTAGGTGACTCCAAAATGGCCGTCACAGTGGTGATCACATCTATCCATTCTTTCACATGCACAGGCAGTTTTAGGTCACACTGACACACACACACACACACACACACACACACACACACACACAAACACACACACACACACACACACACACAACACGCCCTTCACTCTGGATCTATTTTCTGCAGTGATTTGCACCTTCCCCCACCACGCACACAGACACACACACACATGACCTTACACTTTGCTATACTGCTGTTTTTACGTTTGACCTTCCGAGAGCTTTATGTGTCGAATATACTATTATAATATTTCAAACTAGTAGAAAAATGGATAAATATAATTTTTTGATATTTAAAAACGAGTCGTGCTGCAATTCTATTCTATCTAGATATATCGTTTTAGTACCACGCCACTGCCTGGGTGTAAATGTGCTGAGTTTGGTTTGAGGAATCTGAAGCTCTCAACAGGGGGATGTGTTTAAAAAGGTCAAAGACAAGGTGTAGGGATTTATCTACCTCAGAGGTTGTGTTTTCATCTGTGTTTGTGTGTTTGTTAGTTGGCAGGATTACACAAAAACTACCGGACGGATCAGCAGGAAACTTGGTTATAGGCTGTGGGTCCGGAACCAACTCATTTAGTTCTGATGCGGATCCGGATCATTGTCTTTCACATTGCGAGAGGATGTTTTCTAACATATTGGTGATTTCCCAGGGAATTATTAATGGGTCTTAATGAGAAAAACATATTTACTGAAAGTCATCTGTTCCAATTACTCCTTTGCCCACAAACATATTGATTAGAGCGGCATTTATTTCCAATGCTGTTCACTTTGTTGACAGTTTTTTTTTGTGATCAAACTTTGTGAGTGACAGAGGAAGCCTGAGCTTTTCTCTGCTGGGCTCAGCGTGGTCACTTTCAGGCTCAGTCGGGCAGGAAAATGATTGAGTCCCACAAAAACATGCCCCCCCCACCCCCCAGGCCCCCTACAGGCCATGTTCCTGTGTTACCCTCAATGCCATAGCTACCCCTCTCCACCCTTTCTCCTCAATCTTATATCGTCCCCCTTTAACATCGCCCCTCATCCCCGCTGATCTTCTATATACATTCCTTCCCCTGCCGAAGCTGCTGGACCCTCTCACCCATTCTACCCCCCCTCTCAGTCCCTCAGACCACCCCCTTTATCGCTGCCCCACAAACCCCCGGCCTTTTCCTTTTCACATTGTTTCTTCCGCGGCCCCTATTGTCCCAGCAAGGAGGGCGAAAGTTGGTAAAGGGGGTGGGAGGCCGAGAAGAAAAATAGGAGAGGGGGAGAGAGAATGTGAATTCTCTGTTCTCAGGGCAGGACGGGTCCACCCACCCACTGCAGCTTCCTGCTTTTTCTCCCAATCTTTCCCCTTTTCACTCATCTCTGTCATATTTGATCCTGACGTCATGTGTCTCAATAACTGTTCATGCATACGATGAAGTGCGATGAGGCCAAATGTCATTTCTGGTTAATGATCAAAACAAAACAGATTAAAAAACAGATATTGGTGCTTTTCAAAAAGAAGCAAACTGCAGTAGGTGAGAACATCAACAGAACCAGCTTCTTGGAACATGCAGGACATTTTTTAAGTTTTACGGTTACTCATGCTCGGAGAATAGAATCAATCGTGAGCTATTTACAGACTCCAGAAAATGTCCAGACCTAATTTGAGAGTCGGCCTCAGCAGGAGATTTCTTGGCCTTTATCACACATTGACACAGTGCATCCATATGGGCAGCACTTTCTCTATGAGAGCACTGAGCCACATGTCACCAGCAGATTTATGCCCCAATATTGAACACGAAACATAACACAATATTAATTTTAATACCAGGAAAAATGCATTAAGTGTGACACAACACTGCACACCTTCATTATCTCCCTGCTTCCTCTCCTCATCCATCTCCATCCGCCCTCCTGCCTTCTTAGCCCGATTTACATTCACAACATGCTCAAAGCTCACGTGTGACACCTTGTTGTCTGAGCTTTTCTTCATTCCATCATCCGTGTTAGATTCCCAGCAGGCGCTCGGATCTGGTGCATTAAACACACAAGCGTTGATTACAGACGACAGACGCACACGTCCCGCCCGGACCCGAACATCTGCCTCATAATCCCATCTGAAACCTCCATGTGTCATTTTGTGTTTTAATCAATCTGCTATGGGTTGTAATTTGGCTGTCAGTCACACCAGGGCCACAGAGATTACTGACACTTTCCTGACAGGTATCGGATCAAATATTATAACAGGGGAAATTAAACTGCAGGGAATCATGTTCATTAATACGTCTCACAAAGAACACTTAAAGATATAATATGTGACCATTTGTGTGTTTCTTCCTTCCAGCCCTAGAGGCAGAAGTTTCATACTGTACATTTAATGTACTTTCGATTTATTACTGCTATGATAAAGAATCTCTATTGATGAAGATACTCAAGAACTTATCAGCTAAAGAGCCTGATATTTACATCATGAGCTGATGGCCCAAAAAATAATAAATGTATAATTAGTGTGTTGATGCTGAATAATAAGTAAGTACATACACACACACACACACACACACATATTTGATTTGTCCACCAAGGTCATATCTGATTTCTCGGGCCTCATCTGCCGCATCAAATCTGAAGGGAAATCTTTCTGAGAAAACATTTACACACACACACGTCAACTTACAATCACACACACACACTTCATTGTACACAAACAAACAGCACTTGACTCTTTACGGAGACTCTACACACGCACAGGAACGCTTTGTTGCGTGTTAAGAGTCTTGTCAGGTGTGTATTTATGTCTTTATGGATTTTTTCTCTCAAAGGTCAAATTTAGACCCTGAACGCTGACCTTCCACATGTGAAAACGTTGATTGATGACACATCTGATTCTGCTTTTACTTTCATAAACTGCAAACATGAAACATCATCAATTAAAACACAAAGGCAGGAAGACAAAGAAAACCCAAAACTATGCTTAACAAAATAAAAGCTGAATATGTTTAAAATGAAGTAAAGATTAATTGTTTTAGTGGGTAAAGGTTTTGAAAGGTTCAGGGTCTCGACCTGGTCGTCACTATAAAAA
This sequence comes from Pseudopleuronectes americanus, assembly GCA_038501795.1. Taxonomy (NCBI): domain Eukaryota; kingdom Metazoa; phylum Chordata; class Actinopteri; order Pleuronectiformes; family Pleuronectidae; genus Pseudopleuronectes; species Pseudopleuronectes americanus. The sequence goes on from CM076737.1 coordinate 11,922,134, forward strand.
GACAGTGAACAGGCCCTGGGTGGTTTCTCCACTGATGCACAGCCAATAAACTATTGATAGAGTCCATTGTTTTTTTCTTCTCTCTTTCAGACAAAGAAACTTTCTCTGACCTCTACAGTCGACCATTGTCTGACACTTTCCATGAACCGGAGCCAGCGGACTGTACAAGGAGAAGACATCATTATGAAGTCACACACTCTCACACACACACATTCACACACACACACACTGCTCTGTAGGAGACGCCAGTCTGCTTCACAGTGTCCTCAAGTCGCCAGCCGCTTCCAAGAAGCACGAGAAGCCCCTTTAACGCACTGAAGCCCACGGCCCTCAGTCACGCTGATAACACAGGAATATGTGTCAGGGGCCACGATTCGCTCCCCAGAGGTTATCATGAAGTTAAACAGGACACAGGGCTTCTCTGATGAGCTGGAGGAGAGGCTGAAACCTACCACCAGGGGGGGGGTACGGGGGGGGCACATAGACAGTGGAAGTAAATAATCTGTTTTCGTTACAGCAGCTACTAACTATTGTTTTATCAATTTATGAATTATAGTTATTTTTTACTGCTTTATTCAAAGTTCAAGAACAAAAAAATTGTAAACGATTTCTCAATGTGACCTTTTCAAGCGGACTAATTGTTTCAGCCATATGATGACGTTCCAGGCTGCACCTATATCAAACTCCATTGCCATCTGGTGGCTGGATGCTGTATAGGTCATGAACCCCTGCCTCTTCCATGTTAGTGGATGGGACATGGTGTCAAAGATAGTTTCTTCTTCTGTCAGATAAGATATTTTTGGATACTAGGAGGAAGTATCCAGTCAATGTTTGGGGCACAGAGAAGGAGGAGAAGCTTTATTTAGAACACACATGCCTGACACACGTCTGTCGTATCCTCAGGCTCAGTATAAAGATCAGCCCCCTGGAAGTTACATTCATATTAAACACTTCTGTAAGTCCTGTATTCAGTGTTAACCATAGACTGTATATAAAGATGGACGACATGAAAGGCTAACCAAAAGTGAATTCAAATCATCACAATCCTTGTCTGGTAATTGATTCATTTATTTTATTTGGATATTTTAATATTTTTTAAGGTGGTCTGTGAATAACTTGATTTTTTAAAGAAGACACCAGTAAAACTAACTGTTGATAATACGTTTATCAAATCAAACTATACATAGTCATGCAGACCTCATGCAGCAGTAAGTAAATTATTTAATACGCACATTTTGATCTTAACCAATAGAAACGTTGGACGAAACTATGCAAACACAAGTTGTAATAAGTTTTTCCACAATCGGAACCAAGCGCTTTGATTTTGTGTTGCAGTGTGTGATCTATTTGCAGAGCCGAAAAGTCAACATCAGCATATGAGTTTTACCGGGTCTTTAAAAAGAATGCGTTCTTGTGTGTCGATGCAGCTATGTGTTTAGGTTGTGCATGTTGGATTCAGTGTGTGTGTGTGTGTGTGTGTGTGTGTGTGTGTGTGTGTGTATTCGCATTCTGACGCCGATCCCGGTTTCCCAGTGTCCACAGCACTGGCTGATCTCTGCTAATGAACAATTTGCTCAGTGAGGTGTGACCACGGGCATTGTGATGGAAGCCACAGAGTAGACTCTACTGATGCAGTGAGCGAGAGAGGCTGGGGCGAGTGCAGAGAGAGAGAGAGAGACCGAGAGAGAGAGAGAGCAATAGGGAGGGAGAGAGCGAGAGAGGGAGGGAGAGGGAGGGAGGGAGACTGGAACTCAGCTTCACAGCAGCAGACGAACCTACAGGCTCAGAAAGACGGTCTCTCTCCTGCAGCACACACACACTCACACACAATCACACACACTCACACCTCTGGCTGTGTATTCTCCACCTTCTCCCACACATCTGCAGGTAAGCAGCTGTTTTCATCTGCATGTACACACACTTCCTGTATGTGTATGTTAATCAGCCAGTCTGTACATTTTGGGTACGTGTGTGTTTTCCTCCCATATGCATTCTGTAACACACTGACACTGTAGCTGCAGCTGTACTATGATTGTGTGTGTGTGTGTGTGTGTCGGTGTACTGTATTTCCTTGAACATGTGTACCAAGGCTAGAGGTTGATGTTGTTGCATTGATATTTATTAAAATCAGGATTAAGGAGAGAAGGGGGAATAACAAGCAAACGTGCATGTATGTTGTGTGTGTGTGTATGTGTGTAAAAGAGAGAGAGAGAGAGAGTGTGTGTGTCTGTCAGTGTGTCATCTGGGTACAGGCATATATTAATATGAGTAATATTCATGGACATCTGGGTTGGGCATCCATATGTTGTCTAAAATATGTCTATGTGCGTATGTATGTGTGTGTGTGTGTTTTGGTGATTGCAAACCATGTGTGCGTGAGTGTGTGTGTTTGCATATGTGTGAGTGTGTGTCTGCCTATTTGCATGTGAGTGCAGCACACACACTACCCCAGCGAGCGGAACAGCAAAGTCCAAAAGGTGCTCAAATCCCGGCGGATTAGCGAGACATCTTTGGCTTCGGCTGTCGCCATGGCAAAGGCAGCCGGTGGAACGCCTGCGTCTGAGGGCAGGTCCACTGCATTCATCAGCTCGGGGGGGCCGAGCACTGAGCATCAGCCCCGGCACGGTTAATGTCATTCTCAAGCACGGGGGGGGGAGCTCCATGAGAGGGTTCTTTAAAGAGACGGAGGAGAAGAGGCGTGGAGGGACGTGTAATCTGTGGAATCTGAGCAAAATCAACAAGTCCTTTCTCCTTCAGATGCAGATGTGAGGAGCCGTGTGGCTGCATGAGGAACTGGTGTAATGATCACAGGACGGCATAGAGATTAGGAGAGAGAGGGGGATTAGCCTTGATTGTAAATAGCACGAGTGAGGATCCAGTTTGGTTGTAAAAAGCAGCCGGACGTGTACGTAACACGCTGGAGCGCTGCCTGCGGTGCAGCTAATTCCAGATCCTGGTTATTCTTGGACATGAGGGCAGCTCTCTGTGGTCGACTGTCCAGGGACGGCTGAGTGTAGCTCAGGCCCCATTAGGTAGTCATCAGAAGAAGGAATTACTGAGCTCAACAGGGATTAATGAAATGATCAGGTTAATAATTTGTGTATTTTTTGGGCAGCGGAAAACTTTCGCCTCCCGTTCACTTCAATTCTGAGCGAAAGGGGCGAATAAAACCTTTGCTTCCATCGGCAAATCAAATACACAACGTTTGTGTGGTCGATCCTGGATGTAGTTTGATCAAATCAGCCTAGATGGAGGAGACCTTGATATTAACCAGGTCAAACTAACCGCTACTTGATGATGTCGTAAATGAAAACTATAAATTGCAAAACCCAAAACCACTCGTCCGTCAACGGCAAAGCAAACGCACAACAGACACACTGGAAATAGGGGGCAAGCAATTAGTTTAATTCCGTCCATAGGTAATGAAACGACATTACTGAACAGATATGGGAGAGACACTGATCTTCATCACCTGCTAGAAAGATAACGGACAAATTTCCCAGAATGCAACGAGTGCATGTCACAGTGGGGTGAATCAGTGCACAAGCAATATATGAGCCTAATATGAAAGATATGATCATCTGGAAATGATTCCACTCCCCAGCGCAGTGACTGATTCATTTTAAATTCCAATTTGGATACGGCGTGATATATTTAATCGATGTTAATGGAGCAGTGAAAGCTCAATATACAGTGTTCATCCATTATGGTGAAATGAAGCGACGGTAAAAATGAAACTGTAAAAAAAAACAAATAAGGGGAGTTATGATTATTACCATGCAAGAATAATAATCGTAACGTTTGTATGCTCCTAAATTCCCTCGTGTCAGAAGGATTTGCAATGATCACCTGCTGTTCATCCATTAAAATATGATACACAGATACTTCCCTGCCACAATAAGCCTTCCAACACTTTACAAAGCCTCTTCCAATGTGCTGCTTTATGTGGAGTAAATCCCTGCTGGCTCAGAGCGGCCGGTCACATGGAATCTGCTCGGTATTGACGTCCCAGCGTTGTGTCAAAGTCACGAGAGGACAACATAGGTTGAGATGGAGCCTCTGATGCTAAAGGGCTGCAATCGAAACACAAGCAGGGGCCCTGGCAGCATGTGGGAGGAAAAACACATGGATATGTACATGTAACAGGTAACCATGGGAATAATACTAGAGTGGAAAAAGCAGTGCTTGTAAATATGCACACCCATACAGCAGATTGAGGAAAGAAATAACTCCCACTAACCGTGGCCATTTGCAGGAAGGTGAATTTACTCCGTTATCTCAGCCTGATCCTCGGGGCCTTGTTGTGCTTATAGCAAGTTTGTTAAACAGTAATGACGTCAGCTGCAGTCCATTCATCTCTATTTGTGTCTTCCCCTCAGTGTAGAGGCTGTCTGATTCAATAACACACTCCTCGAATTCAGTCTACATCCATACATTTAGGATCTCATAAGTGTTTGGTTCCATTTGAGTTTTAAAGGCAAAAATGCTTGAAAACGCATGTCACGTGCCCACTAACGTACACCGGGTGTGCACGTGCACTTATTTGTTTTATTACGGAAGGTCGCCATGTGATAGGAGCCTGGCGAATCAGCGAATCGGTGCGCATTGTGCCTGAAAAGACCCAATCAGCAAGCAGACATCTCAGTTCATACTAAAACGCAGCCCTGGAGCTTTTAAATTAGCAGCTTCTAAACTCCTTTTATACCTCTACCTCTTCTCTTTTTTAATTTGCCTCACGTCTTACATTCAGTCCCTGAGTCTGTTCTTCTCCTTTCTTTCTTCTTTCTCTCGTTCATTAGCTTTACGGCCGCGGCCTCATTACGATCTCCATCGGCTGCCATCGGATAATTCTACAAAAACAGAGGAGTAACATGGTGCAGCAGGTTGAAGCCTGATTAAGATCAAGATGGCTGATGGTCCTGAGAGAAGCTTCTCATGAACAGAACACACTGAACTAAATTGAAAGACAGGAGTCTGTTTACCGAGTTAATGAAAGGGGCTCCGGCAACAAACTAGCGAAGCACCAGGGCGGCTGCTGCAGGGTTCACCCTCCCGGATGAAGAACGCCACAAACTGAATGTCAATATGTTCTCTGTCTCTTCTTTCTCTTTCTCTCCTGCCCTTGTCTTTTGCTCTCTGCCCTTCTCCCTCTGTTTCTCTCTATCTCTGCTCCATTGAACACACTACAGTGGCAGAATCCCCCCCGACTCGTCTTTGTCAGAAGGAATGAGACAAAAAAATGAAGCAGTGGCAGGGACTTGTTAATTCTCCCCACAGACACTTTTTTTTTATAGTTCCTTTCCTCTCGCTCTGCTGCCTGTCAATCCAGACAATGCCTTAATCTTTCTGATGTGGTGACGGGCTGTGACAGGAGAAGTCGAAGGGCCCAGTAGGAACCATTGAAAAAACACAAGCTGTGGACTGGGTTTAGATCCATTAGTGGACAGTTATTGGAAGATAATTGGGATCTCCCGATCATATCCGAGTTGCCGTGGGAGCTCTAACTTTGTGGAGGTGGAAGATTAAAAACTTGCCATGAACAGGATGAGTCAGCCATGAACAAACCACCATCTGCTCTGCCGCTGGAGCCAAATCAGACAAATGGAAAGTCGTCTACTTGCCTCGTTGATTGGAAAGAATTGGAGAAGCGTGGGCTGGATTCTGCCCCAAACTTAAACACGAGGAGACGATCAGAGATTATGTAATCAAGGACTATTTGTAAAATCATAGACTGTGAAGTGAAGACTGTGAAGTGAAGTAAGAATTTCAATACTGAACCAAAAATGAATCATACATGTTCCCTGTTGTCTAAATAATTGATCAACAAAATGGTCTTCGGGGATGAGAGATAATTTGCTCGGAGCTTCACAACTGATTTAAATGTACAAAACAAAGTCATTAATAATATGAGACTCATCTCCTCCATTTAAAGTTGCATTGAATAGATTTATGGACTCTCTGGAACGTCTTGAAGATACAAAGTGAAGTTGGAGTGTGGGTGTGTGTGTGCAGAACAGTACGTGTGGGCGAGCAAGTGCACAACTGCACAATCATGCATCTACAATCAGAAATGGGACCATGTGTGGGCTGCACGGTGCAGACTGGAACACACAGGTATCTAAAAAAAACAAAAACTCTCCCCATCAAATGCTCAGTCAAGATGCTAAAACTGGGGAGTGTATCCTATTTCTACAAATAGGATACATGTGCAGAGAAGCAGTACTACTTATCTACTCTCACTCTATATATATGGATGAAGTGAAAGTAAATGTGAAGTCAATGATCGGATGGTTCTCTGTGAATATTGATGTCTTTCCCACACAACTAGATCTCTCTCCGTCCACTTTAAAGAACAAATAAATCTGAGATTGAAAGAGAGCCGGGGCAAAGCCGGGGGGAGTCGGGATGGGGATGGGGGAGTTGAGGGAGTCAAAGGGGGAGTTAAGTGCAGCTGAAGCATACAGGTTGCTGTTCTCGCCCGGGGGAAATTCCTCCGGTGCTCCAGTCCTTTCACTGAGGCAACAGGCTCGTGACTTTGAACCACTCGGCGGGCCACAAAAGAAAAGGAGGTCCCCTCTATTCTTACGCTGGCAGCCCCCGGACCCCTAATTCTTCCCCAACCCCCCCACTCCCTCACTAACCCTTGAAACCCCACCCTCACACATTTTGTCTCGACCACTCCTCACTGAGCAGGATACATACGGATAGAAGCTCCTTCATTAATCGGTAGGTCCGTGTGGCCGCCCAACCGCTGCGACACAGCACGACATAAATACTGACCACCGCATCCAATAGGACGCCACTAATTGCAGGGTGTCCGCATTGCTTTACTTTTGAGCCTGCTAACTTAGGCAGCAGCTTGTAATGGGGGGTGGCACAGTTTCCACATTTGATTCACTGTCTGGTCTGGAAAAAATACAGCTGAAAAGCCGGGTCATGCTCCGAGGATCCGAGGTTCAGTCGTCCCAATCATGTTCAGCGAAAGGAAAAATCAACAGACGCAAAGGGTTTGTCGAGTCAAATTTAGCTGCACAAAGAGGCAGATTGAGAAATGTGTCACTCAGTGTCCTGTTTCTGCTTGTGTCTTTCAGGCCCTTCTTCTGCGGAGTTCGGGTCAGAGCCTGCTTCGGGGAGCAGGAGGATGGAGAACAACATGTGAGCGGCCCGCGTGCCCCCCGTCGACAGCATGCCTCGTCTCCACCGGACCTTGGTGCTCTGCTGCTTCTGGTGTTTCCTGCTACTTCATGGCCAGGCTGACGAAGAGGGCCTCTGGGGGCAGACGCCACCGAGAGAAAAGCCACCGGAGAGTAAATGGGGCTGGTTTTCCATTCCATCCCTTCCATCCCTTCCATCCTTTCCCTCCCTTCCCTCCCTTCCCTCCCTGCCCAAATTCAAAATCCCATTCTTAGGGAGTTCGGACGAAAACAAAGAGGCCACAGCGTTGACCACAATCGCTAAGGGGTTGAAAGGCACGTTGGAAATCTCGCAATACTCGGGTTCAGGGGAAGGGAGCGAGTCTGAGGCATCTGAAACACCCACCAGCTCGACGCAGGGCCTCCTAGTCAGCGTGACAAAGATAAGAACTGAGTCACTTCCCACAGGAACATCAGATTCTCCCCAGCACAGCAGAAGCGTAGCGCAGAGCGACAATGATGCTCTTGTCTCAGACTCCCACTCTCCCACAAGCAGCTCTATCAGCAGCAGTAGCAGTCGGGCCACAAGTACAAACGCTCCTGAACACAACGCGACACACACCAACCCACCACAGGGCATTACACTGGCAGCCGGACCCAGCATGGCTGCCACAGCACGACACCTCCCGGAGCAACGCACTGATAAGGAGGTGGCTGGCGATCTTACAGGGAAGTCGACGATAGCATCAGAAACCACAGTTCCCACTGCCTTGACATGGGCTGCTACCCAAACCACACTGCCTGTTACTCCCCCTGCAACCTCACAGACAACGTTTGTCACAAAACCACAAGAGTCGACTGTTGGTTCTACCCTCCACGCTGGAGAGGCCACAGTGGCACAAACCCACCCCACTCAGAGTGAGGCCGAGCCGGGCGCCTCCGAGGCCGGGTCTGGGCCCGGGGAGGACCATCCGGGGGGAATCACCACCACCACGGGGATCGATCGCAAACCAGTCCCGGAATCCATAACCAGCACAACTCCGGGCCTAAAGGTTAACTTCCCAATAGCAGGAGGTAAGCAAGGTTCCACAGATCGATAGCTCCCGGCTCCCACTCAATAGATGTGATCAATCATGTGCAGGCAGCGTCTTAAACGTCCAATAGCCGGCTGTCAAAAGGTTGCAGACAGTTTGGCTGTCGGGGAACATGTCTGACATGGTGAGCGGTCAAAGGTGTGGTGATTAGCATAAATCCAGATGTGGTGGGAAGCCTGTCAACACTCACAGGGTCTGGAATCAGCATTAACTGCAAACTGCTAATCTTCTGGAACGAGTAAATCAGAGCTGAAGCTGTAATGGAAGTTGTTTCATCTTCCAAAATCACATCATTGCTGCATTTCTAAACTTGTATTCTCCAAAGCGTCAGAATCAGATTTTTCAATCTGTTGTGGACGGTTAGAAAGTTCTTGTGTGTGTTGTTTCCTGACCTCATCTACACCCATGGCTAACTCGAACTTCCAGTAATTAATCGGCTCCGACCTACTTCGATTTACACTTCCCTGTCCCTTAAACAGTTTATAATGACTTTTCATTCCGCAGTTCCACTCCAACAATGCACGAGCCATTACCTCGGCGAAATGGAAGGAAACGGGGTTTGATTAAATGCTGCTGGCCGGGGTTCTGATCTCCAGACTGTGTAAAAAGCTAAAGATGGCGATTTAGATCAGCGAGTGCAGGGGGAGCTGATACGTTCAACGCGGCGGCGAAGCGGCACCTTCCTCTCAGTGGCCCATCCCCCAACCGCCCGGTGTCAGTCTGGTGTCTGCATGCTTAATGAGTCTTCAGATCGTGGGGTCGTCCACCAAGGACAGACACATTCATCATGCGGGGTCAAAGGTCGGGGTAGAAGATGATGAGTCGATTATTCTCAGCCGTGGCGAGTCTCTAATATTAAAGTAGCATCGGATGATAGCACTCAAGGAAGCTACACCTGTCCTTGGTGGAGTCTATGGGATTTCATTTTGTAGATTTTTTGTGTTTAAGTGCATCAGTTTGTTTGATGTGATGTTTATCCCATATAACCCCGTCCTCTTGCTCAATGTCACCGGGCTCCACCCTCAGAGGATGAAGCCGTATAGATAACGGATGGATGGATTAATGATAGGGCTGCTCGCGCATATTGATTAGCTTCAATATTTTATAGCTGTCGTCCCATCAAATATCCGTAAATAAACAAACATCACAGATATACGTTTGCAATTTGTTTTATTTAAATCCATACAAACCTTAAGGTGAAGCAACAACACAATTAATCTCAATGAAATAAGCATTTGTTATACTTTTATAATATATTTGGTGCTAAAAAATGGGACGCTTCCTCACACATTTCTTTCACCCTTGTTTCTTAATAGTTGTTTTTTAAACATGCAATTTCCTTTTTGTTTTTATCATTGTTTGTAATATTTTAAATAACAATTCGAGTAAAATCCATTCACGTACGAGCTGCTCTGGGGATCTCCGGCGAATTAGAAGATTTTTAAAATTCCTATTTTTCAGATTAAAGATGTTTCTCTCATATGCCATACAATAAAAAGCTGTAGAACGCTTCTGTGTTCAAGGTCAAGTAATGGACCTGCCATGTTATTTCTGCAAAGCGTCAAAATGTAAATTATCAACCTCCCAGCATTGGAATGCAACCGCTCCACATCTTATATCTCCCACGCTGATTTGGCCACTTGCATTTTGTTTAGTCTGTGGCCACCAGTGTTGTGTCTGCACTTGTTTCCAGTGGAGGCGAACAGGGGGGAAAGATATGGAGGCTGGCTTCAGCCTGCTCCGGGCTGGGGAGGGAGGGCTGCTGTGGCCCTGGATCAGTATTCCAAGCGCACGCTCAGCAAAAACCCACCTCCTCTCCCGTGGGACCATCCGCTCGCCAGTTGCTGCTCATGGATGCTGAACATGCTTCTTGCCATTTAGTCTCCTCTATCCCTCCCTCGCTTCCTGTTCCCCGTTGCTCGCTTTGTTTGCCTCTGTGCAAAACACAAACCCCTGTCGCTTCCAGATTCCAATGTCGAGTGCAGATGCTTAATTGGATGAAAATGTCCAATAGGAATATGTAGCTCGGAGTGTCCTTGTTGTAGTATTACTCTGGAATCCTGCAGTGCTTTCAAATGACTGCACCTTTCCAAAGGACACAGGGGGAGAAGAGGGATATTAATATGAAAGCACGGTCACCTTTCATTATCATATATTATCCCAGTGTGAACAAATTTGCACTGGAGGAGTTGAGCATCGCCACCATGAGGGGTGTGTTTCCATTGATCCAGGGAGGGTGGGCTGCGTGGCGTTGCCCTTGAGGAGAATGTCAGGTATAACAAAACAGCGATGCTCCACTGAGGGACACGGCAACACCCGAAAGCAAGGGCAGAGCAGACGAGGAGGGGAAAGAGGGAGCGGGGGGACGAGGCAGTGGAGGAGATGTGGGTTTTTCCTAAAGCATCCCGGATTGCCACAATCTTCTTCTCTTCCTCCTGCTCCCTCTCTCCCCTCCTCCACTAAACAGCAGCGAGGCTCGACCCAGAACGCTCTCCATTAAAACCTGGGTCTTCTCTGTGATGAGATGGTACGAAACAGCCGTTAATGCGGCCGTTTACAGATGAATTGATTATGTAAATGGTTTTACACCCAACGATTTGCCCTGAATAGCGGATGCCCTTGTGCAGGATTTAAACGGGAAAAACTGCTTGAATACAAAGAGACGAATTAACCACGAGTCACAAAGAGGCTGTGCAGGTTAGAGCTGTTTGTTTTTTAGATTTGACCGAACCAATCCCTGAAGACGACCTGGTTTGATGCAGGATTATCCCTCACCTTCAGAGTGCCACAGTAATTAAACGCCATGGCTTACTTAGCTACTGACAATGAGCCAAATTAGAAGCAACGTGATGCAATTCTGTGCAAGTACATTAGGAGAAAAATCCAAACGAGCTAACTTTGTTATAATATCTTTGTTTTTATGCATCTGAGTGCAGGCGTTCGATTCCCTGCGGCGCAGCTATCAGCCCCATTCCTATTATTCCTTATCTCTCTAAGCTGAGAGTGTTTGTTACCACAATCCATGCGCGAGTCTTTCAAACAGGAAAAAAATCCACTCAGCGCTGAGTGAAGCAGATTCAGCTTTTGTGTTGTTTTCATTATTTTTCAGGAAGCTGAAGATAATAAGGAGTCCCTGCAACACAATGTGAAGAAGTGAAGCACCATGCTCTCACATCCTGCAGGACTTTGATGATTTCGGCCTAGATCTCAGGATGATTGTTGTTGTCTGTGCACAAGAAGAAATAAAGTCCTTCAGATTCTTCTTCACGTGGGAAACAAAGCATCGACAGGCGGCACCTACTGCACAGATTTAACCCGTGGCGTTAACTCAATTTGCTCCATCTAACGAGATCAGCCACAGATGTGATGCAGGGACAGTAAACAGCCGCTCGTGTGCAAACAGAGGAACTCATCTCTTTAGCGGAATCACTGACGGGCAGCTATTTACAGACGACTGCTGACGGAGCAAAACAAACAGGGAAGAGGGATCAGAGAGGGAGGCGGGAGCTTAGAGGATCACTCAACCTTCCACACTAGTGCTGATTTATCATTTTTACTGCAGTTTTACATAAGTCTCACTCCAAACATTTAGCAAATAATGGCTCTTTGATTTGTTTAACAAGATCCGTAAAGTGTTCCCTGAAAAAAGATTGAAATCGATACAAAAAGTTAAATATTTCAGTTTTAAGTTCAGTGGTATTCAGTAATTGCCTCTAATCTGGGAATTTTGCTTTTGAAGATGGATGACAACTCAGACTTGACTCCCAAACGCTAGCTGTGTGCTGAGTGTGCAGGTGTTTCCATGTGCAGCATGTTCTTCTACATGTGATTAACTCAAGCCTTGTGCGCATGACCTAGATCATGAGATGATATCATTATTCTCCTTGCACTCCTTGCATCCTTGCATTTTTTATTAACATCGAATCTAAAGTTATAAACCAACACTTTTTTCCTTTTGCATCATCGCCGTCAGTTCATCAGGTTTCTCCTCCCGACAGTTCTGCTCCATCACTCTTTTAAAACTGCTGCTCTGGAAAAACACACACAAGCCCTGAGCCCAGAGGCCTGACTGTGAAAACATCCGAGCACCGGAGGGAGAGAGAGAATGATTCTGCTCGGCCTCTCTCTCTCCTTCTCTTGTGTTCCGGCTCGTACTTTTCTCTCTCTACGTTTTCTCTTTATGAAATGCTGCTCCTCATTTCCCCCTTCAAGCTTAAAGCTCCAACAGACAGATGATTGAACGAGGAGTCGGGTGGAGGAAACTGGTGCTGGAGCAGGCCGGACACACCCACCCACCCACCCACCCACACACACATTAGGATGTCAACGTAATTAGACTACAGAGGGCCAGACTATACCGTGCAATGGATGACTGGCTACAACTAAGTGGATGATGGGCAGATCCATTTGACAGAACTGGGTTAGGAAATGTAGTCCTGCCATTTTTTCCCGCAGAGCGAGGCCACAGATTTGCTCTCAGAGGAGAGAGGTTACACTTTTCCGTTGTTGCGAGCTCCAGATTCAGTTGTTCTCTCTTCCATCTGCATGGTTGTGCGTTTTGGGAAAATTGCTCGTCACTCAGAGAGGTTAAACTGCACTTGTCTCCCCAGAGCGGCCAGGCCAGGAGGAGGAGAAGGAGGATGAGGAGGCTGAGGAAGGTGACAGGAGGTCGGGAGACATTTCCACGACGCCCGCGGAGCTGCTGACAACATCCCTGCCTCGGAGCACCGGTGAGCGAACGCATCGTTGGACATCAAATACTGTGACTTTAGATCCTTTTAAGCATGTGTTTGAGGAGGGCGGATAAAAGAGCTGCATGCTGATTTTCCTGTGGTTTTTTCAAATCTGTAAATCTGTCAAGCGACTGGGAGAAACATTACCCGGCTTCCTCTGCCTGGAGCTACTAATTGCTTCCAAAGGGAGAAAACTGCTGAAACTGTGAGTCAGAGAAGTCCTGAGAGCTGAAGAGACACGAACCAATGCCCACCTGACGAAAAAACATCTATCTGTGCTCTCAGATTAATAATCATAGACAATGACGATGACAGGTTCCCTTAAAAACAGGGGAAATAAACCTAATTTTGATTAAAGATCCTCTATTTAACAATTGTACATTTAAATGTCTGAAAACGACCAGACCAACGTTAAATATTTTGACTATTTGTGAATTCACATCATCCAAAATGTTAAAATATAAACTAGATGGTGAATATCCCTTTAAATCTGCCCATCATGAATCCTCATTTCATTTAAAGATCCACCATCGACCCAGTTCACAGGTGTGGGTGTAGCTAGCCCACATTCCCTCGCCCAGAATAGCAGATTCTGACCGAAATAGACTTATCAAATGTGCCAGTCGCTGATGATGGAGCGCCACTGGGCCTCTGTAGCTCGCTGAATCGAGAGCAATCGAACATGTGTAACCGAAACGTGACGAGTGTGTGCCTCTTCCCTTTTGGCAGTGTGTCCATCCGAGAGCATTAATCGTTAGCAGCACACAAACAAATTTTGCATTCATCACACAAACTCCCCAATTTGCTTTCGTTGAACCGCAGCAGTGCTTTTATATTATGTCCAGCTGATTTAGAGGAAGATGAAAGTTCTCCCCGACACGGCCCCTCCTCAATATGCAGCAGTCTTACTGCCCTGCCAGCTCCTGCTCAATATCTTTGAGCCAAATTGAAGATGGAGGCAATCAGAGGAGAAGTCCAAGGAGCTTTTCAGTATCATGATCCACACGCAGCCCATCAAAGAGCGAGAGTGAGGGGCTCAGCGAAACATCAGAGGACCCCTTCACCTTTATGACCTCGGATTACGGCGCCTTAGGGGAGACCCGTCAACCTTTACAGGCGAAACCCAGCTGACATGAAGACATAAATATCGCCCACGTGTTTCCACTGAGACGTAATGAAACTACACCTCAGAAGTCTCATTCAATATATTTGGACTTTGCTTGTGTGTCAACTGTCCCTGGCCCGAGACGCTGGTTCCCAAAGGAATGTGTCAGATGGCCCAGCACCGGCTAAGGCCATTCCTGTCAGCTCCGATCTGACATTCATCAACATGAGCGAGGGAGAGAAACATGGCACCGATTCAACGGCCGTCACGTTTTTTCCACTCGGGCCCCGACTCAGTGGAACAGCCCGGCCCTGGAAAGTAAACAACTGGACAGAGAGGCGTCGGTGGGATGACACGGTGCTGGACCCCGCCTACTTTTATCAGCGGCTCCCACAGTTTGTTTTTACACTCCGATGTTTCCTGTTTGGTTAGGGCGAGGTCATCAGTGCAGGTTCATTAGAACGCTGACATGTTTAAGGCCTTCGAGTCTCACTGAGACGGCTGCCGTGCTAATTCAATAGTGAACCAACACTTCAATATTATTCCAGTGTAGCGCTGCAAGTAACGATTATGGTTGTCATTTATTTGTGTCGATTGTTATCGATGCCAGAGGCCCTGAGGACACTGATGTCGGTCAGTTGGCCTCTTGACCAGAGAGAAACATCGTCATGTGGGGCGATGAATCTTCCTGACAGAAGTGATCCATTGGCTTTTCTGGTGCTGGCCACAGTCAGTGCTATTTAGCAATAAGATGATAACGATTCAAAAAAATTACGTGCTATAGCTGCAGACTTGTTTTAAAGTTTTAAAATGTCCATCAGAAGTTCTCTGGCCCTGAGAGTATCCTCCACCCGCTCGTTTTCTCGGATTAGCACTTCACATCTCTCAGATAACGAAGGTACCGATGAGCTAGGAGCAAGTTTCAAATGTTCCATTATCAAGAAGCAACTCGTTTCTTAGCTCATAAGTGACTCCGCTGATTAATTTGCTGTCATATCTCTGATTTATCATCAAATATACTTTCAGCAGTAATGTATTATGTGACTGCAGACACCTGAGGACGCCGCTGTGACTGTAAATCAACCACTGTGTCGTTCAGTCCTTGCTGGCTAATTAAACCACAGTTTACAGAACGGGGTGTTTAGTCCTTGTGCTCCACTGACTCGGTGGCAGCACAGCTTGTCCTTGCACTTTCCTGACAGAGCACAAACATGGCCTTTGCACATCTGAACGAACTGACTGATGCTCGCACATCTGTCATTGGTGTTGCTGAGGGATGATAATGAAAAGGATGCATAAGGGAGCAACCTTGACAGCCCCTCACTTTCTCTTATTAAAGCGTAATCAGGACTTGATTAAAAAACGTCGGCATCAGTTGTTATGGAAATCAAGAAGCTTCAAAATGTGTGAAATCACGCTACAGTATAAGATGCACTGGCTACGGGTCATATTTCCCCCCCGAGCTCGAAGTTTTGAACATGAATCAGAGACAAACAAGGAACATCTTTTAAAAATCCTTGACAACAGGCAGGGAAGTGCTGAGGCTTATGTCAAAGCACTCGAGAAAATCCTCTGCCACTCGTGAGGATCTGCAGAGAGAGAGAGAGAGAGAGAGCTTGGCTTCGTTCACAAGGGGCACTCGAGTACAGCGAGCATCAACACGCACAAGTACATGACCATTCCACTGCAGAACCACACACATTAACCACAGTGGAAGCAGCAGCCACCATATACGTTCTATTTATATCATTTGTAAAGAAGGCACAGGGCAGCGGAAGCAGAAAAACATAAAGCAGGGGAGGAGACAAATCCAGGACAGTCAAAGAGAATAGTGGCTTTTCCTACACAAACTATCCCAGTTTAAAAATAACAAACCCACCTATGGGTGTTTCCCTCTTTTTGAAGGCGGGGGCCGAAGGGAAATCATAAACAAAAGGGAGAATCGGGGAAACCAGGACAGGGTGGGATGGGAAACCCCAAAATAAAACCCCTATAAAAGTGCATTAAAAAGACCAATGAGAAACAAAAAAGCCTACACCGCACAAACTCCCCTTTTAGCTTGAGTCAATGTATACGCAAAGATGTAGGGAACAGTGCGGTGGTGAGGTCAGCACATTAAGGATCTCTATTTGGCACATAACATGACCACCAGATGTAATGGCCTCCCCAGACATCGCTAGACGCACTTAAACTACAAAGTTACTACAAAAACAAGTCTTGAATCTCTCTCTCCAAAGTTATTGCACATCTAATCCTTCCTGCTGTGTGATTTACCGTCGGTTCATTCGTCCCTGACTCGGCGCTCCGTTACACCACCTGGCTCTTTATGGAGCAGCGACTGCCTCTGATGGAGCCTGCAGCGAAATGACTGATGAGAGTGTGTCTCTGCAAATAACAAGAGACGCAATTAGAAGATGCTTCTCTTTTAATGTGACACAGTTTTTAAGCCGGCTATTACAACATTTCAACGTGTCCTCTGTAGCGGTGGTTCATGTTTTTGTGGAAAAAGAAGAAGCTCCGGGAAGTGAGGCTAATTGACGCGGACACTAGGAGACTAAATACTGTTTGTCTGTGAGACATTATGCAGCGTGAAGCGAATTACACTGCACTCTGCAATCGTGCCCCAAGTTAATTGACCAGCGAAAACTTGTCCGCCCGCAGATTAGCTTCACAGGCGTCTCCGTAATGTCCGGGCAAACACATGTACACAGAGCTACACCACTTGGAAACAGCCACTTCCTTCACAAAGCTAAAGTGTCTAACACAATCATAATTAATGTTGCTCGCATGGAAACTCCAGATGGCTTATGTAATGCAAGAGAAACCGGCGCTGTGGTTTTGAGGGGGCTGATCTCTCTCTCTCACACACACACACACATACACACACACACAAACACACACACACAGCCTTGTACTTTTGTACCTCTATTTTGAATCCTAGTAACCGGAACCTAATTCTAACTTTGAACCTTAAAGCAAATCTTAACTCTCAAACACCCCATCTAAACACGAGGACCAGCCAAAATGTCCTACTTTTCCCAAAATGTCCTCAATCAGTATAGATCCTACTTCAATACGATCCTCACAAAGATATAACACACACACACACATTTCTTTTTAATGCCCTGCTCGGTTTGAAGTTGCCTCCTCACAAGCTTTAAATGGGATTAGCACATGAGGAGGGAAACACTCTTTCAACATCTTGGACCGGATCCCATTTGCATTCTGGCTCAGATAGTTTAAACTTTGATTAAATGCTCCTCTGTCCTCTCACTAGGGGGAAATGAATCTGCTTTTATCTCATGTGAAAGAAGATGTTTAAAGCTCTCACACTGACATTCTCCTTTCTTTCCAGCCACTCTCTCGGAAACTCCACCTGTTCCCCTGGACACTGAAGACTGGACGTTCGACCCGGTGGACGGCAGCGTCACGTATCTCCCGGACTGCAATAAAGAACGTTCCGGGATCTGCAACCTCTCGGACACGTGGGACTCCGTCACCACCGCCTCGGCCTTGGACGCCAGACCCACACAAAACACCACAAACGCCGCAAACAAATCAATCAACCCTTTTCTAATCCCGGCTCCACCCATGTTGGTGCCCCTGTACTCTGACTGGAACAGTGCCATGGCAGCGTGGGGCCTGGCCTGGGAGGCACATGTGTATGGTGCTGGTTGTGTCTTTGCGATGCTAACGCTAGCCTCAGCGCTCAATCTGCTCTGCTTGCCACTGCGATGCCCGTCCGGGTGCGGGTACTTCGCCCTGGTCAGCCTGTTCCTCCTGGCCGCTGGTTGTACCAGATCGTTCTCGCTCCTGTACGACGCCTACGGCCACCAGGATCGCCTGCCCTTCACGGAGGCCTCGCTGATGCTCTACGAGGCGCCCTTCCCCTGCCTGACAGCAGCTTTCGGCCTGGTTTTCCTTCTGCTCTCCATGCGCTCAAGAATGCAGCTCTCCTACTCAGCCTTCCAGAGACCCTGTTTCCTGGCCTGCCTGGTTGTCCTGCACTTTGCAGCTGCATTCGGCCCGGTGACGTTACTGAAGTTCTACCTGCAACAGCCCCCCCTCTGCCTCTTTCTCTCACTCATCTCCCGTGGAGCCTTTGTAGTGCTGGCCACTTTTCTGTCCACGGCCTATTTTGTGTTCTACATCTACGTGCGGGCGGATTCGAAGCACATCTACCACCTGAACAACACCTCCCCCACACCGGCGGAGCGCTACAACCGCTGCCCCTTCGCTGAGAGCCGGGATTGGGACCGTGCAGCCATAACCGTCTGTCTCTCAGCATTGTTTTCTTTAGCATGTGCAGGACTGCAGTTGTTTGCAATACTCAATGCTTTGGGTGTTGCCGGTGGAGAGGAGGTGTTCCACCCCTGGCCCTGGTGGGCTTTTCAGTTTAGCTGCAGACTATGTGAGCTCGGGGTCTGCCTCACCTTAGCCTTGGTGGTCGCGCAACCTGTCTACTGTTCTGAGCACCTTCCATCTGCAGGAAGCTGCTGGACTGAGCTGATGGCCTCCAAGTCGAGCATTCTGCCTGGGACCTACAAGTGGAACCGGAGCCAGCAGGAGAAACTGGCCATCGTTGATACGGTTGGGCTTGGAGAGTCCGAGAGCCTTCCTCTTTACACCCTGATGGATGAGAGGCTCGGTCATAGTCTGAACGGCCTGGACCTCCTCTACCATAGCAACCGGGCCTTAGCATACCGAGACCTGGAACTGGACATGGACTTACTGGGGTCAAGAAAAGTTGAGGATGGAGGAGGCCGAGAACCATCAGGATCCTCATTCACCAGTGACTCCACCACAGACCTGCGGCCACCTTCGCCCATCAACCTGCGTCGCAGCATAGATGAGGCCCTCTTCAGTGAGGCCTTGTTTCCCATGAGCCTCTTCAGCCCTTCTAGGCCTATTCGCCTCAGTGACATATCCATAAACAACCACAGCGTACCTCCCATCAACAGCCTGTGTGATCCCCTCACAGTGGACTCCGGCCTTTATCGGACTTCTTCCTGCGTGGAGATGGCCTGTCAACCCCAGCCCCCCACCACCAAACCTCAAGGAGAAACCGTCATAGGCCCTCAACTGTCTCCCTCCCTCTCCTCCTCCTCCTCCTCCTCCTCCAGCAGCTCATCACCTGAACGTTGGAGGGGCAGCTCCTCCTCCTGCTCTTTCTACAGAGCGTCTCTCGGGGGCTCCTCGCTGGTCCTCTGCCCGAGCCCAGAGAGACAGGCTCAGCAGCTTCCCCATCGAGGGGACACAGGCCACCAGGCCCACGCCGACCCTCAGAGGCACTATCACACGCTGGGCGCGGCCTCACAGGAGAGCCTGGACCTGGACCTGTCATCAGAGGCAGACCGATCGGTGCAGGACGAGTTCATCAGCGTTTGCAGACAAATCGATTCTTTGAGCATCTGCAGTGAGACGATTGATTTATAAAAAGGACAGACTGGTCAAACGAGGGTGACACCGAGGTCTTAGTAAGAAGGTTTCGTGCAGGAGAAATACTGTCATGGTTTTTTATAGCCTATTTGGTAGTGCATGGTAGCTTTTGCGTAAAAAACCCAGAGCTGCCAAAATGTTTTTTTTGGTGGTTGATAAGCTTTCTTATGTGATCGTTAGTGAATGTCTGAGAGGGTCAAAGTGCCAAGAATGTCAAAAGCCAAAAGGTCATTTGTAACTTTTTACATGTTTGATAAAGGAAGGTGAAGTTTGATACAGAGGAAAAAAACATTTTACTGAATGAAGAGATAACAGGATTTTTATTTGTACAATGTTTGTATTGCTTTCGGACATTCCAATAGATAGTACTGTGACTGAATTAAGCACTTATTAAATACTACTGAAGTAATACACTTTCACGTTCAGCAGAATATAACTGTCGTTCAATGTCATGTTGAAATACTGGGATTAATAAACGAGTTTGCCGAGCCATTAACTCTTCATACCAATATGCTGCATTGAGATATGGTTCAACAGCGCCCTCTGCTGGCAGGACATCACGCTACCTTTTCCCTGTGACTTCCATCACCGCTGGACTGACCTCCTCCATGACTCGCTTACTAATTTATTTATGCTCAAATATAACTTTTGCTCAACACATTGTTTAATAAAAGTTTTGTTTTTATAACATCTGCCTCATTTGACTTCATATCCTGGAAAACATGACAGCTCGTGGTTAAAGAAGACAGTAATCCAAAAGCAGTTTTATTTATTTATTCTTAAACATATTGAACAGCAAATAGTAACCTTCCTCTTGTTGAGTGTTATTACAGTAAACATGTTCTGAAGTGATAGTCCTGAAAAGAAATGAAAAACTTTATTTATTGACGACTGAGTTTTTTCTGTCCATCTAAAAAGCCCATGATCTCTGGTTTTGGCTGTAGGTTGCAGAGGCTACCATTATGGCAACTTTAACTGCTCGCCATTATAATGAGGATTATATCATAGAAAGTGTAACATTAACATCTTAATCCTTTTGGGCTTTTTAAATGGACGAGCAGGACTCAGTTCTTGACAAATAAGACATTTTAAAAGAACCTGAATTATGTCTTTAGGTGGGAGACTGAGAACAAGCAGCAGTCATTTAACTGAATATAGATGTGTATATATATTTTTTTTCATATATTTCCATGTACATTTTCGCGCAGTTCATTCCACCTCTGTTTGTCGAGTGAACCCTGTGCAGGGTTACGCACATTAGCGAAAGCAACTGAACTCTAACACTCTGGGAGGTTTTATGAGAAAGAAAGGAATACAGCTGGCAAAAAGGACAACCAGTATGAAAATGTTAGAAAAGCCTACTCCTACATCAGCTGAATGACAACAAACACACAGCGATAATTGTTACAGAGTAAGAAAAACGGAAGCGAGGGTGTGTAGCATTATGCATTTTCACCGAGCTGTCATCTGCAGCCTGTATCCATCCCTGTTTCAAGGCATATCTCTGGTAAAAACAAAAACAAAAGAAAAATAAGCCTGTCACACAGAACCTACTGTGAGAGAGCGCAGGAATGAACGAGTGACAACGAAAAACAAGCGACATCTTGTGCGGATTTTGGTTTTTGAAGTTACAAAAGAAGAGAGTGTCAGAAGGAAGTGTCAAAACACTTGGCAGTATGTATGCAATTACAATTGAGCAGAATATAAATAGAGCCATGTCTGGCTTCTCGTGAAAAAACTAACATGCATATCAAAAAACCCTTCATGCTCAATTCAAGGCCCCCGGAGACTCATCAGGTTAAATAGAAAGTCCGATCTAAAAGTTTTTCAAATAAAGAGCAGAGAAACGATCATTGTCTTCGTTATTTACTAGTTTTGATTGACACACTTTGGGTTGTTTTCTTCTAAACAAACCTGATCCTCAGCTTTTTGGTCCCTTCCGTGCTCAACATGTGAACACAACGCACTGAGAGAGGACGCTGATTATTTGGCTCGACATGTCTTTGAGGGGGGGGGAATGAAATGTCCACAGTGATGAGGACTGTGGGTGGCGATCGATCGACCGGTCTCAGGTGAGAGCAGAGAAACTAGCCAGCATGATTGCCATCGGCCAAATGTCTCATACCTCACGATCCACGATTCACAAAGTAAACAATATGCACTGAAACAGAAGCGGCTACCGTTGATTAAGTAGCTTAAATCTGTGAAGCGCAAAAAAAAAGGGAGAAAAGAAAGGGAGGATTGCCATTTTTCAAATACACACAAGTGCTTCATCTTGTCTTCTGCACACCCACGGGTGAGTGTACGAAGTGGGATGCGTGAGGCTTCCGACAGGGAGCTCTGCTGGTCAGCGTGGAAAATAAAAAGAATTGCTGATGGAATCTTTACCATGGTTGTTTTAGACTCAATAATAATGATATCATAATAAGGGGACAAAAAGAGGACACATTTAACCTACATGTCACACCCACACTCCTCCCACTCCATTCAGACAGTCAGTATCTCACACACACACAGACACAATCTGGATCAGGCTGCATACTCAAGATACAGGTGTGCATGTCGTTCTGAAAACCCTGATGCGCCGATTCTTGAGTCCAAAGGTCCCGGGTGTTCAGAGAGTCGGTGTCAGTTCGATGATTCTCACTTCGCTACCGGGCGTCTTTCCTCCCCCGACACCAAGCAGATCGGAGAGAGAGCAGCAGTGGATACAGCACAGAGGAGCGCGGCCAGAGGGGGGTGCAGTGGGTGGTAACAGATTTTCTTTTTTAGTTTAACGTGTGGGGCATTGTTAGATCGAGTGTGCTCACGTGCACCAGCCGATGTTCACTCCGGCCACCTCACCCCTGTTCAGTAGAGCCGCTTCTCGTAACTGTGGAACAGAAGAAACACGGAAGAAAGATCAGCATTTGCTCGAATATATAAAAAAACAGGTTGACAAAGGCATTCTCCACATTTACAAGCAGAAAAGAATAATGATAATAAACTATTTCTATAGTGGCTTTCAAAACTGGACTTACAAGGTTCTTCGCAATATAAAATATAAGTGCAAAGTTGTAGAAAAGCCAGATTATAATAAGTAACGCAATAAAACAACACAGATTAAAAAGTATCAAACAGACTGTAATCATTAAAGCAAATAATGACACTAAAAACATAGATCGTTTTTGTTGCTTTGTTTATCTTCCAATGCAACTTTCTTGCAACTATAGAGAAACTTCACTTTCACTTCCAGCAATTGCTTATATCAATGGTCTATCAGGCTCTGTAGCAAAGCTGTTTAATAGCAGTAAGAATGGAAAGAAAAGATTTTAAGAAGACACGCTCCACAGAGGTTTTGCAGCAATTATCCCAATGTTTGGCGTAACGCAGCAAATGTGTGTGTTTGTGTTACTTACGAGTGGAGTCCGTGGACGCCTCCCTCCACCTGTGCAGACGTGGTTCGCTTCTCAAACTTCAGCTCCCCGGAGTACATCATGGAACTGAGCAAAACACAAATGTTCTTCAGTATAAACAAGAGAAGCTGACATTTGTATTGGAACCATTAATCCACCGACTACTCACCGGAGGACCGAGAGACTCTTTGCCCCGATGTCCTGGCAGCCATGTTGGATCCCAGCTATCAGGTAGGGTACAAACTTGTGGATGGAGCCCTTGTCCTGCACCGAGCCCGACACGCCCTGGGCTACCTTCACCTTGTCGCCCTCGCTGTGGAAAAGACATCACACAGTTAAACACTCCCCACAAGTGGTCACAGATTTTAAATTCAGCCAATGAGGCCACAATTTGGCCTTTTCATGACTCGTGACCTCTCAACTTACCTAAAGTAGCGTTTCTGGCTGCTGGTGCTCTTCTCCATGGCGTCCAGGGAGCCCATACCGCGATACTTTTTCAGCCGAACGCCGTCCGAGAAGAAGTACTCTCCCGGGGCTTCAGTGGTCGCCGCTAGCAGCGAGCCCATCATAACTGGTGTGGGAGACGAGAGAGAGAGAATCATGTCTGCGTTCTTGTATTAGCCGAGCTGACCTTCTGATGTGAACCAGTTTGTTGATGGGAAGATGTTACGACAGTGTGTGTCAGAATCTCACCAGTCGACGCTCCCAGTGAAAGAGCCTTCACCACATGACCCACGGTCTGAATGCCACCATCGGCAATGACTGGCACGCCGAAGCGCCGGGCGTACTCTGCTACCTTGTACACTGAGGTCCCCTGGGGCCGCCCACACGCCATGACTGGAAGGGAGAGAAGCAATCATTTAACACGATCGCCATGGAGACAAATCCCACAGCGAGCTGAGGTGATGCAGGAGTCGGGACGAGCAGAACGCAGCGTCCATTTCACTGAGATACTTCAGGTTCATGTCCTTTTAGCTGAAACGTGTCTCTGCTGCTCTCGCTGATGAACGTGACCTAGTCTGAGCACGAGAGGCCCGTTCCCATGGCAACCCAGATCGGGGCCTTGGTAGATCACCATGACAACTAGGAGTAATCTCAGGGTATTTGTTACTGGTAGCGACTGATCTCCTTTCCTTCTTCTTGTGCTTCATATATATATAAAAAAAAATCATACAACAACTTCCTAATATTCGTATTCCTATATCTAAATGTGCGGCTTCTAAATTGGTACCAGGTTTTCAGACATTGAGAAAGATAAAACAAGCTGTGACAGTAAAACAGATCAGTACCTTCCTGTGTGATGCAGATGGAGCCACAGCCCATTCCCACTCTTAATGCATCCACACCAGCATCGATCAGATTCTTGGCCTGGGCGGCTGTGACCACTGCAGGAGGACAAACAGAAAAGAGGAGAGTTCGACTTTGAGGGACATTATAAAAACGATTACAAAATGAATGTCTTTGGACGAATGCTTTATTCCATCCATAAGCACATGATCATTTCCGCCAAGGAATTTATGTTTTCACCCTTTTGCTTCCATTTGTCAGCAGGATTATGCAAAAACTACAGCTTGATAACATTATTCTAGTTTATAGAAACTTTTGTTTCTTTGGTCAACAAACTCACCGTTTCCTCCGGCCACCTGCAGCTCTGGATGCTTCTGTTTAATATAATTGATCATGTTGATTTGATACACCGAGTTGCCTTGTGAGGAGTCCTAGAAATGCAAAAACAGTTTTTAGATTAAGGTAAATTCAGTGTGTTATTGATACAGAAAAGAAACATTAATTAAGGAGGCAAATTTTTGGGCTTTACGATCATTTTCAAATATTTAAAAACTCTATTCTTAAATGTCTCAAAATCACGCACCAGTACAACAACATCCACTCCCGCCTGCACCAGCATGTCCAGTCTGTACTTGTCATCCTCCCTGGTGCCGATGGCGGCGCCACAGAGCAGCTGTTTGCGTGAGTCTTTGGACGCCAGTGGGTAATCTCTGTTCTTCTTCAGATCCGTCCTGGCAATGATGGCCACCAGCTCGTCGTTATCGTTCACAATGGGAAGTTTGCCTGGTCACAGAGAGAATGGTCGACAGGATGATAAATCACATTTTTAAATACTTCAAGCAGAAAAACATGTTTTATTTCATGCACAAACTTGTATTTACCTTTTTTACTGCGCTGCAGAATATCATTAGCTTCCTTCAGCATGACACCGGCTGGAGCCACAACCAGCTCCTCCCTCTTAGTCATGGCCTAGAAGATCATCGGCCCAGATGAATGTAAGAGTTACTAGGGATGACAAATTTTGTGTGATGCATACAGGAGACAATAAGGAAAGATACACACCTCCTCCAGAGGTTTGCTGTGGTCTTTCTCAGAAAGAAAGTCGATATCTCTGGAGGTGACGATGCCGACCAGTTTGCTGCCCATCTTGCCCGTCTCGGTGACGGGAATACCAGAGAAGCCGTGTCTAGTTTTGGCCTCGAACACATCCCCCACCGTGTGGCGCGGACTCATCACAACTGGGTCCGTGATAAAACCCTGCTCAAACCTCTGGAAGCCAAAACCAAACATAAGCATTTAAATTATTGTGTTTGTGTCCCCATTGATTTATGCAGAGAAGCAGTGTAAAGCCAAAGAACACACATATACACACAATGATAATTGAACAGTGCTATATAAACAGAAGAATACAACAGGATAAGTAAGTTATCTGCTATGAGGGATAATCTTTGTTTACCTTGACCTTGCGGACCTCGTTGGCTTGAAACTCTGGCGTGCAGTTGTGGTGAATGATGCCAATGCCTCCCATTAGCTGCCAGATTCAAATTTTAAAAAGGAAGGATAAATACATTATAGGATGAAATTAAGGAATTCTTTTTCCACAATAGCAGTTTTGGGGAAGCGAGATCTTACCGCCATAGCGATGGCCATGGCCGACTCTGTGACGGTGTCCATGGGGGAGGAGATGAGAGGGGTCTTCAGGGTGATCTTCCTGGTCAGTGCGGATGTCAGGTCCTTGAGAAAAAAACAAGACAGTAATGCACATTGGAGTGTGTTTCTGACATTTCACATATAATCCACTAGGGGGCGGAAAGAACTAGACAGACATACAGGACTTTACTGTGGTTTCAAAGCGTTAAATGTCTTAAATCCATTTCAGTGGCACAAAAAAAACTAAATTAACAAGAGGCCAGTGAGTTCATTGTAGCAGACTTATGAGACAGACTCATTTTAACTAACACATATTGGCTTTGGTTTATCAGCTCCACTAGAGGTTGTACTTTCACCTGTGTCTGGTTTGTTTGTTCACGGGCTTATGCAAAAACTACAAAACCAGTTTCCAGACTCCAGTGGAGCGATGAGGCCTGATTTGAATTACACACCAATATTTGATTGATTCTTCTGTGGGTCATATCCCATCCCTCCACAACAATCTATGTAAACCAGTTGGGTAGTTAATGATACAAAAACAACTTCCCTGGCAGAGGTAAACAATCATTTGGGTTATGAGACCACTTCCTTCACTCTTTTAAAATGCAATTATAAAAAGTAGACAATCATGTGGAGGAGATTCTGCTCCAGTGAGTCCATCATCCTAGTTGTTGATACGAGATCTCACCGATTCCCATAACAGTGACAGTTTTTTGTTATCTTCAGCTGGAGGGAGTGAAAATAAGGACATTCCATAGCACATGGGAAAAACCAACCGGCATACAAGACCAAAAAGGTCTGAGTTTTTACTCCTTATCTGTGTCAGACATAAACTATGGAGGTTGCGAGCCTCTTTTCTCACAGGTCCATGGTGAAGGCAAGAGAAAACCACCTGAGAGCACTTTCTCCATTTAGAGAGCATAACGGCACTAACCCGCGACATTCAGCCGAGACTTAGGAAAACATGTCCAGAACATCACGGCCTCAGGGAATTTCCCACAACAGCTCCTCTCACACGTGGCGTTTTCTCCCAGAGTGA
This sequence comes from Pseudopleuronectes americanus, assembly GCA_038501795.1. Classification (NCBI taxonomy): domain Eukaryota; kingdom Metazoa; phylum Chordata; class Actinopteri; order Pleuronectiformes; family Pleuronectidae; genus Pseudopleuronectes; species Pseudopleuronectes americanus. The sequence goes on from CM076737.1 coordinate 11,949,009, forward strand.
ACGCAAACCTAAGTGAGCTGCTGCTGTGTGTGGAAATTATTTCACTTCTTGACTCAGAGTTGGGACCGAGGCCAAATCTAGAAGCATTTGTTTTATGTAAGCTTCAATAGGTCGACCAGCCTGTGAAAAACTAGGCCACGCTGCTGAGACTCTAACCCATGACAACATATTGAGGCAGACAAGCAGCTCGCACAGTTAACGCAAAGGAGCTGGAGAGCAGCGGGAGATTAGAGAGATCAATTAAATTAAAAACCCTCTAGAATTGACAAAGCAGAAGCGGGGGGGTTCATGTACAGCCCTGGAGATTAACTCTGCCGTCATCTGCCGAGAGACGTGGACGAGCAGCAGACCAGACACAGATGTAAACCTGAGGGTGAGGGAGCAGCCAGTGGGTGACCACAGAGAGCTGAAATAGCAGGGGCAGCGAGGAGGAGAGAAAGTGACGGTTTTACTCAAAAACAAAATCTATTTTTGTCAGAGCTGCTGTTACCAAAATAATCCTGACTCTAACTGTAATAAGGCCGATGGTTTAGGAAGTGGCTCTGCCAGGAATGGCCTGTCTGCAGACACTGCTCCACTTCATCATCATGAGGGGTGTGGGCGGAACTGAAGAAACGATTGGCTTCTTCAAGATCACCCATTAAACCTCGACTCAGACGTTCTTGTAATAATCTTCTAGAATAATAACAGACCTCATAGAACCAACAAAGGGGAGCCTAGTGCTAGGGCTGGTTTGGGAGTTGAGTTAAAAATGGTGCTTGCGTAAAGTTATGGTTTGTCGTGATAATCCTGCCCAAGGGTCCCTGACCTAACAGGTTTTTTCTTGTACACCAGAGCAGACTTGGAACTAGTTTTTTGTCCAGGAACCAGTTCTTTGGCTGTGGAACTGGTTCGAGATAGGGGCACTGGCTTCAAACTGGCCCCTGCCCTGCCTCAGTGGGAAAGAGGTATCATCGTACTCTCGGTTAACTGCATTTCGGTTGTGTACTCACCACTTCATCTGATGTGAAGTCGATGAAGCCGGGTAAGATCAGGAAGTCACTGAAAGACAAAGAAAATGCATGTGGTAATGCTCACGACTTAGGACTGAGAGGTCTGAAAGAACATCAACACTGTATTGTATGATATATATCAAAGAGAAGCAGGAAACTGAAACATTTTCTCATCCTTTCAAAGAGGGTGAATTCACAGGAACTGAAAAGTGGACAAAATGTGAGTCGCAACTGAAAACAACACAGATGTTAATGTGACAAATACAAAAAAAACATGACTCAAAACAGACAAACTTCTGACAGTGATCATGAGTGGGCCTCAGGCAGGGGGGGGGGTTAACAAGTACATTTACTATGTTACTGCATGTTTTTGGTACAGTTGGCACAGCTGCTGATGTAGTAGACCGTTGCATATGGAACACGCTACACACAGCAAGTATATTTAAAAGCAGTTCTTTTTTTAGACAAGCAGAAAAGCTAATGTGGTACTGTTACTTTAGTAAAACGTTGAAGTTCTTCTTCTATCACTGTCAGGGTGTAAAGGACACGTGGCCCTAGAACAAAATGAGAGGTGGAGCGAGACGACTGGATGAGCAGGAATTAGCCACAGGTATGGTGTGTGTGGTTTTTCAACCAAACTATGCAAGTAGGGTTAGGTAACCACAAATGGTTTTAGCAGACAGGTGCGAGTTCAGGATGGGGACAGATGGAGGAATGAGGGCAGCTCTGTACCTCAGCAATCAGATGAGGAAACCTCGAAGGAGATAATTAGGTAAATGGTGAGCAGGGCGAGTGTATGTGTGAGTGGGAGGAGGAGAAATAGACATTTTCACGATATGAGAAATGCTCTGCTGCTGACAGCCTCATCTTCTGTGATCTTGCGTAATGGGTGTGGAAGGGAAAAAGTCTGAAATATCCACACTTGATGGGACGCTACGTGGGAGGAGACTTGTTGTTTCCCCTTGTCTTTAAAACCCACACGAAACGTAAAGGTCGAGTAGGAGGCCCAGCACACATTTGCTAGCATTTAGCAGCGGCCGCAAACCTCAGCTGCAGCACACAGGCCGAGTCTACTGACTCTGGGTCAGCGCTGCACAAGAGCTCAATCAGTCGGCTCTGTGAATGTTAAGGAAACCCAGGGTTCGGAGATTATTATAGTGTTGTAGGATTGTTCAAATGTAGATAAAGGAATGATGCCAAAAAGGAAAAAACGTGGCCGCAACTGGTCTTACCTGCTTCTAGAGTCTGTTCTATAATACAGTATGTCCACACCCACAAAAAGCATTTGGAAGTATGGCTCCCAGTTTCCCAAGTGCAGATAATCCACACCATACACCATATCTCAAAATATTAAAGAAAGTTTAATTAGGATAAGCTACCTACTAAGAGACAAACAAACGAAAGCATAAACTCCTTAGAGGAGGTAATGATGGCCGGGGGTCAATGATTAACACTTGAACATCTGACGTCAACCACTTTATTTGGTTTGTGTGTCAAAACAAAAGCACACACACAAGCTACAGTTGGCAGAAGGAATATAACTGCCATTGTCTGCTCTGTTCCGCGAGTAAAACAATTAAATAATCATACATCTGTGCTTATAACACACCCACTAGGTTTACACTACTCTATCATCAAGGTCTAATGGGAGCTCTCTGCCAGGGAACCTCCCCCGTAAGGATTTAAAATTGTGAGCTAGGCCAACTACAGTATGTACAGCTCCTGACCATGTGTGTTTTTAGTTATAATAGACTGTGGGCTAGCTGAAACATGATTTTAATGCAAGAATAATCAAGGACCAAAATCTTGGTGGAGATAACAAAAAAACGATTTGATTTTTACTTTCAAAATAAGATGTAGGTGACCGGGTCAGACACACTCAATCTGTGCCAGTTAAACACTTTCAGATTCGACCGTTTCGCTGATATCTGAAATCTTGTTAGTCTTATAAAACGGTTGAAACACAGGACAAGCGGCGTGTATGCCCTCTTTCATCCTGAGACTAAACCCATTCATCCCAATTCCTCCTGCGCTTCACATGATGTCAATTCAGGGCATCATGTGCACAGCATTTCCTTTGGTCGTGATGCGCTTGATTAAAGTGTGGCGCCCGTTATTCAATCACACGTGGACACACTCAAACGACGTTACGTTTTCTATTCGATTAGCCGCTACAGAGCAGGAGTAGCATTGCTTACAGGGAAAGATTTAGAAGACTGTTCTTGAATTACTTTTAAAATGTAGATTTGTTGGCTGAAAACAACTAATGGAAAAAGTTAAACTTTCGCAACAGCAAGGTTTAAAAAGAACCTGAAGAATGTCCCTCCGGCTGTGAGCCTGTCAGGTCACGGCCGGGGGAAGATGAAACATGGTTACACGTCATCGCTGACAAGTAGTGGAGCGGCAAGACACGTAGATATGGAATCTCATGCTTTCCAAGAAAAATGTACAAACGATTACGAGTGTGCTCGCAGTCAAACTGATGAAAAAGTCTTGAACGTCACTACGGCTGGAAAAATGCAGCCAAACTGGACACGGTGAACTTGGAGATGAATCCTCTCCGGTGAAGTCTGTTAGCTTTCACAAGACCACAAACTGACAGAGGCATTTGTGGCGAGTGAGCAGACAGCTAGTTAAATAAAGATACGTACATTGTGTGCAAACGCTCAGCATTTTCCATTTCTGCGAGACTAAAAGGCTTCCGAGTACACAGGTGAGTTTGCAGAACTTCTTCACAGGTTTGGTTTTGGGAGAGTGCCGAGCTGATGTGCCTGAGAACAAGCTCGGGGCTCGCATTGTTTGCATGTCCTGAGGAACGTTTCCAACCTCCATTTACATGATGTTTACATGATGTTCGCTCGAACACTGACTGACCCAAACTTGGACAACTCATATTAGAGAGATAGTTTAAGTGCAATGTATGAATTTCCCAGTTTAGTTAGGCTCGTGAAGGATGTTAAGAAAAACTGAAATGGCCCCGATTGGAAAAAGGTTCCCCAACCCCTGTCGTGGCAGCACCTGTGGCAAAACATATTCAGGAGTTAAGCACAGTCATGACGTTTGGAGAAAGTTTTAGTTCAGCAAAAACAAAAAGGTAAGAAGTAGAGGCATGCTTCATGCTTGTGTGTCCAACAGCCACTACAACCGAGATGGACAATTTGCTTTTCATTAATTATTAAGAAAATTCTGGATTTGTTCAGAAAATTATCTTAAGCAGGACGTGTGATGATTTTTAAGCACGTGTTAACAGAATGTAAGAAATCAGCATTTAATTAGAACCTTGATTAATGCAAAGTGTCACAAAGAAAGTGCACAAGCTGTTCCATCATGCACACAGGACAAATCGTGCACTGTGAAGTTAGTGGAAGCTGATTATGCGGTAGCGTCTACTGGAAGCAAATTTCAGCCCTATGACCAAGTTCAGGCGGAGCGATCCGACGAGCACTCTTCTGTAGTCATGCACTTTGAGTGACTCCAGATTCAGATTTTGATATTGGTTTGTCTCAAAGTCGAGTTAGGACAGTCATTTGCTTCCCCCTTTTGAATTCACCATTCGGAGACACAAAGGCTTTTAAATGGCACAGTTTCAAAATAGTTGGAAGATGACTTGTTTTACTCACTTGTAAGTCAACCCATCTCCTTTAGAGCAAAGCTCTTCAGCCGTTTGACCGTCGGAGACAACGCACTGTTGGTCAGATCTGCTGGTTCAAAATGCGTTGGCCATTACAAAGCGCTGTGCGGACACTTCACCCACCATTGCGCGGAGGTGAGGTTTCAAAAAAAATCAGGAGACCTCACTATGAATTGATTTGATTACTGAACAAGAGATTTTAAAAAAGGGGAAAAAGTGCCAAGTCTGTGAAGAAGGAAACTTACTTGTACGTGAGGCCGTCTCCGACCGAGAAGAGCTGCTGGGCCGAGAGTCCGTCTTCAGGCACGTAGCCTGTGCCGCCGCTGATTAGGTAATCCGCCATGCTGCCGAATAACAAGGAGAGGCCACTTCAAATCAACTGTACAGCTCGGAAATCACACAGCAGACGCTCATCTCACAGACGGCTCGAGGATGAACACTAGACATCCCCTTCGCAGGCAGAGCTTTAATGACCTTCTCACAGGAAGACATAACCATGGCAACAGCAGCATCCCTCAAGCAACATCAGGTCGGAGCGCCTGTGCCTGAGCAGGTGCCAGATGCTTCCACCTCTTATGAAAGCATTAACAGTCCTGTGATTATCCTGTGCTGACAAAAGGCCTCTTCAGGGCGCTGGAGAGAAATCAGCATCCCCTTCGTGCTCTTGTCTATCACTAGGTGAAAGGTGTGATGAGCTCCCTGTCTGACACCCTCAAGGCCCGTGCATTCCATTTACACGGCCTCCTGTGTATCACCAGGGAGCATATTGTGACAAAGAGCTCAACCAAAGGACACAGACTCTTATTCCTTGTGTCTTAAACTGTCTTAAGCTGCATCTTAGAGTCTGAGCGCAGAATCTCCTGGAGAAAGTCCAGACTCAATTATGCTGAGCAGATTATGAACTCTGCTTTTTACTGTTAACGCTATAATTGTCTTATAAAAGAGTTTGTTTTCAGTTATACATTCTTGACCCTTCTTATGATTCATACGTATATGAAGTATTTAACAGTCTTATTGACATTATGCTTTTCAGAAGTTGCTGAATAGGTATTTTGTATTTTTAAAACTTTAGGTTTTCAGGCAAACATTTATGTATAGCTTCAAACCTGAAACTAACAACCCTGCTATAAATCACAAATATCTCTGCATCAGATTAAAACCATTGTTGTTAACAGATCATAAATCTGTCGCATTTGCAAACAACGTGATTTCAACAAACGCAGCAGGAGTCCCCACACGACCGCGTGTCCCGGTGAAATATGTCCGTGGGACCCACTGATTTCTACCCGGACCACTGAGGCCGGTGGCGCATGGTTTATTAATAACGTTGACGCTGATTAATAATATAAAATGAATTAAATACATGATTCATCCCGTCGCTGGAGTTAAGTGTCTGTTTACATTACTTTATCAGAAGCTAGCAAACATTAGCTAAACGCACGCTTGACCCACCTTTGTTTTAACAGTGACACACAACAACAATGACAACAACAACAAAGCTACAGCTGATAATCCGTGTTAGCATCTGTCACATTTCAGTCGCATCACATCATCACAACAGCGATAGCATTTCAGCTAACGTTAGCCTCAATGCATTTGAACGACAGCAGGAGACCCATCGCTAAAAGTGGAAAATTCAACAGCACTTCATTGTGTTTCGAGTCTTAAACACGAGCCGAATTGAGGAGAGGCTCCAGTCACATGCTGAACAATCAATGATATGTTACTAATGTGATTAAGTTCGTCGCGAGGACGGAGAGAAACATAAATTAACAGGAACTCTCAAGGGAGTTCGGTGGCGCGTTCGAGGCTGCGCGTGGGGCTTCCTTCCAGCGGCATGTGCTGGATGCAGGTTGATGCTGAGTGATGACGAATCGATCTGAGATATTCAGGACGGCCAAGCGCGTGGTGCCACTTTAATATCTATAACATTAGATGCGAGGGAAGTTAAATAAACGTGTAGATAAACAACCCACGCGAAGCTCTATGTAAATAACAGCTGTTTTTAAGTAAATACCACGAGAGTACCATTAAAAACACCAGTTATGCTAACAGCGTTTCATCCGCCAGCTGCTAACGTGGCTGGAGTCACATTCAGCCACGTGGATTATACATTTAAAAAGGCAGATTTAGCAATAAAGCAAAATGCTGGATTATTAATCAGGAACATTTGAATGCTGAAACAGTCAGCTACACCTGATGTGGCTACAGCCGCGATGCTAGCTCGTTGTGTGCTTTTTAAAAATACACATCGCACAGAGCTGACACATCTGGTGCAGAGGTGCGAGAGAAGAAGACGAAGAAGAAAAAAACGCGCACACACGTTAAGTTCTTGCAGAGCTGCGTGCAGACATGTGGAGGGGTGTGGGGGGGGCGTTAGCATTTAGCATTAGCATTTGGTTATTTCAGCCTCGCATGAGGAAGAAACTACAAATGGGAACAAACTTCACACTTCGCAGCTTCTCTCTCCTCGAGCTAAAGACCGCGTGTAATACAACCGCTGCAGCTGCGTCGGTAACACAACCGGCGACATCTGGTTCTCTCCCCCCCCCCACACACACACACACACACCCCACACCCACCCTGGCACCGGGTAACGTTAGCTTGTAGCAGCGAGGAGACGATGCCCACGTTGACGGGAGGACGGAGGCAACTTCCCCCCGGTGTGAGCCCGGGCTGGAGGACCGAGCACCCAGGAGGAAGAGGAGGGTGGAGGAGGAAGAGGAAGGTTGAGGAGGATTTTTTGTTTTTACCTGGAAGGACAAAGTGGATGAAAACACCTCGTGGCCCCGAGACGTGAAAGTGCAGGTCTGCATGAAAAGTGGAGAGAGGAGAGTGTGTGTCCGCGTCTGTGTGTGTGTGTGAGAGAGTGTGCAGACAGTGTGTGTTGGTGTTATGTACGAGCAGCGGCAGCGTCACATCCCCTGTCTCCAGTCAGAGGCGTGTTTAACCCGCTGCATCCTGGTGGGTGTGTGTCTGTGTGTGTGTGGTTAGGATCTCACTGTTTACACAGGGTCCTTTTGTAGATCTTTACTCCATATATGTATCGTCATCTTATTCTTAAATCTCCTTACATTATACAACACTGCCTGCTACCTTTTATTACTTTACTGTTGTTTATCCCTGACTGATTATCTTATCTGTAGAATCAGGTCCCTATAAATACCTTTGATTTTCTATTAATAGATTTAATAAATAATTAAGCTGAGGTCAGGTTAAGGGAGAGTTTAGAGTAAGGCAAGTGGTTACAATGATCTAGCTTCGTTCTAGGTTAAGGAAAGGTCTGGGCATAGATTTAGGTGAGGGTAAGCAAATTACTAAACTTAATCTAGGTTAAGGTTTTGGTTTAGGTTAGGTTCAGGCAAGTAGTAGCAATGGTTTAGGTCGGGTCTAGGTTGAGGTTAGGACTAGATAGGTATAGATTTAGGTGAAGGTAAGGCCATTACTAGGCTTAAAATAGGTTAAGGTTAGGTTTAGGTTAGGCAAGTAGTAACTATGGTTATGGAAATCGTTTGTCAGTGTAATGTCCTCTGAAGACTGTGTGTCTGTGTGTGGCAGTAATGGACATTGTTACTCATTTACTTTATTTGATTGCCTCCATTATTTATCTCTATTCGTCCACTATATTTAAAAGTACTATATAGTACATGCACTTAGAGTATTTTCACATGAAGATTCAGAATGATCGGAATTTGTCTCACCCAAGCATAGTCAAGAAAACAAGCACACACACTCAATATATATCATATGAGTCAAAGCTGATCCCTTAAAAAGAAAAGAATAATACATCCTAAAAGCCGTGGTTCAACCGATAAAACAAAATAAGTAAAAACTCAACATTTAAAACGTATGGACACTAGCACCTGTAGGTCGATAATCAGCAGCAGCGAACCACCAGATAATGAACTTAAGTGCATTATAAAAACAGGACATGTGCTTTATTGCCCTTTATTAAAAGCGTGCCATGTGGCCTGCGGGGCCAGATTACGAGTATTCAGGAGTATTCTGGTACTACTGAGTACTGCTCTGGAGTCTGTTGTTTAACCCTTTTCAGTCTGTAATGAGAAGTGAGATAATTAAAAAGGCAGTTAGGTTGTTGGGGTCCTTTTGAGATTTAACATTCAAACCTCATTATCTTGTAAAATGTATCTTTCCAAAAGTATTTTTGTCAAAAGAAATTTGGGAAAACCTATAGACCACTGACTTTAAAAAGAAGGAAATTAAGTTGCTGAGTCATTCCCCAGATCTGTATTGATTTCCTTCCTCAAAGTAAAAAAAAACAAAAAAACTCCATGCCTATTTCAACTTACAGAAACGTTACGTGGAATTCAAGAGGTGCTGCTGTGAATTTCGGTCACAAGTCAAATCATCTAAACTGGATTAAGCACATTTTATTCACATGATAACAGTAGTAATGAGCGTGAGGGGGGGGTGGTGGCCACGTGTGACAGAGCGTAGCTGAGGCTGCGGCTTGGCCGTCTGAAGGAAGAGTTCTTTTTATTTTAATACCAAAAGTTAATCCAAAATACAGGTGATTAGGGCAGGATACTAAGGGAATTAAAACCAGGAAGACAATATTGGTAATAAGCTGCTTGGAAATCTGATTACAAAGGAAGGAAGGAAGGAAATTAAGAAGGGAGGAAATAAATAAGTAATCTTTTAAAAAATGTAGTAAAGTAAAACATTGTAAAAAAATAAAAAAACACCTCATCACAGTTGTAAATCTCTTGACTTAAGCCAAACAACATAAAAACCTTCCCAGAATGCAGTGCACACACACACACACACACACATGGCCGCTCACATTGCTCGACGCTCCTGTCAGGCTGTCGGCGGCACAAATGGCTGGCATGAGTTACTGACAAAAGAAATTCACTGCTCCTCTCTGACTGACTAAAAATACGCCTGTCAGTGTCTGTTATCGCCTCGTCACCGGCCTCACGCAGCAGAATAACAGGGTTTACGAGGCAAATAGTCAGAGAAATGAGGGATATCGGCTTCGAGTTTTACACTTTAGCAACACCAAGAATGTGTTTTTGGCAAATCTCCTCAATATAAGGCAGATATTCCATGCAGTATCACCCAAATAAGGAGCTAACATCATATTTTCTATGTGTTGTATAATGAGGTTGCTAATTAAGGCACGGTGAACTGCAGATCCTGTCTGTCAGAAGTTAGGGATTAGGACTCAGAGGTGGGATTAAGGTTTTCCCTGTAACCCAACACGTTTCCCCCTGGTCCTTCCTTGTTCTAATAATCTGAGGTGAGGGTCCCTGGAGGTGTGAAGAAGGTGGGTCCGTTTCCCCCCCGGCCCTGTGTGTGTGTCAAATTAAATGTCTGCCATTGCATATATCGGTCACTGGTTCCTTTCTGCAACGTTGCTATTCTGAGCGGTTGATTCAGCCTTGTTCGGCCGCCCTGCAGCACGCCGCTCGCTCACTCACTCTCTCCTCCCTTGATGATGATGCATCCTGGAATTGTGTGTGTGTGTGCAGGAGGGGCAGAAGAGCAACGATAAAAATAGGACCTGGCAACTAAACATCTCTGCTTTGTGTACTTTCTTTTCTTACGTGGGCATTCTGCTCACAAGACTAGAGTGCTAGCTCCGAGGCCGTCGCACATCTCATGAGTAAAGTGCATCGTGTAAAGCAGGGGCACGAACAACATGAGGGCATTTGCAAGCTGATCTGAATGCGAGTGTGAGTGGACGTGTAAACCGATCCAGTGGCATGAAGTTGATTTACATGTGCAGCGTCACGAAAGGTGCAGCCAATCAGAGAACTGACCGAGCGTCATCTTCTTTTGCAGAGATCGAAAGACATTAACAGGCTACAGCAAGGAAAATTTGTGTAGCAAACAGCCGGGAAACTTGTTTGCGACACATTAATGAAACAAATAAAGTACACAAAGTGCGAGTTACGCCTGAAAGTGGCAAATTCTCCCCATGTTTTTCCAGTAACTCACCTCTCTGGGCCAAGGCCGGCCTGGATCCGCGTGGCGCTGTATCTCTGGGCTGCAGTCTCGTGTCCATGGCCGTGCGAGGTCTGCCGGAGGTACTGTTCCCCTTCCCGGGATCCAAGGATCGCACGTGGCACCTGGGTGTCCCCCGCAATTCTCCGATTATCAACTTCCTGGCTCTCCCTCTCTCCTTCTGCAGTAAAGTGCTCATAACCATACCCCTCCATCCTCGGTCCAAGGTCAGTCTCTGTGTCCAGTGTCCCCCCTTTTCTGCTTTGCTTTGCAGCTTTTCACCAGTTTTTCAAACAGCCTTCAAACAGACAAGGTTTCCACCGGCTGAAGGTCACGTTTGGGTCCCAGCAGCAGAAAGTTGAAATCCCTGCACCACCAACGTTTCGCAAGTTTCGCAAGTTACATTTTGCACAAAAAAAACAAAATGCAAACTCCCCATTCGTGTCTTATCTTCTTATCTGAATTCCTTTGCCTCCTCTGTTTACTCTGCCGACCAACTCCCAGACTAGATACACAGGTGTTCCCACAGAGACGAGGAGAGAGAAGCAGAATAAAAAAAAAGACCAACCAGTGGCAGCCGACTCCTTCTGCTCCCGCAACGGATGCACCTGCCTACAAAAAGGCACCGGCCACCTCTAGGCGTGTCAATAGAGGGCGTCACCTAGGAGATTCTCCCACTGAGAGGGTGTTGCTGTGGTAATGATGCCAGTAGCAGCAGAGCGTTTGTTGTTGTGGAGAGGACGGCCGTGCTGATGTCTTTGAAATAAGTGGAGGAGATGGCGGAGGGAAAGGGAAGGGGCGCAGGACACGGCACTGTACTTACATGTGGGATAAAGCTGCCGTGGGCCCTGGAGCAATCCTCCACAAGTTGAATGGAGCGAGCGGCACTGTCCCGCTGAGTGCTCCATGCATGAGGCTCCCTCCATCCCCCCCCCTCCCCTCCACGCATCAGTTAATCCTGCTTTCTATCTATGGCCGGCACCATGTCACTTTCACAAAGAGGATGCAATAGAATGAACAGGGTCTGGCCACGTGGTGCAAACGAGAGCAGCACAGTTTCCTACAGCTCAGGCAGCAAGATGGTGGTGGTGTGTTGCTTTTTTATTTGTCTTCAAAAACCAAACAGTGAACTTGTGTAATTTTAGCTCCTCTTGCCACAGGCACGGCTTGTTGGGCTTCTCCTGGGTTGTGCGGCGAAGAACCATGTCACTTCCTGAAAAGCCAGAGGCCCGAGGTCAGACTCCTACGATTGAGCACAAGGCGCACCGGACACCGCCGAGTGAAGCTTGCTCCAGAGTGTCTGCCTTACATAATAAACAAAATGGATTCAAATGGTCTTCAAGAGACTTTGGCACCAACGATTCACATGTATCGTGAGCTTTAAACACACTATACATGGGGATGATTGTGTTGATTTGTTCTATTTTGGGAAGCTGTTGTTTTCGACTAAGGATCCTAATCTAAAGAGGTCCCCCCCCCACACACACACACACACACTTGGGGGGCCCCCCACTCTTCTCGAAGGGATCACCTCCAGGTGACTGAATGTTTGTGACAGCTGCTGGGACGTTAAGATGGAAAATCCTCTTAGCCTGTCCTCCGAGGCTCCAGTAAGTTCCCCACTTACAACCCACTGCCTTCCCCGACACGTGTTAACGGAAAACCCCCTCACCCACCCAGTGCACGTGACAAATCCTTTAAATCAAGGCTTTTAATACTGAAAAAATAAATGAAATGTTTGTGTAATCTGAATAGATGAAATGTGGTGATGCTGCTGTCGAATCTGAGTTTAGCTCCTCGCTGCATTTTGCCCTTTGAACCCGCGTCATCTGTGGCATTAGAGGGTTTGTGTCACATGCAGGAGCGACGGGAGGAGCCCACTCCAGGTTTCACACGTGCATGCGTGTCCTCAGACTCACTCAATCACTTAATCATAATGACTGTCATGTGCACAGGGTCGGCAGTCATTGACGGGCTGAGACAAATCAGAGTCATAAGGTTTAACACAAGGGTGAGCATTCCCGACAAAAGAGCAATCAGTGTGTGTGTGTGTTTGTGTGTGTGACTTGTTTGAATCAATAGTACCGCAGATACACAAGGTTCTCTAAATTATTTTATTTTGCACCACTGTGTATATAAATTTCACCTTATTAGGTATCATTTTGTGTTATTTTTTAGGATCCTAAAATGCAGAACGTTTTATAATCTGAATTTTTTGGCCTTTAAATGTTTTAAACCTGTTAAAATATTACGGACTATGTCAAAGTCCTAAATATTCAACACACTTTGCAATTAGTTGTTGATTATTTTTGTTGTTTAGTTAGTTTATGTTTTAGTTCCTTCTAAACGATAATAACAATGATACTTTTTGTGTAGAGCTTATTAAGGAACTCAAAGACAATTTACACGTAATTTAAAAGAAAGACACTGAAAAATAAGAACATAGAAATGTAAAAACTCAACACGATCATAGAAAGCCATACAGATTTAAGTTGTTTTTGTTTATTCTATGTAAGCACACTGTAATAAACCAACAGAGAAGACCAAAGTGGAACTGAGTCTACAAACACCCAGGTAAGAATTGATGTCACTCAGCTTGGCTATGTGAAAGCATAACTATCATCTGTGTGACATAACTCTGTATCTTTAATGAAGTCATTCTTGGTCTGTGACATTCCTTCGTATCTGATCTACATGACATACCTCTTAAACGTTCATCATTAAAGTCATTAAAGTTTTAATTAACTTGTCGAAACCTGCAGAAGCCCCAAGTTCAACCCGTCCTGTGAGAACAGTTGCATCTTGTTTTCTTTGGCTCTGGTGAAAAGCTCTCTAAAGACAGAGTCGGTAAAAACACAGTCTGAGTTACAGAGGCTAAAAAAATGTGCCGTTGGGCGACCGCCACCTTCTTTTCTCACCGTGCACATACATTCACCCTAAAGCGCACGGGGGCCCACACACGGCAGCTGAGGCTGTTTTCCCAGAGACCAACCAGCGCTCGTCTCGATTAGATTAAACATGAAACTACAAAAGCGAAAGATAACAGAGCTCAGGGGTGAAACTAAAGTTGGTTGTAAATGTAATAAAAATGTCACTAACTGAAAGTGAATGTAGAAATAAATAGCAAAAATTTAAGAGAAAGTGAAGATGACCGAATATTTCCGACTGCTGGTGGGAATGTGGGACTGAAGACACACTGAACAACATCAATACAAACATTTATGGAACACACAACCTTTTAAGGTTATTAACTATACTTAACATGGAGGATATGAGTGATGTTGTGTGTTGTATTTATCTGTGTCACTTTTATGGACTTGTCCAAACAGGAGGAGTAAGTGAACCGCAGTTATCTTGATGTTATCACTTCCACATGTGCTTTTTCCTGTTATGACTTTCTCTCAGTTCAGCGTCACACTTGAGCTGTGACTCATATCAGATAGTTCATTGAGGATGAGAATCCTCGTAGTTGTGAGGAGTGAATTCCAATCACTCGTAACATGTGACCAAGATTGTCGCCTACCAGAATATATATATATATATATATATGTTGTGCTCACTTAACTGAAAATGTGTATGTTTTATTTTCCTGTGTGGCCCCCACGTGTCAGGAGACATGGAAATTAAATGAATTTTTACTCATCTGCACCTAAGATGTGCTTCGCCTTTCCCAGCTGACTTTCTCACAAATTAGAAAACCATTGACCATTGTACGCAAACCTTTTTTTTTCACTCAAGTAATTTAACACATTTATAGAAACATTACAAATCACAGACTATGTATAAGGACGGGTCACATGACAGGTCCCCAGAAGTGAAGAAAAACTGTCTTTATCACCCCCTAGTGGCTGGCTGGGGTATAGTTAAAAAAAAATTAGTTCTTATCACACTTATGTTTGTCCAAGTGTTTTTTATAGAAAGTTTGGTCTAAATTTGGTTATTTGATGCAATTAAAAGTGCCCAATTGGTACAGAAGAAAAACACAAACAAAAAAACAACAATATGTAAAAGCACTACCTTGAATCAAATATGCTCTAAAACCAGTCTGGTGAGTTATAAAAAAAAAGGTTGTTTATCTCTTTAGAGTTGTTTGTGTATTTCCAGATCTTCCCTGATTCTATTATTACCTCCACCTCTATTCTCACTCAGATGTAGGAACATCACTTCAGACCTGAAGCACGTGAAACTTTATTTGCTCTCCACAACTGTCAAACACTTCCATCTAGTGGACGCACTGATTCATTGCTTTCCCCCAAGTACAGTTTTCTGTTTTTAAAAGAGGAAATAAATCAGTTTCTATTCCACATAAATTGCATCTGTAAAATATTATTATGCATTAAAATGTGTTAGTTAATCAGGTAATCAATATATTGTGCTTATTAATTCCATGTATGTTCTTGACTTTGTGGATCAATGCATCAAATAACCAGATCTTCCAGAGTCTTTTGTCAGCTTTTCATTGTATGTAGCCCACAGCCTATACACACTATAGAAACATATAATTTGTTGTACTTGAGTGTCATCTATTCTAAGTCCTGGAAGAGAAATGTAAACAGATGGATTTTATGTGGGTTTGTGTGTTTGTGTGTGTGTCTGTGTCTGTTTGTAATCTGAACTATTGGCTGCTGTTCAGTAGCTGCTGGGAAAGTAGACTTTTTTGGCCGTTTGCAAAAAGTGAGTCAGACCACAAACCTCATGTTCGAGGCTCTGGTCTAGAGGCTGCTTACACAACTCTCCGCTTTGTTTTAATCTCAAGAAATCACAAGACCAGATTCTCTGAAGCTGAAGTGCTTCAAGGTATCAACCCCGTCAGCACACAGAAGAAATCATTTGAGTTCCGTGCGAGTTGTGAGTCAGGGTGCAGGGCCTGTCTGAGCTAACATGTTGACGTGTCCTTATCACTTGGTTGTGACTCATAACTCAAAGTCGTGTTGCTGTGACAGTTGTCGTGATGCCAAATCTGATTGAAGCGAAATAAAACCATGCAGATGGGTGGTGTTCACCTGCAGGGAGATGTTTTCATATCAGAAGTCTGCAGAAGGACTTTCTAGCTTTTCAGTTACAGTTGGTTTACATTCAGCAAAGAGCATTTACCACTCGCAAAGGCTTTATGCCAAGCGTCTCCCATCTGCTGATTAGTGCTATTCTCCCTCCAGTGAAGTGTGACAGTGGTTCTCTGGAGGGTGACAGTGTTTCCTCCGAAACCGGTCCAAGACACAGAGGAAGTGAAGTCAGATGAGACGGACCAGCACAGATAATCTGCTGTGCTCGTTCTACATGGTTGTGGAATTTCCCCGACCAAAGACTGGAATCTCCACTTTGGCTTATGACTAAATCACATATCACTTAATGATGAGTATAAGAGCGGGTCTGAGCAAGCCAGGCAAGCTGTGGGTGTGGATGGTTAATGTGTTGCCAAAACTATTTGTTTTATTGCTAAATTACTTTTACTCACTCTTGTCTTCACTGGTCTTTAACAAGGACAACCTCCTCCTATCCTGTGGGAGATAAAACAAATGACTTTACTTTTACTGGAAGTGACTGATATTGTATTTTTTTCATCAGACACCATGGTCAAAGTCTCAAAAAGAAGTATAACGAATAAATGATTCTAATAACTGGTTTCTTAAATGAGTGATTTAACTTGTATCGTCATGTAATGCCTTGAACCTCTACAGAGTTCCAGAACCCAGTGTGGATACCCAACACAAGCCTGATGGGTCCTAACGGGTCTGGACGAGTTCGGACCAAACGTTTAAATCGATATTCGATATTCAGTCGTTTCTTTGTCACTGCATGTTCCTTGCAAACATCGGGCTCAACGCAGGATCAGACACAAAAGAGAGAATACCTGACGGGTTTGGTTCAGTTTTCAGTCCCAGTTAAACGCTGAGTCATGGACAGTTTGGAACTTCCCCCAGCTCCCACTGGTGCCACAAAACCCTCAGGGCAGTTCCTCTTTAGTGTTCATCCCGTGGTGTCACAAGGTTAAAATGTAAAATCTGACAGTGAATTGATTGAATTTGAGACTAAATACTTGACATTCAGTCTCGGATGAATCGTTGACTGGTATCTCTCGTGTCGTTGATTCCCAAGAAACTTACAAAAATAGTCGTTGGGCGAATGTTGGCAACAGAAAGGCTACGAGAACTCTGCGGGAGATAGAGTCGAATCCTTTGCATCAGAACCACATAAAAAGCAAATGAATTGTTGTTTACTATGTCTGAATCTTAAAAATCAACAGTACCATCACAATAAATCAGATTCAGATTAGTTTTAAACTGTTTTTGTTCTTTTAGCTGGGGCTAGCCAGGATGACTCCATTCTATGGTGAATACATATAAATCAAAGAAGCCTAGAAAAAGGGTCCTAAATAGACAAAGCTGTGTTCAGATCTTAAAAAACACAAGTGAAGTGGAAAGTCCTGAACCTCCCTGGGGGGGGCGTGTGGGCAGAAGCAGGAAGCGGCTGCTGTGTCTCAGCTGATGATGTCACTGCTTCTCACACCACTGAGGCTCCGCGCCGCTGAAGGAGCTCACTGCTCGTGCTGAGGCAGATGCGATGAGGATCGTCGGCGCGCAACATCCAGGAATCGAACGTGTGACACGAACCACTCGGTACAGCACCAGCGTTTGAAGGAGACACCAGAGGATCGGCTGAGCGCGTGGTGGTGAGTTTGTGTCTCCACGTGTTTTGTTTAACCTTTTACTTTCACAAGCATTCACGCGCACCCGCGTGGTGTTGCCATGTTGTGGGTCATTTTGTTTTTTGAATCCATGTTCTATGTCCTGGTTTCACTGTCTCTTTAAGAGCCTGTTTTTTTTTGTTTATCATTTTCGTTATTGTGTTTATTTCGAAAAAAGTTTTGTTTACAAACTGACGAGGAGAAAAATATCATTAAACGCTTTATGATTTTATCAAAGTATTCGAAAAGGAGTGAGAAGAAGTACAAACTTGTTTAATCTCACCCCCTTCTCCATAAATTATTAATTATCTTATACTTAATCATCTTTCTATATCTGTAAATATTTTTTTTTACCCGTGCTCCATACTGTTTATAGTGTACATAGAAATCTATGTTCAAAGTGTACATTAGAATGTATATAGGTTACATATAGACATAGGGAAAGACAGGGAGATATGTAATGCTACTCAAACATTTTCAGCCAAATTAGGTGCATCGTTAACTGTAAATTCGTATTTTATTCTGCAGTCTTTAAATGCATCAGAAGCCTTTTAAGGACAATGTAAATGTTGTCAAGTGCACAGAAGGATCAGTGTGTAGTGTCTCCGGCCAACGTCCTGGGCCACAAGCACAAACCATCCCAATTAATCCTCCTTAATATTCCTGTTATTCCTGTATCCACATCCACATCCGCGTGTTATCAGAGTTCAGAGACAATAACATAAAAACCACTGAGTCTCACATGATAGCCCGACGCTAGGAAGCCCATAAAATTCCAATCCGAGGAGTTGTCAGTGCACGTCCATGTGCTTTGAGGGCGCAGCTTTGAAGAGAGAGTTTTAAGGGGGTGATAGCTGCACATTTTTTTTTAAGCTTCCTCCCTCCTCTTGCTATCTCGCTCGTGAATTACCAAGCCCAGTTTTAGGTAAACGTCTCCAGAAGTCTGCAATAATTAACTGACCTTTTTCTTTTCTTCTCTCCCCTGCAGCCGATTGTGCTCTCCCCGCTGGAACCATGGCGGCAGCAGTCCTGAAGATGTACTTTATTGGAACCGCGCTGACCGTCTTTGCGGTCCTTTACAGTATAGTGGACTCCATCGGTGGCCTGATGTACGTCCCGGACCAAAACTACACACTGGATCTGAACCAGCAGACAAACAGAGAGCCATCGTCAAGAAGCCACCGCAGAGGATCGTGTGTGGCGAAAGGAATCGACTCGTAGTGGAAACATCTGGACGTACGACAATGTCTGCTGGATGGACATGTTGGACAATGGACCAAGAGACAGTAACTACAGGAGATCCTAACTACTGGTTTCATCACTGACAATACACGTCACATCATGTCATGACTTGGTGGACATGTTGTGTACGGGACAGTTTTTCTTCAGGTGGATGCACGACTGCTATTCCTACTTTGCACCATCTGCTGTAAAACACAACTGTGTTTAATCCCCTGGCAGACTGATGACGAATGTAACTGCACTACTGAACGATGACATGCACTAAATATTACAATGTTGTTGTCTTTTGGAATATATTCTTTCAGGTCATTGTGTGTTTTTTTTCTAATTAAAATGAATTGAATCAAAATGAAAAGTTGTTATGAGTAGTTTTCTGCAGCGTTTGACAGAAAACTGAAATAAGTCCAGTAAATGTTCAATGGAGAATTACTGGAAATAAAGGTTTAAGAGTTTGGCTCCAAATATTGGACCCGCGAGGACTTTTGACTTTAAACCAAAGACTCAGACAAGAAGGAACTTGTTGTATTCAGTCTGGGGTTGAATGGAGACATGGTGTCATTATGCCAATTTTCCTCTGGTGTGCCATTTAACAAAAAGAGTCCTGTCAACTTTTTAATGGGGCTCACCAGCCTGTGCCTAAATGGGCAGGATCTCAGGGAGGACAAAGAAAAATATGGTATTGTATTTACTGAGACTCCTCGTCTGTGGGGAGTTAACAGTGACTCAAATGTGGAAACAGTTGCACAACGAGATGAAGATAAGCTCCGTGCAGCCTCTACACCACTGTCTTGGTTTTATTGCCTCTATGTGATACAGTTTCATTTCTGGTATTTTTCACTAGAAGCTGGAGGAGAGAGGATGAGAAATCACTCTTCTGAGGTTTCTTGCATTTTTCTTGGGGTGAGGATTGGTTTCTTTTTATTTCCTTGTCTGATTTGATGATCTTTGTACCGAGGGTGTTCTGATAGTGGGCTGTATAAAATAACCCAAAACGAAAAACAATAAAATTAAACGTGAAGGAAAGGTAAGGGAGTTAAAATGCATCATGAAGCTGCTATAACTGGTATTCGAGACTAACAAGAACATCAAGGTTTTTCCCAGTTACCCGTTGAAGTCCCTTTTCTAAGTTGATTGACAGTTTTGTTGTTTCAAATACAAGGTGAAGCTTCTCCCACACACTGAACCTGCAACAGACAGAGTTAACTGTTGCATTATGGGAGGTGTAGGACCTCTACTGGCCTATAGATGGCAGCCCACTTTAAAGGGCACATTATCAGGGCTTTGGGTTTGAGAAATAACGCATCCCGTGACACTTTTGGCACCATGACGCCCAACGTGTTCAAATTCAGCCTTGATAGCTGTTTTTAAACAACCTCAAACTTCTCTAAACTATTATTCATGTCACAGTTTCTTGACTGTATCCGTGCACGTGTCCACAAGGTGAGATCTTTCCTCCCTGCGGCTCAGGTCACCTGGATCCGGGCATTAACACCTGCTGGCTTGAGGACGCACCACCTCACTCAGCACTTTCTATGCTAATGACCCGTGCGGGCACTCCACACCTTCACTTGCCTTTAGAGCGCACGGTCACCAGCCTGTGCCACAAGCGCCAAACGTCGCGCCCCACTGGTTTTTATTCATTCACTTAAATTGGCGAGGTGTCACATTCGGAGATGCTCTGGAGCCTGGTGGTCCTCGGCGGGGCGTGCGTCTGTCTGGTGGCGGCTGAGGGCAGGGGCCGCGCGGGGAGGACGGAGACCCTCCCCCGGCCTCAGCTGGATGGGAGCCGGGGCCAAGTGCGCGCACGCCCCAGGAGAGAGGGCAGCGGCGCGTCCAAGCTTTCTCACGGTCCCGTGTTCACCTCCTGCCGGCTCCCCCTCACCCCAGCCGAACACAAAGTTCTGGATGACAACACTCACGAGGTAAGGAATCTGTTTGAAGTGTGTGTTGGGACCAAAGGAAAGGGTTTTTGTTGAATGGGCAGAATCATTGTCCAACATATGAGTCATACGTTTGAACTTAAGTACCAACAATGACAAACCTGTTTCAGAAGAAATAGCATTTGTCTTTGCATCTGTTTCTTGTTGTTGTTGTTGATTGATAACATTCATAAACAAGGGAGACCGTAATTCCAAGAGAAATTAGGACATCAAACTGATTCCATGACGTTTTATTCAAACCTCTGTTTTAGTTCCCAGCCACTTAACATTCTTTAAGATAATTTTTCAAGATGTGTGAATCAATCTGGATCGAGTCATCTCTTTATTTCGTAAAGGTATTATTATAGATAACGTCTGTCTCCTCTCTCGTTCTCCCACAGACTGGGTTTAATGGTGATGATGGCTCCTATGTGATTCTCACATGGGTGGGCGATGGTACAGGAGTGAGTATCTTTGTGTTACAAGCATCACGTCATCCTCCTAAAACACAAAATGTTTGTGTTATCACAGTCTGATGCATATTCAGACTTTATATCTGCAGCTTCAAATTTCTCATATTTAGGTTTTATTTTTATCATTTCTATTTTCCTGAGGCTGCCGCTATATTTAGGAATAGAAAGAGCAAAGTTCTGTTTGTATAAACAAATTTAAATGATCATTTTCTCATTCCTGGACTTGAAATCTATTAAATTCAGATATTTGAATAGTTGATATATGTCCTAGGTGGTCCTGGTGCTTTCTACGATCAGCGTTCCCATCAACACTTATCTAGACGGAGGCTCGTCCCGACTTTACAGAAGGTGAGTGAGCGTCTGAAATCCACCAGGAAAACATCCGTCCCATGTGTGTCGAGCTCATACGGGCAGAACTTCACCTGATTCGCTCTCTCACCAGCACGAATTATGGGAAGTCCTTCCTCGACATTTCCCATCGCATCAACAACACGTTCATAAAGGAGGAGTTCGGAGTCAGCGTTGGACCAGGAAGCTCCGTAAGTCACCATGAGCCTCCTCTGTTCAGTTCTGACACCCGGCAGCCTTCCTTTTGTGTGTCTGTGTGTAGCTGTTCAGAGAGGGAAGTGTGTGTGTGTGTGTGTGTTGTTGAGGACATCTCACATTTTGCCGTGCGCTCAGCTTGTGCCACCTTTTAACTTTCAAACCAGTTCTGCTCGTGTGCTGCTGTGTTGGCTGACACGTTCAAAAACAGTACAACCACAGAAATGCCTCGACAAGCAAACACTTTGGCGACAGTTACAGCAGCAGGAAGGGGCCAGTTGTATATTCTACACTCGTTTGTGAAATGTTGTGTGTTCAGAACATGCTGTGTGTAGAAGTGAAGCCAATGCCAAAGTGTCTGAAACGTGGTATTCTCAAATGACCATTAGGGGGCGACTGCACTGGATTTTAATTCGAATTTAGTTTGATTTAATTGTATTTCTCTGCTTTGGGATTTCAGGTGATCCTGACCGCGGACACGCCGGTGGTGGACCACCCGGGAGGAATCATCTTCACCTCCACAGATGCCGGGGCGACCTTCAAGTTCATCCAACTGCCCTTCCACCTGGCTCAGCCAATCACGTACCACTTCCTCAACCCCGACTACCTCGTGGCCCTCAGCATCGACGTGAGCCACGCAGCTGACTGATGCTTTTCCATTTTTCTGTTCTTTTGACTGATCCCACTGTGGTTTCCTTCCCTCTGCATTGACCCACAAACCCTGTGTTCACAAGAATCAGCACTTTAACACATGTGTTTCGCATTAAGCCCCCCTACCCCCACTCCCCTCCCACACACACACACATAAAACGAGAAAAACACACACTCACACAACAAGCACACACCTTATTTAAAAGGTAAACACTCCTCTGTTCCCTCATGGCACGCAGGAAGGATTGTGGCTCTCGCTGGACTTTGGTGCCAAGTGGACAAAAGTTCATGATGGAGTGCATTCTTTCTCATGGTGAGAATAAACAGGAAACTAATCCCTGTGTGTCTGAAGAAAGATGTTCAGTGCAGCATGTACTATTTATGCCTATAAATTTATCTGCAGAAATACTGAATACTGCATTTTCATAAACATTATGCTGTACTTATTGTACTTTGCGATTCAGTGTGTGTATAATGTGTACTTTTAGCATTAATTGTTCTCATACCCATGCTGCATATTTATACTTATACTTATACTATCTGCTGCACATTGAACTGAAGCGATATTTGAAATGTGAAACCTTCTGTGTTTCTGAAAGAGTTTTGACTTCTCTCCTTCAGGGGAGCTGGTGTCAACTTGTTCTTCAGCTGCACTCGAGTCGACACTGGTAAGAAACCATGGAGAACCTTCACTTTTAAAGTGTTTTTAATCACGTGAGACCTAATACATGATAATATAATAATACAAATAATCGCCCTTTAATGACTGTTATCACGATTAACTTTAACTGTCCTCATTATGTGGTAGGGAACCATACAAATATAAAAACACAGTAGACCAATAGAAGACACTAGCAATTGCATGACAAACAAAACAAATACACATAAACAGAGTGAACACAAGTAATAGGAATAATTGAGTTGGCTTCCTGTCGCTCTAGTTGAGGCAGACGAGCGGGGGGACTTGGTGCTGAAGAGGACGAAGGACCTGGGGGACACCTTCACCACCATCCACGAGGACATCTTCAGCTTTGGCTACATCGGAGCTTTTCTCTTCTTCTCTGTGATGGAGGAACCGGTAAGAACTAATATAATCAGATATTTATTTCCATGCAAATGAGCCCTCTTAAGGCACGGACTATACACTGGATATAAAGATGACAACACTGAAGCCCCTGGTGGCTTGCTGCAGTATAGGTCATAAACCTCACCTCCTCCATGTTAAGAATGGGACCTTGAAACGATAACAGCACACTTGTCACTCTTTTCTTTAAACAAGTGTATTTACAGTGATGTATTATTCTGCTCGCAGAGATCCCCTCGTGTCATGTACTTCTCATCAGACCAAGGAGACACCTTCAGTCGGGCCCTTCTGCCTTCTGCTTCCACTGAGCAGGTGAGAAATAAAATACTCACAAACTTTGTGCTGCTCTGGATTGTGACTGAGGGAACAGGTATTGTAGCTGTCAGGTACCGAAAACTATGAGTTTGACTTGATGTTTGGAAACTTTGAAACTATCCTTGTAACAGAACTTTTCCATTTGAGTGGTTGAAGGCTATGAAGTTTATTTAACCTATAGAAGAAACATCAGCGGCAACGTTTCCTGTTGCAACACCAAAGAAAACAGATGTGCTCTGGCGAAACCCTCCCACTGTATCACACTGTAACGCACAGTAACACACCCACCACATCGTGTTGACAGCACAAACACACACTAAGTCTCACGATGATTAGACACGGTGTTCTGGAGACGAGTAAATTTGTCATCACAAGTTCAGTTGTTGTTTCTTAATTTTTTTTTCCGTTATCGCAAAAGCCGAGTTCTCTCACCCGCATGTGGTCCTCGTCCTTCATTAGGATATAGCCTGTGTGTGTATGTGGCTGGTCAAGGTATTACTCATGTTGTGGGGACCTTAATGTGTTTACACAGTCACATTATGGGGACTTGTTTTCCTTATGGGCATGAAAACCAGGTCCTCGAAATGTTAATCATTCAATTTCTGGTCTAGGTTTAGGTTTAGGGTTAGGTTTGAATTAAAGTTAATGTGAAGGTGTGTTAGGTTTGGGTTTTGGTGAAGTTTAGGTTAGGTTAGGTTTAGGCTAAGGTTAGGTTTAAGTTGGATTCAGGTTAAGATAAGAGTTTTTAATTATAGGGAAAGTTAGAGAAAGTCTCTTGGAAATCAATGTAATGTCCTCTGAGGTCATTGAGAGACAACTAAGTGTGTATGTTTCTGTGTTTCTGTGTTTCTGTGTGTGTGTTTGTGTGTGTGTGTGTGCATGTGTGCAGTTCTACTCGATCCTGGATGGAGATGTGGATATGCTCTTCATGCATGTGGACAACCCAGGAGGTAACAGAGAAAACACAAACACACACAAGTTTAATCACCTGTGTCAACCCCAAAGAATCGCACATGCTTGTTGCCCTGCCCACGCCGAGAGAGCCCGGCCCGTCAGTGAGTGACAGCCCTCTCAGCCCCTTTTGTTGTAATGGAAAAGCTCAACGGTAAAGACAGGACTGGTTACACAAGTTCCTGGTATTGCTGACAAATCATTCCATCATACAAGAGTGTTTGTGTATGTGAGTCCAGCTGCAGATTTAGGTTACACCGCAAAAGCTGACAAACATATCTCGGGATCAGGGTGTAACACAAGCGCACACATACACATGCACGCGCACAAACACGCTCACACTAGAAAAAGTAAACCACGTCCATCAACCTCCTCAACTGAGCTTGTGGTTGATGTAAAGGTCAAAGGAAACTTTTTGTTTTGTCTATTAAGAGCAAGGAAATAAAAATAAAAGGTTAACCACATCCTGCTTGCACAATTAAAAACATGCTGTTTGTCAGAAATGTCTCGGAAAGAAAATGAGTCAGGTGGATTACAAACTGTTTGACATTTAATATTTCTTACTAATATAATTATGAAATTCAAAACACTTTTTTCTTCATTTGTTGCCCTTTACATGGTTACTTGAGCAATTTTGTATTTACTACACATGAAAATGACAAATAAAAATCTCTTTATCTACAGTCAGTTTAAAGAGTCTGTTTCTGCTCTAGACACCTTCTTCGGGACCATGTACACGTCGGACGACCGCGGCATCTTGTTCTCCAAGTCTCTAGAGCGCCACCTGTTTGAGGGGCACAGGAAGAGCGACTTCACCAACATCACCTCGCTGAGAGGAGTGTACCTCACCAACAAGCTAGACGAGGGTAGGCCCTCTCTCTGTCCTCTGGGTTTACACTCATACAGCTGCACACTTGATCACAGCTTATTACATCATGGGCCTTATTTAGGTAGAAGTGATTTATACCACTTTTAATAAGATTATACTAAATTCCCAGAAAAAGCCCCAGAAGATTAAAACAATACTGCTGACCACAGTTCAGGGATTAGGCTTAAATATAACACTTGGCAAATCCAGCTCATTTAGCTCTTTACGGTTTCGTTATGTAATTGTTAAGCAGAAGTTTAAAGCAAAGTTTAGTAACTGAGCCATAAGCTGATATATTGGCCTTTTCTTCACCATTTTTGTGTCTGTGGAGCTTTGCATTGACTCTAACAGGCGAGGAAAGCTAATCTATTAATCCAGATTTGAACTACTCTACTTATTACCCCAGAAGGAAGGAAATCACACCATACATTCCCCCCCCCCACTGTGTTGTGTTGCAGACGGCCGTATACGATCCGTCATCTCCTTCAACAGAGGAGGAACCTGGCGACAACTCAACAAACCGGAGAACGTGGACTGCAGCGAGCAAACTAAGAAAGTAGGTTACATGCAGTGCGTTGGATTTAAATTAGTTTAAGTTAATAATCGCTGACTAAAATCATTTGTATACGTGTGTGTGTGTGTGTGTGTGTGTGTGTGTGTGTGTGTGTCATCAGTGCAACCTGCATATTCACGGAGAACACAGTCGGAACAACCAGATAGTTCCCATGCTCGCCCTGTCGGAGCCAATGGCCATCGGTCTGGTCATCGCTCATGGTAATTTAACTGCAACTTACCCAGCTCTTGTTACCCAGTGGAAGTATAGACTTCAAGTTCCAGTATTTCATCTTTAAAGCAACACTATGCAGCTTTTATATCATTAAAACAGCAGCTACTTAATTAGTTTGTTGGTTCACTGACTTGGAATATGAAGAATTCTCAACAGAGTTTGGTGGATTTGTTACAGCAGCATCTCTTCTGCTAATATCCAGTGTTCAGTTGTGATTTAGAGTCAAGAGATAGATAAGCTTTGTTTTTCCTCGACCTGGAAACCACCTAATCGCTCGGACATGGAGCCAAACAGATGAATGCCCACATGTGGCTGCAGAGGGCGCTGTTGCTCAGTGAAAGTTACACAGTGTTTGCTTTAAACACCTTTTCCTCTCGTCTTCAGGCACAGTGGGTGACTCTCTGTCATCGTCGCAGCATCCAGATGTGTTTGTGTCCTCAGACGGGGGCTACAACTGGAGGGGGACACTGAGGGGCCCTCACCACTACAGCATACTGGACTCAGGGGGTCTCATTGTGGCCGTGGAGGCCCAGCGCAAGGGCCAGGTCAAGACGATCAAGTACTGAGCGTTGTTGTAACCCCATGCATTACTTGTCAATGAGAGGGGGCAGAGTAAGATGGAGTCATGTTGTCCGTGGTCTCCAGGTTCTCCACGGACGAGGGCCAGTGCTGGAAGTCCTACAACTTCACGGAGCAGCCCTTCTTCTTCGCGGGCCTGGCGTCCGAGCCGGGCACCAAGGCCATGAATGTCAGCGTGTGGGGTTTCCGGCCCGAGGAGGACGGCCAGCCCATGTGGGTGGCCGTCACCATTGATTTCCAGAGTGTCATTACCAGAGAGTGTGAGTCAAGCTGCTTTAATCCTGTCTGGCTGGTGGAGGGAAGGTGTAGTCTGGCCACAGATTATCTCTCTTACACAATCCAGGGACTTCCCAAAACCTAGACATCTAAAACGCTGACTTCCTCTTATATCACATCTCTCAAACCAACATTTTGTGAAAATAACACTTCAAACCACTTCTTATTTCACAGTTTGCTTTTCTGCTTATGCGTCGTTTCTCTATTTCTCTGTAATTGTTCTTCTTTCATTTGGTATATACTTATTTTCTCAATCAGCTTCCTCCTACATAAACGGATTTCAACAAACATTGGTTGAAGGAAGAGACACTTTCACTTTCAACAATTTCACAGGAAATAACTCACATTGCATCTGACAGTTGGTTTATTGTTAATTGCTCGTCGTCTGTTTCCTCAGGTAACCACCTGGACTATGAACAATGGCTTGCTCATTCTGCAGGGGGCGGGGCCTCGGAGAGAAGCGCCTGCGTCCTGGGGGTCAAGGAGACGTACCGGAGGCTAAAGAAACAATCTGTGTGCCGAAACGGGAAAAGCTTTGTAGTGCGCAAGAAGCAGAGCCCCTGTCTCTGCACCAGGGACGATTACTTATGGTAAGACATGTTCTCAGTGATTGGAGGAAGGA
Organism: Pseudopleuronectes americanus; assembly: GCA_038501795.1. Lineage (NCBI taxonomy): Eukaryota > Metazoa > Chordata > Actinopteri > Pleuronectiformes > Pleuronectidae > Pseudopleuronectes > Pseudopleuronectes americanus. The sequence goes on from CM076737.1 coordinate 11,976,597, forward strand.
ATATACATATGTCATGTCCACAGATTGTAAAATCCATCAAACAAACTTATCTAGAGACGTATTTTTGGAGCAGTAGTCAAAGCCGTTTTCAGAGATGAACTCCAGATGAATGTCTGAAGGATTGGGACTAGGCAGTATCTTGACTTTTACTTTCCCACATTAGATTCAACTTTATTGTCATTGCACAGTACAAGTACATGTACAACGAAATGTGGTTTAGCATCTAACCAGAAGTGCAAAAAAGGCAGTATAAGTGCAGAGTATTGTGCATAGTGGAATATGTAAATTAATAGGAAGTACAGTTAGAAAACCAATGCAACGACACCGAATAACTGCAGAAAGTCCGGAGGCTCACACTTGAATATTTTGCATTCTCACATGCAGCCCCTCCGGAGAAGGTTGGATGTTCTCTGGAGTTCAGTGCATGTCTGAAAGCAGCTTGTGTCAGCATGGAGAATATCTCACCCTCTTTCCGTTACAGTGACTACGGCTACTATCGCCAACCGAACACTTCGGAGTGTCTGCGACAACCCGACGCCGCGAACAAAACCTTGGAGCTGTGTTTGACCGGAGAGGAGGACGAGCTGCTGACGGCCGGGTAATAATATTCTCTCCTTTTATCCAGTGACCACACACTCGTCCTCTACACACGCTCACATGCTTCTGTTCCCAGGTATCGCAAGGTCCCGAGCAACAAGTGTGAGGGGGGGTTCACTCCTCATCTGGCTGTGCAAACGCTCATCAGACCCTGCGGCGTTAAACCCACCCCCGGCCCGCCTGCCGTGTCAGTGCCTCCAGGGCCGGTCTTCGACACACCGGTGTGTAGATGTGTTGTGCAGTTTGTGTACTCTCGGGATTCTTATCTCCAGTTTTTTTAATGAATCTAACATGTGTTTGCATGTTTTTGCAGCGAGAGAAGTTGGTGTTGATCCTGGTGTGTGCAGGGGCAGGGGTCATCGTCCTGGTGGCTGTCGCTTGCGCTCTAATTGCTGTCAAGCGAGTGGTTTACAGGACAACGTGAGTCACACACACACACTCACACACACACACACACATACACACACTTGTGCTGCACTAACACTTCTTTGTTGTGGTTCCCTGTCTCCCTCTGCAGGACACCTGTGTATCGCTTCTCCACCCTCCAGCTGCAGGAAGACGGGAACGGCATCACGCCGGATCTGGAAAGCGCCGCCAGCAGCAACGGCACCGTCTGCCATCACGACTCAGACGACGTAAGGGTCCAGCTCAAAACTCCATTTCAGATTGTGTTTAATTTTTCTCCTAAACGATCTAACACAGTTGTTTTTCATCGTGACAGGATCTTATCCAATGACACATCTTAACGGACAGAATCAACTTTGGAAACCAGCTTTACTGAAAAAGACTGTCGGATGCGGGATTGACGCCTCATGTTCGGACGGGAAGCGACCCCTTGTGCCAAGTTCTGGGGATTTTTATTGACAAGCATGACATTTTTAAATGTATTAATTTATTGATATTGAGCTCACTTCATTTCATTGCTTTACTTTGCTTCCTTTATAATGTACAGTATTTTTTTATGTGACTCTGTTTTGCACCACCTTGTTTATGTCTGTCAAAATGTGAAAGCAAAACATGACAATTCATATATCATTTGAAATTGTAAAAAATAAATTATTGCATGTTATAAAGTGCTTGTTTCAGTTTAAAATGTTTGCTTCAGAGCTTTTGTGTCCAGTAGGTGGCGCTGGGGAAGCAGGAACCTGTCCCGTCTGTACAAATTGGAGCAGAGAAGAAGAAAGAGCAGAAAGTGGGCGAAACGGAAACAGAGATAGTTTAGAAACAAGATCACTCAGTTGCGCAATAGCTTCCACTACGCGTGGAGTTAAAATTACAAATACATAAATTACAAGCTGTTTTATTAGATGACAAACAAATATATAAATTCTTACATGAATAATTATTTACAAACATGTTTGATAAATGAAACCACAGCAAAACATTTTTTTAATAAATGTACTTTTTAATTGTGTTTATTTTAACGAGTGTAATATTGATTTATTATTGTAATGCACTTTTTAACTATTAAATATTAAATTAAACAGTGCTTGGAAAATATATCCTATATTATTTATTTGATTATTTTATATCTACGAAGTTGTTACTATATACTTCTATTTGTGTAATAATGTCATATCTTTATTTTAACTATATTTCATTAAATATTATTCTCATGTCAAAAGGATTTGTAGAAATTAAGTGAAAAATGAAAAGTAAACATTACTTCAGAGGGTTAAATGGATTCCTGCCAAACCGGAAGCTACGTGGAGCATCCCGCTCTGCCTGTCGGTCTCCGGCTTCCCGGTCCGAGCGGAGCATCACTCTCCCGCGGCTCCTCTCTGCAGCTGTCAGCAGTCGGTGTGTGGGACGGGACACGGTGCGCGAGGAGCCGCTCGTGGAGCCGTGGTGACCGAGGCGATACAGCGCGTGAGCTTCGATTCAAAAGGTGAGTCAAATGACGTTGTAAACACGCCCACCCAGGGGTCGGTCAGCGCGTCCGGGGGCTACGAGGAAGCCCTTTAAAAGTTAGCATCCAAGCTAACAGCCTGTCACCTCACTCCTGCTGGTTAATCGCTGCGACCCGGTCTTCTTCTTCTTCTTCTGCTGCTGTGTCGCATCACATAATCACTTTGTTGTTTTAAAGTTGAACTCAACTTACGTTTCCTCTCCCGCAGGTTGTTGTGTAGCTGTGGCCGGACTCGAGTGAAGATGGTCCGGGCAGCAGGTGAGTGGGGGTCCCCTCCCCTCCCGAGCAACACAACACAACACCACACTTCCACTTCCTGTTCGGTGCTTTTCTCTCAGAGGGGGATAGTTCACCCCAAAATGAGAATTCACTCGTTATATGCTCACTTCTGGGTCGATGGAGGATGGGGGGAGTTCAGGAGTTTCACGGGTAAATACAGCATTGAAGCCAGAATCTGATGCAATCGAAGTAACCAGGGATCGGTTCTTTAAAAGTATTACAGAAACCACAGGGGTGTCTTCGAAGTGTCCGCAAGCACAGACATTCAAATTTCGACTGGAAAGGAATTTGCATTTGTGTTTTCAGCCTAACTCTCCTCTGTGATCCATGAGAGAACCGACAATATCACATTATTCACCCCTGAAACTCTCTTTTTTTATTCTGTGTGGATTCAAACTCGTCACCCTCCCCTCTGTCGACAGAACCATGAGTAGATCACCAATGAATTTTCCATTTTTGGGTGAACTATCCCTTTAATTTAAGTTTTTTAAAAGTTGAAACAGGGAGTGGGGTTACCTCTCATGTAGTATTCAGCCCATTCATTCTAGTAAATTTGTACACGGGCCAATCGGAGCCACTGTGTATCCAGGAATGTGCCGTGATGAGTGAGCAAAGATATAAAAAAACCATAAACAAATTAAATAGACGATATAAACTAGAGATTAAAGATATGTGCACTACGCACCTGTTCATTTATGACCATTAAAAAAGTACAACAGCCCTCAGGTGGAGGACATTCTTTTAATCTCAGGGCAGGTAACAATCGGGAAAAACTTGTTATTGCTGTTTCGTTCTAATGGCCTCAGGTTTGGAAAGAGTTGGCAGTTGATGCGGACATCAGAGGCTTTGGGAGGTTGAATTCTTCAGCCGCCGCAGGGTGTACAACCTCCGCTGGGTTGTGATGATGTTCATGGCTGATCCTCCCTCTTTGTGTGTCTTTGTTCTGCAGGTATTCTGAAGCTGGTAGCGCTCGTCTCTGCCTTCCTCTTCGCCGTCTTCCTCACTTTTCAGCTGCTGGAGACGAACATGGACTTTGATCTGAGCAGCATAATGTGTGAGTTTCACTTCCCGCTGATTGAAACTTTCAGAATACTGGAAGTGGCGATGTTCTCGGTCACAACATGACACTTCCTTACTGTTGTACTTGGGTGGGTATTTTGATCTAGAAAATAAGATTAGACCTTCCTTTTAGATGTTTTGATCGCTCAGGAAGATGAGTATTCAACAGTTAAAGAAAGTGACAAGTTTGACCTTGTCCAGACCTGATATGAACATCTGTCCTGGGTGATCAGATCACAAGGGGGTCAGGTCTCAGGGCAGATGTGAAGGTGCCCAGGATGCACTGAGCTGGTCTGAGACACGTGTGGCCACATTCTTTAAACTGAGTTAACGCAATGCTCCACGTTAGAGCCGACGTCTTCTCACCTGCTCCAGATTCTACCCAAACCAGAAGTAGATTTGCATTTCTCTGTTCCACACAAGTTTGTGTAATTGTGACCACTAACCATGATACCTACCCACTTAAATCCTGTTTCACATTATTTGAATTGCCTTCAGGCATGTGTATGTTGGCAATGTGCCAATATACTAGTTCAGCCTGTCTTTACGAACAGAATTTACCTGTTCTGCATAGAGAAGGAACGTCTCTCTCAGGGCTGCGTTCCAAGAAACATTTCTCAAAATCTTCTTGAAGGTCCATTGTCTAAGATTCAGGGGAAAGGGATCTCCTGATATCTCTCGTGATATTTTCACTGGTGTGTTTAATCTGAATTGTACGAATTTGTTCTCTTCACCCTAGAATGAGTTATTTTATATTCAAATACTTAATATTTACATCAGGAGTGAGTCTTCTCTACGGAGGCTGCTGTGTTTTTTTGTTATTAAACATCTTTTGAGTTTTTAATGACAACTGAAGGCTACCACATGTTCTCGTTGTGTGGAAGGGGAGGCTCAGGGGAGGGGTATTCAACGGCAGCATGCAACTTCACCACTAGATGTCACTGTATTCTACCCACTGAACCTTTAAACATGTGTCATTTTTGCTTTGCAGTAAGAGCTCAGCCAGCGAATGATGTCCGTAAGTACACTCAAATTATTCTGAATATTTTCAGACCTCTTCTCTTTTTTCACAGTAGCTGATCTCCTTTAATCAATGTTCCTCCTTTTGGTTTTTGTATTTTGAATTCTCTGAATGCTAATAAAGAGCACACACAGGTAAAGTCACTACACAGTTGATGGTGTGTGTATAGCTCTCTGCATTGAGGCTTTAAATAGATCTCTTTGTGTAGAGTCAAGCTGTGGCAGCGTCCATTGTTCTGTGTTCTAAGCGACCAGGCTCATGTGATTACCTGTTACCTGATATTGTGCGACCGCTTACGTGGTGTGTAAATGGAGTTTTTTCTCTCCACAGCAACAAAGCTCGATGTTGTGAGGCCCAAGTGTGGCCTCTCCAAGCCGTGTCCACCCAAACACTTCGCCTTCAAGATGACGAGCGGGGCAGCCAGCGTGGTCGGGCCCAAAATATGCCTGAATGACAAAATGTGAGTGAAGTGAGATTTGAAACCTGCAGACAAACAAAACACCTTTTTCCCCTTCTTTCCTTCTTACACTGTTTGGAATTGTGGCGGTACAGGAATGGGGCAAGCCAATGTGTTGCTGCACAAACATGTTTGTGTCTATTGAGGTGTGGGGATAATTAGTTTGAGACTGACTGGTGCTTAGTTCAACTTGAATGCCTCAGAATCTAAACTATGAAACAGTTTAGGTTCTTTTAAATGCATGAATGCCATATTAATTATTGGAGTGAGAATATTAAATTATTAACACCAGACACGGTTCTTTTCTCAGCTTTAGTCCTCGGCAGAGAAATTTATGATACTGCAGCTGCTCAACCACAAATAAGCTTTGTGGTTGTTGGAAAAGTTCCAACTGGTGGGTTGAAAAACAGTTCACAGACAATTAGTTGGCTATTTCAATAATTTACCAATCATTAATCAAGTCAAAATGTCAAATATTAACCGCCCACAGCTGAAAATGTAAGATTTTATCATAAAAAACCCTCTGCGCCACACCAACCAGGAAATAAAACATAAGTTGATAATGACAGTAGCTGTTCTCACAGCTTTGTGCGCTTTATGACACGTTTCAACACTTCTCTGTTATCAGAAAGATGTCCCGTAATGTTTCATAAAAGTGATGAGATGAATCACACAAAAAATGTTCAGAGCTGCTGCCAAAGGAAACAAATCACCTCTGTAATACTCTACCTTGAGTCCTTATGTCAACACTTTAGAGCAGGAGGGCCACATTTATGTCACTCTAATCTAGTTTCAACACTGCTATTTCTAAGCTTTAAAAGAATGTGTCTGATGACTCGTACAAACGTATAGTATCAAGAAAGTATTTATATCCCAACTGTGTTTTACCATGTTGTATTTCATTTTCTTTTTAGTATCAGTGACTTGAAGTATCTTACTCTCCCTCTGCTCCTTGTTGCAGACAGATGAGCGCCGTGAAGAACAACGTGGGGAGGGGACTCAACATCGCCCTCGTTGACGGTAACCTTATCAGTTCCACACCCTCACTGTAACTAAGCCACACAAACACAGCAGTGACTGGCAGTGATGATATAATGCCGTCACAGCAGAGGTGCTGTATGTGTTCTATGTTGAGCAACTGCATTCTATGCTAACAAGCAGTGAGTCACTGACCAGACTTTGTACCCAATGTGTATGGGGATGCTCATCATTAGGTTTTAAAGGTAAAATGTCCATGAATCTGGACGAATGTAAATATCTCAGAGGTGTCATACGTGTAGAAAACGTGGTTTGAAGATGTCAACTTGGAAAGGCACATTTACACGTCATGTGCTGCTTACTGCATCCTCTACCTAGATGTCAACCCTTGCCTGGATGTTATTGTGAACCTGATATTCTCTGGAGTTCTTGTCGGAAACTGCTCTTGTTTCATGAAAATGAGATTTAAAGTCAAATCCAATATTCTTACTTCACAGCGAAAACGGGGGAGGGAGGCAAGACCGCATACTTTGATCTGTGGGCAGGAGGTGAGTAGAATTCGGGGGGAGTTTTGATTTTTACTTTTTACCATTTAAAAACATAGTACGTGTTGTGTTAACTGTGTGTAACCTTGTGTAGATGTGGCTCCCTTCATCAAATTCCTGAATGAAATTGAAGAAGGAACAATCGTGATGATAGCTTCCTTCGATGACAGCTCAACCAAGTAAGAACCGTTGAGGTTCACGTGATCAATTTGAAATCGCTTATGTCATCTCTTGGTAGTGATTGTGTGGCTGTGAAATAATTGTCTTCTTTTGTTGTGTAGACTTACGGTTGAAGCCAGGAAACTGATAGCTGATCTGGGCAGCTCGGAAATTCACAACTTGGGCTTCCGCGATAACTGGATCTTTGTAGGAGGGAAAGGCATCAAAACCAAGAGTCCGTTTGAGCAGGTAACACAAACCAACTCGAATGATACACAGCAGAGTGTCATCTGCAAAGCTGTGAGTCTCCAGCTTAATCGAGTTGTACAAACAATTGAACCTATGTCGTTCTTTAGTTTTTGCATAAACCTTCATACATTGTTTTCCGCTGACTTGACAGGAACAAGTCTTTCAGGCTCATATGAGATTAAATTCTTAAGCATGTCTACTTCAATACCTCCTGAAATATTTGTTATTCTTCAACGCTCTGACATGTTTGTTTAGCTCAGGTGAAATTTGTGTGTTTGCTGTGAAGCCCGATCAGCAAAAAGAGGACAGTGAACTCGGCACAAGATTATGAAATATTAGATGTGTGACTCTACATTTCACCTGCGGATCCTGATGATTATCTTATCTGCTTTCTGAATGCTTTGATTTAAAGAGCTCGTCAAACTTGGAGCTGTAATTTGTTAGTTTCACGCTAACTGCGAGTACAGCATGGTATTTTATGAGAACGTAGAACACGACACATTAACTCTGCATTGCTTTTAGGGCCACTGTGTGCATCTTGACTTTGTGTCAGTCTCTAGAATACACATTAACAATGCCTCGGGTGTGTTTTTGTGAACACAATATGAACTAGAGGGTGTGATGTCCGCCTCTTCGTCCCTTTTACTCTGCACTTCCTCGTTTAACTATGGCGACATTAAAAACAGGTTGAGCAGACAAGAAAAACACAACACTCATTCTTTAAATGCATTGTTATTTCTGTAATTACAAATTATTGTTGATGTGAGCTCAAAGGCTTCTTTTATAGTCTCTTCCAGCCACACACCATTAATGATTCATGACTTTTAGTTGCTTAATACGTTTATCAGGACCAATAATTAACTAGAGGTTGTCTCAGTAAAGCCTCCACCAAGGTACAACAGTCCCCTTATTAAACCACATCCATAACCACAAGATCTGGATTAATCATTAATATCAGTCCCCTTAACATGTCATCTTGACGTGATAAATAAAGGTGGATGACGCCACAGTTCCAGAAAAATGAAGCTAAATCATCTCTGTTGCCCCCTGGTGGCTGGCTGCAGTACATGTCATAAATCCTGCCTCCTCCATTTCTAATGGATGGACATGCACCAAACTAAAAAGTCAAAGTACACGTTCAATAAGTATTTCTTTGAGAAGGTAGAGTACTTCTTATCACACTGATGTTTGTCCGAAGAGGTTTTAAGTAGGCCATAAAAAAATGAGGGGATTCAAAGCTGAGACTGGCGTAATATGGCCACACCCGTATTTAGCTTCATATTTGTGAAAGGGGGAGGAAGTGGAGACTTGTCATCCATCTTTAATTACAGTCTATTATCAGAACATTACAAGGGCCTCTCGTCCACTCCTTCTTTTAAAACCTGTCCGAACGTGACACCCTTCCCGGGGCGGGCAGGGGGATTTGTGTGACCAGGACATCCTATCCGTTGATTATGAAGACAATGCAGTTTTAACAAAAACAAGGGTGTGTGTGTTGTGTTTCCCTCCTCAGCATATAAAGAACAATGCGGAGACCAACAAATTCGAGGGCTGGCCCGAGGTGCTGGAGATGGAAGGCTGCATCCCACAGAGAGAATAATGAGGAGACCCATCGCATTTACTGTTGCCCTCCGTCCGACACGCTCTCCAGACATTGCTGTCCTCAACAGACTGGAAACCTTCTTTTTCAGATTTAAGCAGACTAACATCCCTTCCGGAGGAGCTGCCTTGAAACTTCAGTCTGTCCTGACCTCTGACCTTCTTGCCTTTTCTCCTTATGCTTGGAAACTGTAACATAAACGCCTGTGGGGGGGGTAACTGCAGCGTTATTAGGTAGAGAGCACTGATTGGACAGACCTTTGATTATTTGCATTCAATCACAATCTGTATTTATATCGCCACACACCAAGCGTCATGGTATGTTGCATAATTGCACTGCTGTTAATCGTAGCGGTTGTGATAGCCCATTGTTAGTTTATATATATATTCGTTCTTTGTGTGGGAGCTGGGGTGTAGGGTTGAGTAAGGGAGGCGGCCTCTCGTTACCATATAATCATCAAATGCACCAAATTCACTGTGAAATTTGTAAATATGTCTTTAGAGGAGGAACAAAATTTGACAGAGCCTCATTTAACGAACATTTTAATAATAATATAATTTTCTTTAAATAAATGATATTGTTAATAATATAAGTGTGTGTGTGTGTGTGTTGCAAAGTGATTCTTTTGATTTATTTTGTCATCATTTGAGCTGATCTGTAGGTTTTTTCTGATCATCGGCTTCAGAGCTAAAGTCCCATCACTCAACCGCTGTATCAATATCAGTAAACCTGTGTATAAATATAAAGATGGACAACTGGCTTCAGTTTGGGGTCATAAACCCCCTCCTCCATGTTAGTGGATGGGATATGAACCAAACTAGGTACACTTTAAATACATTTGGTCCATCGGCCTTAGATGAAGTTTGTGTGCAGCTTTTGTTTTGTTTTTGCGATCCAGTGATTTCCGCCACTCGTATGTCTCTTGTCATATAGAAATATCAGATCGGAAATTTATATTATCTGTGCTATACGGCTTTTATCTAAACTACTAAAAGGGAAGCGCAGATGTTGTGTAGTGAACTGAGCTGGAGCGTAACAACGTGTGTTCTTTAAATTGAGAGACAGGGGGCGCCATTGCCTCATTTATTACAGCCTGTGCGGCCTGGGGTTTTCAATCAGTTCACGTTGTGCCTCAGTTATTACGAACATTACATTTTTACCAGGCGCATGTTTCCTTATCATCAATGTGTTTTTTAAATTGTTATAAATTTATCAGCAGAATAAAACATCAGCCCACGAATGAAAGAATCAGCACAAGTGTGAGGCCTGTTTGATAAAAGGAATCAGGCTCAATTGAAGTGATCCTTTGATGTCAGACTACTGTATAATTCATAATTCATACGTCGGATAAGAGAATAATGATCAGGGACACATGCTGTGAACATTGACAGTGTTTGAAATTTCTTTGTCTCCTTAGATCTGTGTTTGCATTTGTGTGTCTATACAGCTTTTATTTTGAAACGTTATAGAGAATTTATAGTATAGGGACAACATACACCCGCACGACTTCCATGTTGTGTAGGGGGCGCTCTCGAGGGAGTCCAGAGTGAATGGTGGCCTATGGAGTTGTTGCTTCAAATATGTTTTCGATTCAAGGTGCAGAACCAATAGATATGATTCTATGAGATTATATTTGCACCTTTCCAATCGTGGTGCACTATCTGTCTGTTGGTATTTGTGATGTATATTTAAAAATACATAAATCCTTCAATGACCACTCTTGATATATAATCAATACTATGTGTATCGAGCTCTCTGCTGCCCCCCAGGGGAATTTCAAACCTTACATAATCCTATGGGAAAGTTTTTTCCCTCCCTCCTACTCAAAATGTATTGATACCTCAGTCTTAAGCCACCGTACAGTATTCCAAACAGGTCTGATATGTACTTTCACTATCACCTGTGTATTTCTACTCCCTTAGAAACACACCAACGCTCATGTAAACACACGCGTGGGCCTCACAGGGAACTGTCGGTAGCACATTACCCCTCCTGGTTGGTCCCTCTGCCAGTGGAGAGGCCTGTATAGTTCCACAGCTCTTCCTTATACGCTGCAAAACCAGAAACGCTGCGGTGCTCGCCTGATCTGCACACTCAACGTCCCGCTGAGTGTCCCTGTGTGCCTTCATGTAAGGGAGAGCATGTGTTCGGCAGCTGCTGCAGCGTCCTGTCAGTTTGAGATGTATACGTGCTTGTGTGTGAGTGTGTGTGTGTGCGTTGATGTTCCGTGTAGGCCGAGCCTCCTCTGAGCTCTGCGCCGCTGAGGACGGGGGTGTACGAGTGAACCGTCCTCCAGCTCGTCTTATATAAGACACGCTATACGATGCATTATGTATCAGAGGAGAATATTTCCCATCGCTTAACCCTCTGACGATCAGCAGCTTGTGGGAGCCCGCGGCCTCGGGACTTCGAGGATAACGCTCTCTCACGAAACCAAAAGAAGGAGGGTGATGTTTTTGTTGTGGATGTAAAAAAAAGCAAGTGGAGTTTCTTTCTCTCCCTTCTGCCTGCTTCCCAAAATAAATCTGTCCTCTAAACAAAGCTGCTCGCCTCTCAAAGAAACTCCGAGCAGCTCAGCTTGCCTGTTCCCAGTTGCCTGAGTGTGTGGCCTTTGACCTCTGACCCTTCACCCTCCCCGACCAGGTTACTTTTGTTTGCTGCAAAACCAGAAGCAGCTCAGCTCCTCCGATTATTCCGTGAACCTCGCCAAAGAAAATGTGAAGTCTTTATCTGCAGTATAACTCAATAATTCAAGTGTAAAGGGTTTTTTAAAGGACGCTAAAGTAGTTTGTCTGCAGCTTTTGTTTTGTATTTTTGATTCCGCTCAATTTTTCTTTATTTACATTATCTGTGAACATGATCTGCTCCTGCATGAGTTATGTCGAGAGATTTTCAACTGCAATGATGCTGAAGAACATCGTTATCTAACTAGGTCTTTTGTTGTTGTCTTGATTGAGAGCCCCCTGGTGGCCAAAGTTACATATTGTATGTTTAAAAGATCTTGGTCTTCTTCAAGTGACATGAAGTTTCACAAACACGGACACTCACAAATTCCAGTTCTGACCAAAGCTTGTTTCAACATACAATCCACAGGCCTTTGTTACGTGTTCTGACATTACTTATCTTGACCTACATCACAGTGTGACATGCAAAGAAACCATAATATTGTCATCACACAGTCTAAACTCCACCTTCAAAGTACTGCCGTCTTGTCCATGAGTTTGTATTTTCAACATTCCCCCTTTAAAGGCTTTTTAATGTCAAATCAAAACCCTCATCCTCCCCCCAGGCCTTCAGATAAGGTATGAAGCTCCTGGATTAGGGTGCAGCCTCCGCTGTTATTTGACCACTCCCCTAGTCTGTGTCTTATCTGATACTGGGAACCCAAACTGGCCCAGGCCTCCATCTCCCTTTTCTCCCCCTCCACAACAGTTTCTTTCAGGCTCCTCAACCCCCACCCTTGACCCTCTCAATCCCCTGCTTGTCAATTTAAGCAGTGACCTCAGTGCCCTTGCTTTTCGCTTCACCTCCGATCCACACACACACACACAGTTCAGACACACACAGCTGTGTTTATACTCTGCGGGCCTGTGGGAACTTCCTGCTGACCTCAGCAGAGACAGACAAACGAAGCGCCGGCCGCAGACACTCGGCCGGATCGATTGCTGATGACGATCGATTCATAAACGAGAAACACAAACAATGGCCAGACGCACGTAGACACTCAGGACATACCGGGATCGATCTGCACAAAGAATCATGTGCCGAGCAGTGCTAACCACACATAGAGAAAACGTCATATAGCCGCCGTTATTGTTGTGTTGTTGTTGTTGTTGTTGTTTCTGGTTCATGTTCATCACACAAAGCAACAGTCAAACATGCTCAAGATGCTCAAACACACAGGAAAAAGTTTGTTTTGCTAAATATCTGCATTCTTGTGATCAGGGCCTGAGTCTCTGTCGCCGTGACAGTGAAGCCGTTGTTTTAACTCACAGGTTTATCTTTCACTATGAACCTGAAAAAGCTGTAACATTAATAACACGCTAAGCGCTGAGACGGCACTGACCTTTTCACCCCCGCTAATGGATAACACAGCTCACACATGGCTCACACACACATGGCTCCCTCTCTGGTTCCGACGCACAAACAAAGCTCTCATTCACGGGCGTCACTCTGACTTTCTGTCGCTCCCAACTGGACTGGTGTAAAAACATTCAACCAGATTGAATGTATGACTTCCCCAGTGGGTAATAATGCAAAACCATTCTCTTCTTGTTTTGAGTTCAGACTGAGTCGTGTCAACAGTATCACTTCCTCATTTTTCAGCACTAGTTGTACAGGTACCACTTTTTCTTTCACATTCAGATCTTTGCCTTTTTAGTTTTGCTCAGCCTGACTCAGTTTCCAACTTTCATCCCCCTCAGTTTACACGTGAGTCCATGGCAGAGACCTTACAGCACATTAAAGCCGCCCGGATGAACATTTGAAATCTGCTTCATTCATTATGAAACCGTCTAGACAACACTCTCTCCATTACTTTCCTCCAGTAAAGCTCCTTCGCTCCTGAAGCCGGGATTCCTCTGCACGCTGATGCAGCAGCTCGCATGACGCTCAGGTTACCTCCTCCTTTGCATCATCGGTATTAAGTGGTTGAGCCCGTTCATTCAGACCCTGTTATTGTGGAGCCTATAAAGCAAGTGGGACATTAACTCTGTGAAACCTGCACTCGTCCGACATCGACCACGTTCCGGCCGATAGATTCAGCCACGTGACAAAGTTTCTCTCCCAACAAAATCAATCGCCTATGACAAGAGTTATATGCACCGTTATATAAATGCATGGTGCATAACAAGTATCAGCATGATTACACGCTGGAGCCATAACTGGATGTTACTGAGAGGAGGAGTGAGGGCAGGAAATTATGCTCTATTTTTCTGGTAAGCCTGTGCAGACCCTTTTTCCCATAAATACAGACACCTCATGAATTCCACTGCATCAATTTGCATCCCGCGTGCCCTTCGCTCCACAACACATACTGAAGTAGGCCATAAAGATCCCAAATTATTAACAGCACTGCTCTCAGTGGTTTGAATGCAAGTATCCCAGCGTCCTCCTGGTGTGTTTAGAGCTGAGATATTGATCTTTTGCAGAGAGGCCGGGCTGAATGGGTCGGTTTGAGGGAGCAAGAGGTTTATTATCATGACCCAGTGCTGTGTACAATACAGAAGTTGCAGCCCATGCTAGATTCTTGTAGGCTGTTGTAATGTTTATTCTTGCATGGGTTGTTAGGATAAAGATAAACAATGACCTTTAATTATCCGTAGATTTGTTTATCATTCATCATTCTTATACTTTGTGTTGGGGTGGAAGGCAGCAAGAAGGTTCCCGGTTCAGATCCTGGTCTGGCTGGAGTCTGACTGTTCTCCCCAGGTCTATGCTGGCTTTCCCTCAATCCCAAAGACATACAGATTGGGGTCAGGTTAACTGGAGACTAACTGGTTGTTTCTCTCTATAAGTTGAGCAAGCCTCCAAGTATCCTCTCCTGTGTTCCTCCTACTGGCGTTTGTTGAGCTGGATGTGGTTGAACTTTACACAGTTTTTCTGCACAAGCGGCCTTGAACGTTTACTCAGAAACAGTCGACGGAAAAACAACTTTTGCAGGGGAGCCTCCAGACGAAGTTGCGGCCTGACACCACGTTTTCGGTCTGCAGCAGGTTGCTGCTCAGCAGCGACGGGTTGGATAATGTCCAGTAGACCAGAGACAGGTACTGTGCATGCCCACAGTCCGCTACACTAATACAAAGCATGTGGAAGTTGTGCAATCTCACTGCACTGAAATGTTTTCCACACCGTGATCTTTTAAATCCCTGGAAATAGAAGCATAACAAATGGCAACAGAGCGACCATCTTTATCAGGTCAGCATCTGAGGTCGAACCTGAAACTGTTTAGAATCCACACGATGTGCATTTAACTCCGAGATGGAGGAAGCAGGGAAGATGGAGGAAGCAGGGAATCGGAGCGTTGCGTCAAGGGAACGGGATTCAAGCTGATCAGTATGCCTCGAAGGATTTCCTCCACTGGTATCAACGCCTGTCTTCTCGGAATGAAAGAGGCTGTTATTGTCTTCTAATCCTTTTGTTATGTTTCGTATGGGTGGAGGTACAAGATCAAATTATCACAATGCGGTGCTGAGAGTGACAGCGTGTGGCTATTTGAGAAGAGGCCTTGATTCGCCCCCTGAATGCTCTCATGTGTTGAAAGATACTGGGATATGCTTCACTGTGGTATATAATGTGTGCCGTGTTGTTATATACGGTGTATTAAATGTGGCGTTACCTCCGCGATGCTTTTACTTTGTGAAAAAACAACGTTGGATGGATTCCTCGGAGGGACCACGCCAGACAGACAAAACAAACAGGGGTCCACTAATGGCCCGTGGTGTTGATTTACCATTTGTGCGTGTGTACCTTTGAGAACCCGCCGAGCCGACTGTATACATCGCAGGCGACGGTAGTTCACAGTTTCCACAAACGCTGGACTGTCAGCCGTGTGTTTTCACTGCCGTAAAAAGGACGCAGGTGTCTCGTAGGTTTAACCTACACCCAGCTCCTGGCATGTCCCAGCACACACACACATACATATATAAACACACACACACCCTATGAGAGTTGTGTTGCCTCACATTCCCCAGGTGGATCTTGGTAAAAATAGCTTGAACCCCCTGAGGGCCCTCGAGTGTCAACAGAGCCTCACACACCCCACGGGTTGTTGTTCGTCTACGTCCAGAGAACTAAAACCTGAAAAACCCAAAACAATTCACTTTCACTGAGCATGTGCGTGTTGGTGTAAACAGGAAGTGGATTGTTTACTCTGCAGGTGGTTGCCTGGTCACAGAAAATACTGCAAACGATGAAAAGCAAGACGAGGCATGTTGATGTCACAAAAGGACGCACAACAGAAGAACAACAGCAGTCTGCAGCAGTCAACCTACAGTTAGTGTGTGTATCGATGAAACACTGCAGCCGACTTCCCTCTGACTCACTCCCTCGTCAGATGTCGATGCTCCTCGGTGCATCGGGGGGGGGTGAAGGTCGCCGAACCCTCGGAGGGGGCGTCGCTATCTCACTCCGCAGGTGACCAATGAGAATCCAGAAATACCTGGCGATAGGGAGAGCTCCGGCTGCTCTGGCAAAACAACATCTGTGTGTGTGCATGTGTGTGTGTGCATGTGTGGGTGTGTGAAAGAGAGAATGTGTGCCAGAGGGTGTGGTGGTTACCAGGATGGATAGAGGTGATTGAGAAAAACACGGCGTCAAGGTGATTGGACAGATGGTCGGAGGCGTGTGTCTCGTCAGACCGGTTCCAAAATATTTTTTATTTTATTGTCTAGCCTGATTGCACACAAATCCACCCACCACACGTGTGTTTCATTTCAGCACACCCCCCCCGCCCTTATGCCTCTTAGATCGTTTTTCATAACATCTCTGATCTCTGGCCCTCGCGGCGGCAAACGGGCGTCCCGCGTTATACGAGCTGAGTGGAAACACAACACCATTTGGCCCAGAGCTGTCCAAATATGGCCCGCGGCCCATTTGGTCACGCCCGCCCAACGCCTGGAAGGCCCCCGGCACGAGAAACCGTCCATCATGTACCCCCCACACCCCCCCCCCAACTCGATCATTACCGGAGAACGACAGAGACAGATAACTGCGGATCTCGTCTCCCGAAACATTCCAGTGGTTTTCAAATGGTGGAAAAATAATAAGCAGCAGCGCATCCTTGTGCAAAATGCTAATAAGAAGCCAAGGACAAAACCTCTTCTGTCTCTTTTGGCTGTAGGCGCAGGGTTGATGTTGTTTTGTGAGTAACAGAATCAACTCATTTAGTCCCTGTTTGCCTTCATGATGTGACCTCGAAAACCAAGACTATCAGTTTTGTCCGCCAGTGTTTGAAAACCATCGATGCTCTCTCTCTCTCTTCTCCGGTAATCTGCGTCAGTTTGGTGATAATTAGAGCTTTACTGGAAGAGATGTGGCTGTGGGCTCGGAAGGAAAAACAAGGAGACTTCCAGGACTCCTCTCTCCTGATTGGGGGGGGGAGGACAGGATTCAAGAGCTGTGCGGGAGACGTTTGGGGGTGAAAGAGGTTCACTGCTGCTTTTCTCTCCCTCTTGTGTTGAGCTGTTTTTAGACAACGAGTCGGGAGTTTCCCTTTCACGCAGCAGGAGATCGGGTCAGACGTGTTCACAACAACGGGAAAGTGTCCCGAACATTCAGGCGCTATAAAAAAAAACTAATTTCCATTTTCCTCTTCGAGCAAGAGCAGGAGTAAGAATATATGAGGGTCTCAGGGTCGGCAGGAAAAGATCGAGACATTGTCACGAGCAACTGATTTGTACGATTGTGTTCTCGCGTCCAATAGACAAGAAGAGAGTGTGTGATGGCAGCATCGGTTTTAACTTCCTGCCAAATAGTGGGCAGCCGTACAAATAGCCCAATGCGTTCATATGCAACATAAGTAAAGGCCCACTTAAGTGCTGGGAATGAAACAGTGGTTATAGTTTGATATTGAGCAGACGTGCGTGTGTGTGTGTGTGAGTGTGTGTGAGTTTGTGTGTGTGTGTGTGTGTGTGTTTGTGTGTGTGAGGCTCTCAATGGTCTGATCCTGTTACACTAATGGCTGCAGCCTTGCCATCTTTCTTAATGGCACACAGAGTTCACGAGGGAGGGATGGATGACACAGGGAAGATGGAGACGCTCACACGCACACACTTGCGAGCCAGCGTGTCACAGTTTGCACACGAGGCACAAAGGAACACATCTCCATTACGGGGTGGGGGGGGGGTCATGTGATATTTAATCATACAGACAACATGTCTTTCACCTAACAAGCTCTGGCAGTTTAAAATCCCATACAGCCGAACCTCCTCCTCCTCCTCATGTCTGCCTCTCGTCTTACACGAGCACTTTATCAATGTCGATTTACACACAGACAAAGAATCTCCACTAACAAAGAACGTCTGCACATTTTTTTATTCTATATTAATATTCTTCTTCTATCTCTTTCAAAATAGTTTGAAACATATGATCTCTATTTAGAATTCAACCAACTTCCGCCGTCAAAAGGAATATGTAAATGAATAAGTTCCCTTTCTTCCTATAGGAGAGTTTTTCCTGATGTTTTTGTGTTTGTTTGCAGTTTGCACATGTAAAAAAAAATCCTCTTTTCGCAATAATTAAGAAAATTCAAAATACAAAATCTGCACCTAGATGTGATTGGTTCTTCTCCCTTTTAGTATTCGCGTAATTTTTGGTACAAACCAACAAACGCAGATGAAAATAGAACCTTTTTGAAGCAGGTAAACATGTTTTCTTTAACGTTAATGGAAAAATAAAGAATGTCCCTCTAGGTTTGGCTGCTTGTTGTTGGTGTTCGGTGGTTGAACTCCTCCCTTGGTGACACGGTTGACTTCTGTTTTGCCAATGTTGACATAGAGAACAGGTTTAACACAAGAACCTGCCGAGAGAGTAAAAGCTTCACTGTGGCCATAAAAAAAACGAGGCAGGGCCTTTCCAGCACTTGGGAAAACAACCGTCGGTATTCGGTTGTGGTTTTGTGTGTTTTCTGTCTGAACATGCAGCAACCACACCAAGGCAATTTCCTGTATGTGCAAATGTACATGGCAATAAAAATAATTCTGATTCTGATTCTGATTCTGAGTTGTTTCACCATGTAGTTAAAGCATAATGCACATGAATACAGCTCCAGCCTTGTGAGGGTGTCCGGCGTGAGGCCTCCTGAGGATCGGAGTGTCGGGATCGAGTCGAGAACACAACAGATAAAAGCAGAACGCGACACACCAGTAATTTTGTTTTTCCCAGTTATGTTTTGAGAACATTCTGGGGAACAAAATACCTCATTGTTGCCCGTGTCAAGACGTGATAAAACAGTTGGATTGTGGGAACGTTTTTTTGTTTTTAACTCAATTTTGATATAGTATCTCTGGAGAGCAATCTCATGACCCGACGTGCCGTCTCGTGTTTACACTTTTCTTTAACGCAATTTCAGTAATCGGCAGAGCCTGTATCTGGGCTGTGTGTACTGTAAACAAACCCTCATCGGAGTGTTTTGAAGTTCTCTCGGAATGACGGAACACCGGGAGTCGTCAGTCACAACATGATGATCTTAGAAAACAGACAATTATTTGTCACACACAGGACGGTGATTGACTGATCACCATGATGACAATAAGCAGGGGACGCATGCATGGAAAAGTCGCGTCAGCACTCGTTACCTTCGGCCCCGACTGAGTGCTCTTTCTAATTCTGTCCCCTCTACGCTCTGACTACAAAAGGCCGTGTTTGTTCAACGGCTCTTTCCGACCAATCTTTCCAGTTCGGGACAGATACGGCCGTACTATCAGGCCCCTGTCCATCACTCAGTCGACACGCACACAAACAGATACTCACACACCATCCCTGTGGAACTTTCCAAAACACGACACACTTCTATCCTAAAGAACAAATCATAATTTACTTATATTTACTTTTTAAAGCAGGATTATTACTCCTCATAAAACCGTCTGTCCCACCAGGTAATTTAGTTTGTCACGTCATATCTGCTTTTTTGCGCTGATAGCCACCTGTGGATGCTCTGCTTTGTGCGTACGTCACTTGATATAAGGTTTTCCTGTTGTATTAAACCAGTTCGTTGGAGCTTGAAATAATAGCTTTTGGTGGTTGTTTATACTTTGCAGTTTATCTCCCTCAACTCTTCCGCATTCCCTTCCAGGCCCAAATTCCCCATTTGCATCCATCTTCCTCTTTCTATTCAACCTTTTACGGATAATACTCACGTTGCTTAGGTCTGATTCTTTTCACCTGGTTCAATGTAAAGCAAGTGTCTAAATCAAGAATCTAAATAGGATATTTATATATAATTGGATTCAGCTGCTATTGTACGTAAAAAGCTATAGAAGTTAGCTAGTACCAAGCTAGTTAGCCCGACAAGCTAATGTTTATCTTTTTGATAGGCTCACAACCTTCAGAATAAAAGCTCTTTGCAGAGGCAAAATTAAGACAAATAACCAAACAGGAAATCATTCTGTTGTTGAGCGACAAACAAATTCAAACACTTAGATATCAACAGTCAATTAACAGTTTTTTTTAAATCAACAACCTTTCCGGACACAGGGACAATGCAAAAAAACAATATATTGTATACAACACATTTCTCAAACGATATTTTCCCATCCCCCTGAATAACGCTTCCTCGTGTGGCAGTGAATTGTATCTTTAGGGGACGCCTGCAAATATAATCCATATGGCATTGTGCGGCGGAGAAAGACAACACAACCAATCATAGACAATTCCCCCGACTCACACATTGTACTCCAAGGGATCACATCGTCTCCGCTTTCATACCCGGAGACATTAAGCCACGGAGCATTCTGTATTCTAATGTATGTAAAACCTTTTTCCGCTTCATACGCACAAACGTCCTTGCAGCAAGGTGAAGATGTTGAAATTGTGTGATTGTGTGTCGGTATGAAATCAGGTTATTTCGAGATAGCACGTTTTCAGACGTGGAGCTGATTGTTAAGTGTGAGGAGGAAAGAGGAGCGGAGATGGATCACAAATGTAATTTTCAACATGCGTGGCACAAGCATAGAGCTGATCTGAATATCTCACTTCGGGTAACGTTGACCCGCTGGCTTCTTTTCCTCAATTTGCATGTGTGATTTCAGTCTCGAGGGTCTTTTACAGCTTTTTTTCTTGGTGTGAACGATCAATTTCCTGTTTCGACATCTCATCGTTACGGCATTAAAACATGTGACAAAGTGCTCTCACTGTTTCCTCATCTCCACTTACACTCAGGAGATAAAACAATGAGTATTGTTACCACAAAAAGAACCACGTCTTGACATGGGATGAGATTTGGAACCCAGATTTCTATATGGCTCAAAAAAAACAACAGAAACAAACAAAAGAAGGGAAAATGGAAGCTGCTTCAATGTTCAACCAAACACACGCATTTTATTATGAAGACTCTTTTCTCATTCTCGCCCTGCAGCATAACACACACACACACACACACACACACTAACACACACCTCTCTGTACACATGACCCTGTCTCTGAGGTCAGAGTGATAAAAGGGGATCAATTTACCAAAGGCCTCTGTGAATATGATCGACTGGGAGGCAAAGTCCGGGAAGCACCGTCTCACTTGACCTGAGGAGCCGCTCACAGAGACTATTTGAAGTTTGACAGGACACGGCCGCATGCTTCTACTAAAGTTTCCACTTCTTTCCCTTTTGCAGGCATTAAAAAAAGACACTTCTCCTTCTGGTGTTGAGGGAGGCAGTGTAGTAACAGAGTCAGTTTCCTCTTTCGGGGAAAAGCGTGGGGATTTTTATGCCACCGCTCCAGCTCCGGTTTGTAAAGTAAAAACATTTACGGAAAGAAGAGATGAGGAGGGGGGTTTTGTTTGACAAATCCACATTATTGCCTTCAACTCTTGATTTATTTATTTTCTCAGGCTGCGCAGCCATGTGACGAGCAGAGACAAAGAGCTTTCTGCAGATCTGTGTGTGTGTGTGTGTGTGTGTGTGTGTGTGTGTGTGTGTGTGTGTGTGTCTGTGTGTTTGTGTGGTGCAAAGGTCGCTCAGTCTGCAACAGATGTTAAAAGGCCAGATCACAAGCCTCTGTGAGCATGGCGGACGTGATGAATGAGCTCCTGTGTTCCTCCTCCGTGTCTCTCGTCTGTCTCCACAATCCGAAGTTTTGATCGGCTCACATGTGGAGCAGACGGAGGAAGCACTGACCTTATCTCACCCCAACAAACACAGATCTACAATTTTAAAAACTGGTTTTCTTGTCGTTGTGTGTTAAGACGGAATGAGGAGTGAATTGTGGGATCTGCACAGAGTGAGAGAGGACGATGAGTCAAACACATCAAATATGACTCTGTCTCTACAAAACGACTCTTGTAGATGATTTCATGAAATTGTTTTCGGGAATCAGTTTTCATAACAAGGAAATTCTCTCCTCTTTTAGAACATAAATTCAGTTTTGAACTGGAAAAATGGAGCATCGGCAGCTCACCAATGAATTAGTTCGGCTTTTTTTCAACATTTTATATTTTATTCTCATGATTTATTCGATTCTCCTCTGATTTAGATTGATTAACAACATTTCGACTTCATTAGCAGTCGGACTCTATTCATTTCATTCTTGACGTTTGACTTGATTAGTATTGGAACTTTATTCCCTCAAAATACAGAAAAACATTGAATTAGTTTGACTTTATTCTCAACATGCAAAAGTAAACAAGACCTCCTCTAACTTCTCCTCCCATGCTTGGACCTATTGATCTTCTGTACTGTGAGGTTTCAATGTTTCTAACCTGAGAACAAATAAAACACGATGTTCCCAATCAGCTGCAGTAAAACTCTGTCCTCACAGAGGTGGAACACGGGACTGAAGCCAGATAACAGGTTGAGAATCACAGACACACACGAGCTGCTGTAGTTTCCTCTGCTGTGAAACAACCGAGCAGCTGAAACTCTGGAGACATGGTTTATAGCTCAAAGGCCCTAAAGGTCGTGTGGCCTCAGCTGCAGGTAGAAATGCGGAACCAGTTTTGGACCACGTGTCGCTGAGACACTGAGTCACATTTTAAAGCTTCACAGACAATGATATCATCACATAGGAGAACATGGTAAACAGTGATGTTTGGCATGAGCTGAGTGAAATCTGGCAGAGCTACAGCTTCTCTTAAGGGCAAGTTACACAGAACAAGACGATCCCACTTTCACAAGCAGCATCGAAACTCGTCCAGCTGTCGGGCCGATGGTCGCCGACTTTCCCGTTTGTTTTCTAACCCTAACACCCTAACCCACCCGGCAGGCTCCGGGTGTTTTTTCCGTGCAGCGCTGCCATGTTGGAAACCGGCAGACGCACAACTATTGCTACACCCTCACACTCACACACACAGACATATACATATATATATTCATATAGACAGAAGATCCACAGGAGGCTTTTCCCCTCTAGCTCTCCAGTCATAGGACCCACCAGGCTACACGGCTCATTACAGCTCTTTAGCACCGACGCAGCCCTAATTATAGATCCCCATCTACATAAAGCCTCTCATTAGCACACAGGAGCTCAGGAAAGTATGAGTTCATCATTGTCCAAGATTCCTATCTCACTCTTCCTCCGCGTTAGTCAATTTTTTTTTCAGGGAGTGCACTAAAGGAGAAGTTCTGATCGGTTCAGATGAGCTCAAGTGTTTACATATCACATGCCTGTGTGTGTGTTTGTGTGTGAGTGTGTGTGTGTGTGTGTGTGGTTGTGTGTGTGTGTGTGTGTTGCAGCGAGAAGGGGCAAGACTGATTTGGTTGGCAGAGGCAAAGGAGATGTAATCAGCGTTGGCAAATGCTACAGTCTGAGAGGACTGTTTACGCTTATCAGCCACATACACAAGTACACGATCCATTTTGCATACACCCCTACAGACACAGACACACACACACACACACTCGAACGCCCACTTGATCTTCTGTAGTGCAGGATTATCAGACAACTTGTTATGGTACACAGGGAGCAGTTGGACAGATAAGGAACTGAAAGTTGTGCCATCAAATCCATCGTCGGTTGTGGGCCTGTGTTTTTCCAGCGAGCCGGTTTCGGCCCCTGCAGGATATGCAAACACAGCAGATACTATCTCCCACTATGGCGTCTCCGAGGATCCTCCCAAAGACCCGTTGATTTGCATCCCAAACAAGCGGCCATTTTGTGACGTGAAGCGCTGATCATGTTTTACAACTTTGTCCAGATGAGTGTTTTTAGCTCCGTTTCGTCATAAACTATAAACTACATTAAAATCGCATATAAACAGGAGGTAACAGAAGTTTCAGAAATTACTAGAAGTGAGAAACTGAATTAGTTTTACCGGCCGACAAACATTACAGAGTCAAATGATCTGGGGTTATAATTTTAGTCTGGTTTAATAAACACACAATTATGCCCTGAAGTTTACCGAGGGGACCTGTGAAATGAGCAAAACAGAACAATAAAGATGATTTCCAGGATATTGGTTGATTTCTTTCCCGTCTCTCCAGCCTCCAGGTTTTTAAAGCTCATTGTGTTCGATCACGAGATGAGCCGAGGAGCGCCCATGCTTTTCCCACGTGCCCACGCTGCTCCCGCTCTGTGCCAGTCTTGTTTGGCTCTGGCTGTTTTCTCCCTTGTTTTCTCCCTACAGATAGAAGAGGCCCATTGAAGCGGCCAGGCCTCGGCAGACAGTCCTGCGGGGGCTGAGCAGAGCCTCGCTAATAACAAGCCGCCTATTATGACTGCGAGACAGATGCAGGTTGTGGTGCACTATGTTTACTGGAAAGTGATAGTAGGCTGTTGTGTGTGTGTGTGTTTGTGTGTGTGTGTGTGCGTGTGTGTCAAATGACCATTGTTGATTATGTCTGTGATGTAGGTCAATGGAGTTCTCGGCCTGCCCCTGCACGATGGACTTTTTGACCCCGAGCTTTGTGAGAGACTTCTTTGAGAGTCACTGGGCTGTGGAGGGGCGGCCCAGGATGTGTGTGTGTGTGTCTGTGTGTGTGTGTGTGTGTGTGTGTTGACTGTGTGTGTGTTGACTGCCCTGCTGGGAGGGTGAATGATGTCACCGATCTCTGTTGTACAATCGGCCCTGTTGATGTCTCCTGGCGGTCTGGAAAGAAAAGGCAGTGTGTGTCGTGGCGCCCTGAGGCTACGACACACTGTCAGTTACCAGTGTGGTCAGCACCCAGGACTCTCTAGATAAAATGCACTTATCTCTGTTTGGAAACAAACAATGGTGAATTAACCTTAAGGGGAAAACTCCCCTTAAACCACACTGTGTGGTAGAGTGAGCTTAAAGTGACTCAATTAGCTGCTGTTACGCAGAAATGGGAAATATTTAGTTGTAACCAGGCTAAACAAAGCGTGGGAGAATGTGTCTGAATGCTCAACGTTAACATGTGTGAATAAGTGGAAGAATTCTGCCTGTTTATTCATGTGGCTGCAATTTTTATTGCATTTTCTTCTGATGTGGAAATCACATTACTCTGGGATATCTTTATTTCCCAAAAGGAAAAAATCCGATTCAAACGTAGCACAGAACTGGAGAATCTTTTCCTTTAGAACTATAGCTGCAATTTCTTTTAGCTTTCGACCCCCTAAATAAAAGTGTTTATACTTTTCTTGTGTCAGGTTAAAGCATCAGTAAGTCTCAAAAGCAAAAGACAGTATTTCTCAAGAAATAAGCAAAGACAGATTTGATTTTATTCTGAAGACCTGGGTATTTTGAGACACTTAGATATTATTTTCATAATAATAACACTTGGTTTTAATCCCTATTAATAATCTGTAAGCATTAAAGACATATGTTACATGTTTACACACAAATTATTTATATTATTATGTTATAATCAGCTGATTATTCGGCCTTTTCAACTATGTAAGAGCTCAGCCTCATTTGTACGTAGCCTCAGTCTGATCTCTGTCGTTTGACACCAGAAGGACAAAAACAGTTTGTCCTCTATAAGCTAACATTTTACCATTTCGCCTATAAAATATCCTCTGCATCACCCGGCTGATTTACGGACTGTAGCATAATAGCCACTTGTGTGCACACACCAGCCTGCATAAATCAGGTTGTGTGTGTGTGTGTGTGTTTGTGGTGAAGGAGACTGGAACCCAGTACCTGGCGTGAAGGTCGTTCTTCTGCCCGTAAACTGCTCGTAATTAGTCCTGATGGAGTGTGACAGCGGCTGCATGAAGCCGTGAGAGGTCAAGCAACAGATCTGATGACCCCGGTGCAAAGGGAATAACAACACACAGTGTACATGTGAGTGTGAGAGGGGATGTGCTCTTCTCTCCCTCTGACATTGGGATGTGGTGAGACCCTGGATTCCTGTCATCCCTGTGCTCGTCTACCCCCCCGACCGGCCTCCAACCTCAGCTTCATTGTGAAAATACCTCATTGTTTCACTTGATCCTCTCCCACGCAGTTACATAAGCACACGTACGCATGTGCAAAATGTTTCTACACACACCGACGCATGTGTACATACATAGAACACACGATGATCACACGCAATCTGTTGTGCAATAGATGAACACGTATTAAAAAATCCTGCGTGGGTGCTTTATGGACGCTTCTCCCTTCCAACTCTGACTGGGCACGTCATTTATGAGGCAATATAATCATCATAACATTCCTCTTCCTCGATCTTTCCCTCCTCTTCTCCTCCTCCTCCTCCTCCTCCTCTCGCTGTTCTCTCGTTGTTTCTCTCACTTCTTCACACCAGCTGATTAAATCTTCAGCCTAATGGCCATCTGCACACCATTCCCTGTTTATTTAGTTTTTTTTTACGACTTTCGTTTTCCGTAAATGAGAACAATTTTCAGGCTGATTCGTGACTGCAGGACTGTAGAAGTGCTTTAAGACACACGCTCTCCACATTCTCTGGAAGTTTACTGAGAGCCCTGTGGTAAAATGGACACTCAATGGCGTGTTGATGACACATGATGGACGCAAAAGTAAATACAAATATGTTAGGGTGAAAAAGAAGAAGTCGCACACGTAGAAGATGCCAAATATGAGATTTGAGAGTTTTTGGCGATTAGGGCAGATGTTTGTAAACAAAAAACATATGACGCCAACTCTGAATGTTTCTGACATTTTCCTGTTGTTGTTGTGAGCAACTCTCACGCAGCAAATCTCCTTCTACGTTCTTCACATGTGGGAAACACCAGAAAAATGTCCAGACCCCCAATTTTCGGACATTTTCCAGAGGTCATGCCTGAAAGCAACTTGGATTGAATTCTCTGACAACGTGGAAAGGAAGCAGACTGTCTTATTCTTAACAACAAGATCTTAAACCTTACACTTACAATGCATTTTCATTCATACACTCACTTACACTCATGTGTTGTGGCGCGTGGAGAGAAGAAAGCAAAGAGAAGATAGATGGAGACAAACAATGATCTCACACGGATTCCATCCTCCCACTGGACCCAGGTCGCTGCCCCGCCTGTCCCGAGGTGTCCCATGGGTTTATTTCTTATTTATAAGGATTTGAAGTCAGCTCCGCCGAGACACAAAGAACTTGAACCCTTGAGTTCCCAAGAGAAGAGACGCCTGCTTGACTATTTAAGTCTTTTTTTGTATTTTTACAATAAAAAATGAAACTGAGATTTAATTTTGAATTGCAAAAACATGTGATATCCGCTGCAGGATTCCCACGTCACTTCCTGCCTCCTCGTTCGACCTGCACTGTGTCCTGATGTGTTCTCAGTATGTGAAAGTGGAAACTCTTCAAACGGTTTCACTGTAAGACCAGCAAAGGGATTTCATCGACTCGGCATTCGGGCGATCGATCAATACATCGATGCTCGGCTGAAGTAACATGTCAGGCAAATGTGTCTCAGTCGTGTTCCAGCACCGAGGCTCATGGGATGTATATGGCTAATAAATTTAGCCGAAATCACATCAAGTAGCTCCATCGATTGGAAGGATGACATCATCCTCCTCCCCCGCCTCTCTCAGCTCTCTCTCCCGAGCGGGGGGGAGGGAGAAAATCTTTAACCCGGAGAGATTCTCTTTCAGGATGACGGAGTGTTGTTGATGTTCATCTTCACCTGTCTTGTGTTTCATCCCTCACACAAAGCTCACACACGTGCACGCTCACAAGCTTCTGCACTACGGGTGGGGCGGTAACTTTAAGTTTCCACATTAGTCTGCTGCAGAGACAGGATAGTGCAATCTATGAGACAATTACATTAGAGCGACCTGAGTGTGTCTGTGTGTGTGTGTGGAAGAGCTTCTCACACACTCGGGGCGAGAGCTAATGAATATGAGGTCGTGGGTGTGTGTTGGAGAGAGGTTGGTCTGCGGCGAGGTAAAGGGCGAGCGAGTGTGTGAGCCGCAGCTTATTTTCAGCCTCATAAATGCTCGTGTTCCATATGAAGTCCTGCAACATATGGACATTTAAAGCTAATTGGTTTTGGGCATTAAAGAAGGGTGTTTTTAAAGGTGGGTGGGGGGGGAACTTTGTTAATTTTTATTGCTTATAGTGCTTGGACTGATTCACCATTTTTAATTCAGCAGAAGCAAACTATTTTTCGGAAATGTTGGAAGTATAGAAGTATCTTAAAAAATATTTTAGTATCTAAAAAAACACGTTAATTAACTAGCATTGTTTTAGTGAGAGAGACAAAAATGTCAAGTGAGAAGAGACTTGTGAGTTGTGTTTTTATATTGACGCACAAAACCACAAACATGCACAGAGAGACAATTTTAGGGAAACATCTGGACTTGCTGTAGATGAACGTTTACATCCAAGCGAGAATCTACTGCCTCTGATTTTTCAGTAGATTGTATTACACTCCTTATAGAATATCTCTCTCTCTCCCTCTCTCGCTCTCTCTCTCTCTGTTTGTTTGTCTGTGTGTGTGTGTGTGTGTGTCCAAAGCGCTGGGTGACTCATCCAGGGTGAGTGCGCCCTGTTCTATCCCCATCAATCCCTGGCTCATCCTCTCTGCCTGGCCCCGGGGAGCCGATGAGACCTTCTGCCAAAAAGGGGCATGACCACCTGCCCTCAGCAGATAGTCATCAGAGATGTAACCTGCCTCGGGTTGTTGTTTAAAAAAACGCTGTAAACACTGTCAACACCAGCACAAAGCCACATCTTCATCTTTATGTCTGTGAGGAGAACAAAGAACCTACTGTGCAGATCATAAAATATCTGAATCAGAAATGTGACCGGCGATAGTCTGCTTCGAGTAAATTCAGTTCAGCGCAGTAACACCCTGCAGTGGTAAGAGGAGAGGGACCCGCAATTATTTCCTTTGTCTACACGGCTTTTCATGGTTGTGCTGCAAGCTTCAGCTCTGGTGATGGACGTCAGCTGATCGTGACCTCTGACCTCTTTGTGGAAAGGTTCCCATGTGTGAGGAGGCGGGGCTGCAGCAAGAGAATTTAGGGACCCATGATACCAAACCTCATGATCTTCAAATGGGGTCCACAAGGCATTTGAATACTGATTTGTCTGAAGCTTCGATGCGTCAAAGTATTCAGGTCAGGTCCTAATCTTTCAGAATCCAGAGCGTATAAGACAACGACTTGTTCAAAACGATTTCACGGTAACACACAGGAACTTCTTTGAGTCTCCAGAGGTTGCCTGACAACCTTGATCCCCTCCTGCTTACAGGTTTTATGCAGAAATAAAATAATCTGCTGCCTGTAGCTTCATATTCAGCAGCCAGAGTTGTGTTATTCCCCTCTTTTGCACATGACGTTCTCTTTCAGTCTTTGTCGGTTCCCTGGATCTGCCCATTTATTCGGATCCACACCAAAATGTCATGGGTTCGCATTTTTCCACCAGGTTTCATAGTAATCCATCCATTAGATTTTGTGTAACGCTTCTAACTAGCAAACGCACAACTAAACAAAAACCATTGCTCATTTTATAAATATCGAGACAGTGTGGCCTTAAATTTGCTGTATTTGCTTTGTGTGCACCAAAGCTCAACACAATATGTGTGTCCGTATTCTTTTGTGTTACATGTTTGCACTAATCTGGTTTCAAACCCATGATTCCATTGGGATTTTTGTTTGCGTTTGCACTCAGGAAGATTGTCTAGGTGTGTAGCTGGTATTTGGAAAATCCCTTTTCTAAGATCTGCTGCATACCTCTATAGGACTGCACCACGTGTGTGTGTGTGTGTGTGTGTGTGTGTGTGTGTGTGTTCCCTCATGCCGGACCATGAGATTAAAATGCCCTGACCATTTATCTCTCTGTCATATCTATCAAATATAACAAAGACACACAATCCCCCCCCCCTTCTCGGTCCCTGCAGCTTTTCCTATACGTCCCTTCACATTCTCTTGGTCAATATTTGTTTCTCCGGCCGGCGTTCCTCACCCTTCTGTTTATTAATCTCCTGTCCTTTCAGATATATGGCATTTAATTATAAATGGATTAGGAATTCGGGTTCTGAGTATGGGGTATGGGGGGGGACACAATTGATGGAGGGCATCGCACACACCGTGACACAAGACGAATGGGCTTCTGTATGAGCTGCTTCCATTAAATCCTAATGCGGGCGAATTATGAGGAAAGATTGATTTGCCCCGTTCGGAGCGGCGGCCGCTGGAAACTCGATCGAGTCAGATGGTTTCTCCAGAGAGCTGCAGTGAAACCAGTGAAACCAGTGAAAGCCCAGTCCTCTGGGGAAGATTAGCCCGACTGGTTCGAATTTGCTGCAGGAGCCTCCGAGAGCAAGAAGCCTCTATATCATCTCGTTCCTCTTTTTATTTCCGCCTCTTTCTCTGATTCAGCTCAGAATTAGAATTCCCATTCGAAGTAGGTCAGCACCCCCTCTCTCTCCTTGGGTTGCCCCGTTATCCCGCTGCCTCTCTCTCCACCTCTCTCTGTCTCGCTGGCACTGTTCCCTATGTAATCCCTATCCAAAGAAAAAAAAGAGATGAGACTCGGCTGCTTTGATTTCCACTTGCTCCGCTTCAAGCTGATTTCTTCTTTCCCTTTGTGTCCTTCTCCTCTTGCCTCCTCTTCATGTCTGCTCTGCTCTTCACATCTGCCTCAAACTCTTCTTCTCTTCCCCTCTCCCTGTCCATCCGACCATCTTTCCTCCTCTTCTTCCTCTCCTCTCCTCTGGGTTATCCATCACTGTCCTACTGGAATTATACATCAAGGTTGCCCCCCCCAGCCTACGACTCTCTGATAGCTCCATGTGCCGCCTCTCGGGCCGTTCGGCTAATGCTCTTATTAATGGGGCTCCTTCTAATGCTGAAGGACGCTTTGACAGGACAGATCGCTCGTTGCAGGGATGAGAAGTAAGATCATTAAGTCGTGGGACGTTGTCTCTAATCGCCGGGGTCATCTTGTCATGCTAAGTGTGACACTAGAACACGCATGATCTGATGCAGACTTTCAGCTTTCAAAGGCACCAGGACCACCTGGAGGTCTGAGGAGTCCGAGCTTGTCCAGGGAGAGATTGCTGCATTGGGCAAAGCGGGCACGTGCCCATGGGCCCTGGAGCCAAGAGGGTCCTTGGCCTTAGGAGTTATTATCCGGCCCTTTTTATTGCTAGTACAGGAATAAACAAGATTTAGAAAATGCTGCATGGTTATTTAATCTGACTGCTCCTGTCGAGTGGTCCTGGTCTGGTCTTTGCAGGAGTAAACATTCTGTCACTCACGACCACTGAATCAGAATTCATCGGTGAGTTGGACCTTCAGGACCTTTTCTATTACAGAGGGTTTTGTGAGGTCCTATGTGGCTCTGTATTACAGTCATCATTACTTTATATTTACCCCTAAAGACGTAAGTATTTTCCTATTGTATTTATGACCTATTATGGCCGTAATTCAACATTTGGTCGTTGTTTGTTTCTCTAAGTTGCACATCCTTCTTGTATCTTCATGCTACACACTGGTACCTTAGCCTCGACACTTTACTTGTATTGATCGTGGGACTCTGTGTTTTTAAATCTCTCCATCCTGCTTGTGTTTAAAGGCTGAGGGAGCATCATGGATTACGACTCTCTCCTGCTACAATCAATTTGTGATTAGTTTCATGTCTCTGTGTCTCGCCCTCTCTCTCTGTCCTCCACTTTAATTGTTCCAATCAAAGCCCTAAACACTGGAGGAGGCGGAGGAGGAGGAGGAGGAGGAGGAGGAGGAGGAGGAGAAAAGTGTATGTTTAAAAGCTTTGCAAGGGGCGAAAAAGTAAAAAAAAACCTGATAATCCATTTTAATTACCAAGAACAAAGGGAAAGCGCAGTCACTTGAAGGTGACGCAGGGACATTCTTTAAAGAGCCTGTCTCCATGGCGATAGCTGTGGGCAGGACCGACCCCTGTGGCACACGTCGGTCTGTGAGTGCGTCTCTGTCTCCGACTTTGGAAGAGCTTCACAGATGCCTTCAAAATAAAAGAAGAATTAGCTCGAGGCCAGTGAGCGGTACAGTACAGGGACAGAAATATTCACTGTAATGTTTAACTCCTCGGTCACGGTTTTAAAGAAAAACAGACACACAACAGCTTTCAAATATCCACGAAGAAAAAATAAAATGCATTTGTTCCATTGTTAATGGGAGCACTTTGGCGACGGCCCCCTCTTTGATGGTGTTTGCAAATCACAGCGTTTCCCCGAAGGCAGCAGAACTACAAAGCCGAGCTTTATCTTTGACAAACACATGCTGTCGGTTCTCTCGCCTCCTGCCCCATATGGTTGGATTTCCTCTGCAGGCCCCGGCTGTTGAATAGGCAGCTGCTAATGAAGGGGTTTAGTGCTCGGTGTGTGGTGATGTGTGCACAGGTAATATCATGATCCTTTTATTATACCTTTCCTACACACACCTGACCATGGGCTGGAATATCATACGGATATTTTAAGTCTGTCCTACGGTGAAACATGATATAAGATATATTAGATTCCAGCTTTGATCCTGTTATATAATCTTCATTATGTGTTCGCTAGAATTAGATTTGTTTCATTTTCTTTATCTAATCATCCAAATAGGGCTTAATTGTTTTTGAACTGTTGGACTTTTAAATCTTTGGGACGGCCCCTTGCTCATTTAAACATGGATTGCAATCAGATGACAAGATGTTCACCGACCACACGATCGCTGGAATAATTTTATGATATTATTTTATAGCGACTAATAAATCCACAGGGGTCAGGAGTACACTCCATAAAGCCTCGATCACCAAAATAAAATCCTGTTATGATACAAACATAAAGAAATAAGGTGCTTTTGTTTATGAAAGTCACGAAATTCCAGAGAAGTTGAAGAAATCTGTATTTAATGTTTAAAAAATATGAATTCTAACTATATAGACATTAACTTGAATTTGTTCAAACATCCGTTCTTTGTTTACTTTCTTAGTTTCCTTTTAGTATTAAGCCTTTTCCAAGTTGACATCTTCTTCAACCTCTTCTTCGTGTATGACGCCTCTTCTTCATCCTTTGTTTGACACCCGTCACGTGTTAGAAGTGACTAGAATCATCTCTCTCCTCTTCTTTCACCACAATCATCCACTGTGTGACACATGTTCTAAACCATGCAACACTCACACCCTCACACTCAACCAGCACACTCTCTTATTATGTTTTTTTTTATTTCGAGCAGCAAACAGTATGCTAATCTTCAAAGAGCAGCTTTGTTATGAGAAGGGGCCATTTCACGTTCCTGCTTTTACTTTACTTAAAGGCACGTGGTTGAGGATACCCTCGTAAATACAGAGGGTTCAGCTCCGGCTCATTGCGGCAACAAGGAACCCTGTTCTTTTGGGGCGATGACAGATTTCGTCTAGACTGAGGTTGTGTCTGACTTTGTGCGTGTGCATGCTCGATGCTAGCTGACAAATCCAGGTGTGCGTGGCTTTATATATTATTAACCAGCCCACGTTTTTTTTTCGACCATCTAACGAAAAAACTAAACCCACTCGATAAGCCTCTAAACTGCAGCCAGCCACTCGCAGGCTCACGTATTACGGTGCTTAGACACACACACATAGCAAGTGTGTAGTTAGTGAGGTAATCTGGGCCCCCAGATTATTGTTTAGCAGGAGAGACTTGAGAATTCAAGGTATCACCTTCAATGCAACTCACACTTGTGGTGTGCGTCACACAGTGGAGGGTGTTAAAAGGATGGAGAGGGCGTAGGAAGGGAACATTATCAGATTTAAATCTCATGGGATGTAAGTGTTAACAGTCTTTCTATAAGAGGGAACAATAAACTGCAGGTATAGAGTATGGTAGCCCTTAGGGTCAAAACCCAGCAACACATGGTTGTGTTTTATGAAATGTTGTTGTGTTTTCCAATGGACTTAATATAAAGGTGGGCGAAATGACTACACCCCAATATTGAGGTGTATAAAAGTGGTATAGTTTATAAACTCCTCCATGTTGGTGAATGGGACATGGACTGAACTAACACTAACCCTAACCCTAACCATCGATCAAGACGTCTAGGGGAGTTGTCATGTATTCCATCTTTATTTACAGTCCATTGTGCAGACAGGTGTGCACATAAAAACATAAAATCACAGATAAATGCACAGACTCAAACAACCCTATCCTCAGGCCAACTCTCTCCTTGAGTTGAACCTGTGATGACATTGTTTCTCCACCAGGTCAAAGGTTCCCATCGAATGAAAACGACTCACCTGACGACACAAACACAAACCAGTGCAGGTGGGACAGCTGCTGTACTGGGAGCAGAGTGGCACAGCCCCCCCAGCGGCCGGGCCCTGACCTGTTCACGACACTCTGTGCCAAACCGTCCAGCGTTCTCTTTTATTTATAACCCCGCTGTCACTTGTGTTATCTGCTGCTCGTCAGACACCGATATCGACGCGTCCTTATCTGCTCTGTTCTCTCTGTAAAGTTCTCACTGTGCTCAGCTTCTCAGCCGTCAGTGCTCTCAGGGGCTTGTTTTCATTCCTGTTGACTTCACTCTAACCCGCACTGTTCCCCTCCGTTAGACTTTGGGCAGCAGGCCACGGACATCGTTTTGGAGTTGAGCGTATCCCCTTCCACATCTCACGCCCTGCTCATCTTGTCACAGCTCATTTCCTTGCTCAGACTTTGTAATCTCCAAGTGAGCCTGACATTTAATCCTACCTTTTGTCCGCTGACTCATTAAACCCTATTAAAAAGGACTAAACAAGATATATTTCCCCTTGCATCTCTCCCTGTTGTGTGTCTTATCAAGAACAAAAACAATAGCCGAGTTCTGGCCTGTTCGGAACAAACATCAGCAAATAACAACAAAGTGTGAACATGCCTTGGCTCCCAGGGTGAGGTGCACGTCAATGCTTGATCAAGGGCCTTACCGGCGCGAGTAAAGAAGCCAATTAACTTCCTCTGTCACCTTCCAGCTAAGTGGAACCAACGCTGAAGGCTGTACAAATTGCAGCCAGGAATCTAATTTCAGATGAACACACACCTAGGGGCCCTCGAGACCGAAAAAATAAAAAGTAAATCTGAAGAAATGTTATGTATTGGTCGAGCTGGTGAAAGACGTCCGAACCCAGAGCAGGTGCTTTATTAACATGATTACATTTTGGAAGATATACTGGTGGGAGAAAAGAAAAAAAATCTATATCAAATTTATTTCTAGGTGCGTGAAAGGTTTAATGTAGCTTAGCATAAAATGAAATCGTTTGTGTTGCTCCATCAAAACTTGACAACCGGAACTTAAGGGCCTGTTTATTTCTAATCGAGCAAGTTATTGATTCTTTGGCCAGAACCTTAATTGTTGTTTATTTAATGTTCACACTTCATGGTCGAAGCTTAAGAAGACATATGAGGTTTTCTCTTTCCTCTAGTGTGCCTTAAAGAGACAGGAGGTAACAGAGGAGCTGCAGCAAAGGACAATATGAGGAGCGAGGTGTTTTCTGATCGTGTCGACCAACCTCGAGATGAGAAGAATATGTCTCCTTTAAGAGAGTCTATTGAATCTGTTCAAACTGAAAGGACGTTCAGCGACTTCCCGACCGCAATGTTTTTTATTTGGAGGCAGCGAACCCGTCAGACCAACGTCATCACATCAGACACGGCAAACACAAGCCTCATTGTATTTAACAATCGCCAAATCAAAACACACCATCCCTGCAGCAGCGTATTTGTACAAATACTTGGTAAATATAAAAAACTGTTGTTCATCATGACATGGTAGCAGCACACACCTTCTCCTGTATAAGACCTGGAGACTAAAATAGTGTTGGAACTGTTGATATCTGTGTAAATCATAGTTTTGGTTGAGACAGTAAACAGAGTTATTCCTTTTCACTTGTTAAACTTCAGAGGAGTTACAGGGTCATACTGTGATAGTATAATAGCAGAGTGAAGGGGTTATGGCCCATATTTCACGGCATGTTTTAACAACAGGTTTTACCACAGTTAAATACCGGCTCCTTTTAACTCGTCAATCATCCTGTCACAGTATAGATTTCCCTTTTGCGCAGTTCTTTCAGTCATTCTGAAATGACACCGGGCCCTTCTCACCATCTTCACCTCGCCCTTGTCCTCAAAGAACAAATTGACGGGAGCTTGGAAACAGGCCCGCAGGTTTCTCCGGGACGTGACATCACTCTCGTTCTCCTGTTAATGTACAAACAAGGGCGAGAGAGGAGAGTTGGTGTAATGTTCACACGTCTTCGTCCTCCTCCGCTCGTTCATTCTCCCTCCTCTTCTCTCGTCTCTCAATCTAGACTGTGTCTCGATGTTGTCTCTTGCCATCGTGTTCATTCCCTCATTTCTGCCAGTGCCGATCTTCATCCTATTTACTCTATTTTCTACCGTCCCGCTCTTGCCTCCGCCACCTGAAGACACTGACAGCACTGCACAGCGCCAATTTCCTGAGTGCTGCTCACCGCTGCCACTCTATTAATTACTTCAGAGACAGAGGCGG
The DNA here is from genome assembly GCA_038501795.1 of Pseudopleuronectes americanus. Classification (NCBI taxonomy): domain Eukaryota; kingdom Metazoa; phylum Chordata; class Actinopteri; order Pleuronectiformes; family Pleuronectidae; genus Pseudopleuronectes; species Pseudopleuronectes americanus. The sequence goes on from CM076737.1 coordinate 12,012,943, forward strand.
GAGGCAGGGGCTGTCAGAGCCTGGATCAGTGTGGTCCCTCGCGAGGGGGCAGTACCTGTCATATTCTATAGCTCCTATACAGGGGCTGAGCTGACAACCGGAGATTAGTTGTCTTTGTCGCGGTCCTGAGAGGCTCCTGGTGGCCACGTGGCCTGAATGCAGGATGAACTGCTTGGGTTTTGACGTTTTTTCCTTTCTCCAGCGCACAAAGACACACATCTGCACCCTTTTTGTTCATTTTTGTCGGGTTTCTAAATGGTTTCAAAGAGGAGGTGGAGTGTGTTTGTGTGTTAGGCCACCATCTTGCACATTTGAGTCTTGTCAGTAGTGATCAGGGGCAAGAAATGAAGCCAACATATCCCAGTCATATGCACAGAGTCTTTGTCCTAGTGATGGAGGGATGGTCCAACTGATAAACACGTTCGACAAATCGTTCCATCTTATCACACTAATGTTGGATCGGTGTGATAAGAACTAACCAAAAACATCTTTGAGAGAAGTTTATTTGGAATTTTTTGTTCAGTTCATATCCCATCCACCAACATGGAGGAGGTAGAGGCATTGACTTCTACTGCAGCCAGCCACCAGGGGGTGATCAAGATGATCTGTCCATCTTTACATGCAGTCTACGCTCTCAGTGGCATCATACGAAATCTGGTATATTTTGGGGTCTTTTTTAAAATTCAAGAGTATATTACAGCTCTGTTTTATGTTTTTAAGGATTAACGTTATTGAGATGAGCAAACACATTGTCGTCGTTGTTGTTGTTCTGATCGGAGGAAAGGAGCAGGATCTATGGACGTCGCCATGGCAACTGCCACCACATGTTCTTCCCTTTGAAGACATTTAAAACCCACTGTATGTTTCCTCTGCACAAAACCCTATAAATACACACTTTTTTTTAAAAAAAGCTCTCTGATGTTAAGCTGCGGTTTGACACAGAAATGCCCCGCTGTGTCTCTATGTATTGAGCTCTTTAAACTGACATCACAGTGGCCTGTTTTGCTCGAACATGTCGGGGTTGGATACAGTCGTCACGGTTCAGGTCTCGTCTGTGATGTTTTACAATCTTTGCTTTACACGCCCAGAGACACTAGACAGGTTGAAGCAACTTAAGAAGCCATGGACGCCTGAAAACAGACACACACACACACCCATAGCAACTACTTGCCAAACCTAGACCTGCCTTGCCTTTACATAAACAAAATTTTAATCCCAACCTATTCTTTAACTAAACCTAGCCTTAACTTAAACTTAGCCTTAACTTAAACCCAAGCCAAAACTTGAGTAAACTATACTCAAAAGTACATGTGAGTTTGTAAACAGATTAAGGTCCCCACAACATCAGTATTACCTGGAACACACACACACACACACACACACACACACACACACACACACACACACACACACACACACACACTCACAGACACACAAACACACACACACACACACACAAACACACACACAAACACACAAGTTAAACTCTGGCAGTTCTTCAACATGTCCTCACATGTCTCCTGACACTGACTCAACCAGAAATAGCCTTACCTTTCATATGGTAATATGGTTTGATCTATTTATCACCAAAATAAGACACTCAGAGAAACCCCATACAAGGTTATTGTAAGTTTAGTTTTAAATGAAGCTGACATTTCTCTGTTGATTCACAGGAAAACATTAACACACTGTGAAACCATCCGTGGGTACTTTCTGTCCTCCCACTTCCTAACTGAGAAGGTGTATCTTTAAAAAAGGGCTGACGAGTATATACTTGTATTCTCTTCTCTTCTTATTAAAACACTTCAGGTTTTAGCAACTGTTTAATGAGCGGCGGTGAATTTGTTGAGGACAACTTAATTCACATTGACGCCTCAAACTAAACTCGAGCAGTGGTTTGTGTTCCTTCTAGTAATTTATTAACCAGTGCAACAGCGTGGCTCACTGAACAGTGGAGCTCTGTGATACACAGGAATAAAACCACCAGACTGAGACTCAGTGTGGGGTGGGGGGGGGGCGCGGCTGTCACGTCGTCCATCATTCTGAACAGCCTCCATTATAGACGTAATATCGTTATTCTCCATCTTAAAGAACTGGTGCAACGCTCATTTTGTCATTGATTCTGTCATGTGCAGAATTAAATACATTAAATCAAGTTTTAAGAAGAGAAAAAATTACAAAATGTAGATATTTATTTTTATGTCTAGCAGCAGAATCATTTTTATTACAATAAAAGGGGATTCTGCCACCTGTCCTGGTTTCATGACTTATACGTCCTACAAGTGTCCACATGCCTCTGTCCTAATGGACATAATGAACCTTCATAATGGCAGCAGCAACACATTCTTCACTGATAATCCATCAAAAACCATGTGAGTCATGATGAGGTGATCTCACTTCCTGGTCACAGCCCCCATCGCGTGTCGGGCCTCTCTCGGACCTCCGCAGACGTGAAGAGGAGAGAGTTTGGTTTTCAACCGAATACTTTTGTCATGAGTTGCAAGTGAATTGACAGTGTGCACGGGGCCCGGTCTGGATTTGATCCAACAGCTGTTTGGGGTTGTTAAAAGTGTGAGTCATGTTTAGGGGGGGGGTGGAGCAGCACGGTCACTGAGTGTAGCTCCCACTTTGCACATTGTCTCTCTCTCATTTTTTAAGCTCTGGGAGACGACGGATGGACACAGACAATATTTGCCTCAGGGTGAGACGGAGTCCGCCGACAGCAGCCAGTGTGTGTGTGCGTCAGTCTGTGTGTGTGTCAGTCTGTGTGTGTCTGTTCCTTCTTATCTACCTGAACCGATAAGGTTATCGCGCACCTTTTATTGGACGTTCAAGCTACAGTGTCAGTTATACTGCCTGAGAGCAGACAGACAACAGACAGACGTACTGAGTAAACAAGTCAGTGATAAATGAATATGGAAACGCTGGACACCAGAGGATAATCTGACCGATGAAAGTGAGCTGAAGCGTCACCAAGCAGAAGTTTATTGCTTTGTGTTTAGGATCAAAATGTGTCTACAGCGTAAATAAGACTTGTGCCTGGTGTGTGCTTGTGCGTCTCGACCGGATCGTCTATTGTGTGCGTTCACACCATCCATCTGTCGTTATGACTGTGGTCTCTCTTTATTTGGAAGCTACAAGGTGCTAAAGAGTAAAAAAGCTGTTTTATGTGTCTCTATTCAGAGCCTCTGTGTTATTGTTCCCCTGCGTTACGCCCTGAAGGATGAATCTGTCTTCTTTTTAACAGTGTAACTCTCTGCAAGAAGGTAAAATGTCAAACTATTTTCTTTAACCGTTTTGTTATCCCATTTCAGATGTTATTGGAAAACCTGGATCCTGGAGCCTTCAGGGAGTCTCACCAGATTCAGCCACGATAAAACGTGTCCGCGTAAAATATGATCATAATATACTTGAGTAATATTAAAAAGTTTGCTCAGTCATTTGCCAAATGGCATTTAGAGACTTCCACTCTAAGTGTCCATTTCAGCAAAACTAAAATTAACAGCCTCTCTTCAACCAATCAGAATTAAATGCCCACTTAGGGCAAAATGTAATATGGCATTAATCTGGGCCGAGCTGCAGCCTGCACAGTCTGGTTCTGAAACACTCAGTATGTGTGAATCCACTGTCCCAGATAGAGTGAGAGGAACATGGATGTAATATTCATCGAAAATGTTACATATTTATATCTCGCACAAATGTGCTGCAGTCAGAGGCTGTGTTGTGTGGCCCGCTCAGGCTGTGTGTCTGTGTGTCTGCATGTGTGTATGTGTGTGTGTGTGTAATGACTCAGCCCCAGGGCTTGAAACTTGGCCATCCCACCAGAGAGAGTCACTAAGTCACTGCACGAGAGCAGCAACGTGCTACATGCAATATGCTACAAACACTCTATGTGGACTTCCAGCAAACACGACAAACAACATGTGCTGAAACTACACAAACTTTTAAATGTGGTCACGTACGTTTAAAGGCTCCTAAAAGTTGGAAGTCACAGACTACAGACAACTTGAGGCTAATTTAGGCTGAGATACGTCCAGTTGCCTGTTGTCTCTCCTCCAGAACTCGAGGAGAAGTCAGTGTTTCACAGATCGGGTGAAAACCAACAGAGTTTTATTTTTCTATTATGCAATGGCTTGAGATGGACGTCCTTAAAAGGTGATGGACGTCATCAGCAAATAAGTTATATGCAGCTAAGCCGGTGTATCTTACCATCCTGGTCTCACTCGTTCGGATCCCCGGGCTTCTTATTCCAGGTCGTGAGAAAGCCCTGACGCCGTGCATCACACACACATTCACACCGGGGCCTATATTTAAAACGTCGCACATCGGTTTGTGGATTCGAAAACACACAAACGTGTCAGTGTCGGTGAATCTCTTCAGTTTCAGTTAACTTCCGATCCTGTGATTTACAGACACACAAAGTGGCTGAACGCTCTAAACGGCTCTTGGCCGGGTCCAATCGCACTCTCAAATGTCACTGCTATAAATACACACAGTGGCATAGACACTGACCCACACACACACACACCTATATGAGGCTTATATTGTTCAACTCAAATATGCTATATATAGACGTGTGATTATATATGTGTGATTCCTCTCTTGTTTTTCTCCAGCTTGAGAATCCTGAGGAACTGAGTCACTCGGCATGGAGAGCTTCCAGTGTGAGCGGCACTGAATCATTTCTGCAGCAACATGTGCAGCTCGGAATACGTTTAATCCGTCCGACCCCGGAGCTGCTTCATGTGCATTTTGTCTTTGTCGAGCACAGGACATGAATAAATCAAGATGTTCCGCAAGAGCCACGGGTGCGAATAAAAATAATGGGATATCTGCATACTAAAGTTTAAATAAATACACAAGAGTTAAGCCGAGTCAGAAGTAAAGGGGAAAACATATAGAACAGGAAGTAAAAGGATGGAAGAGGGAAAAATCGAGTGAGGCGTTCAGTGTGCATGTTTTTTTTTCGGTGAGGGAGTCCGGGGGTAATGGAAGCTGCTTCCTGCTTGAATAAGAGAGAGAGGGGGGGGGCGGGTGGGGTGTAGAGAGAGAGAGGGAGAGAGAGAGCATCATGGAAAGTTTGTGGTTTCCTCAGATGAGTCTCTTCCTGGTGGCCATGGATCAGAGCCGTGAGGGCGTGGAGAGGCGCTGCGACTTGTTTATTCAGAGAGAGGTGATTACTGCGTCTAGGCCACGCCCACCGCACACACACACTCACCGTGACATCACGCGGCCGCATTTGCATCTAGTATCCAGTTTGTTCTGTGTGTTTTTGTGTTGAGTTTGGCAACACAGTAAAAAAAACAGACAACTGCTCTGTACTCACTGACCCTCACCCTGAATAAACATGACAAATGTTCTCTAGTGACTGGAATGTTTAAAACAAATGGGAATAGTTTATTTATTACTTCAAGTGTGTGAAAACTCACAACTTGCTTAGCTACTATAGTTTTGGATAAATGTGAAATAATTATTCATACTGGAAAGTACGATACGGTTTGTCCTCACTACTCAAAACAAAGTCTCAAAATCCATTGGATTATTCCTTGGGTCATGACCCCACCCCCTCCGCAAACTTTCCTTGAAAACGGCTTTGTAGATTGTGTATAATCCTGTTTACCCACAAATGAACCGAGATGAAAACTCCTTGGTGGAGGTAAGAAAGTATGAGCACATGGAAACTGCTCAGATACTTGAGTAAATACAATTTGTACCTGTAAAACTAGAAAGTTTAGGTTTAACCATGTTCCATGTTTCCACACAGTAAACACGACCATGTTTAAGTTTGTCAGAAAAGGAGAATTCCCAGTTCTTCTACTGTACAAAAGAACATTTCAGTGCCTCTGCTCTCAGATGATAAGCAGGATCTGCCCAGAGACACAGATAATTATCTGTGGACGTTGAGAGAAGGTTTCTCAGATCTGTGTGTGTTTGTGTGCACTGGGAAAACGTCGGGCGTTGTTGTGTCTCGTGTCTGGATGAATACAGGCCCACGTCGGTTTGGCTTTTGTGTGACCCGCAGATGTTGCTGTCTTTGCTCGGGTGTGTGTGTGTGTGTGTTACCCTCAGGATGTGCATATGCAACGTGTGTGTTCACCAAAAAAAAGAGCATGTTTGGAAAACTCTGCCCACAAGCAGCCGAGGTCTCTCTCTTCATTCCCTGACCTGACATTCTTTCCTCTGCTGTAGTTCACGTGTGGTTTGGAGATAAAAGCCTCCATTCATTAGTCTGACTGAGGGCCCGACATAACGACAGGATACCCCTCCCTTGTCTGGCAACAGCCAGGCCCATATTTCACCCAGCGCTGGTGGCCCTCGCATTCAAAACAACCAGGAGCGCAGGACATGTGCTGCAGCTTGTGGGTTAATGTCAGGTCCACAATATTATTGTACTTTCCATTTATCAAAAGGAGCAGGAAGGTTGGGGGGGATTTCCAGGTTTAATTACCTTGGCTCCCTCTGTTGTTGCACCTTCTTTCTCTTTCTCTTTTATATATGGGACTTTTATCTCCCCTGCAGAGCTGCAGAAACTCAACCACACCCCCACACACACTGACAGTAATGAGCCATTTGCCTTTCCACAGTTGTGTGTTTGTGTGTGTGTGTGTGTGTGTGGTACAGATGTGCGCTGTTGTACTTGCAGGCAAATATCCTGCTTGCTCGGCTGCAGCTGCTGAACGACCAGGTGGAACACCCCCCCGCAGGAGTCAGATGTTTTCCATCATCCGGTGTCACCTGTTAAAGTTCGAGTGTCAAACCCTGAACACACGTTGACTCGGCTGTAGGAAAGTTTCCATTTCCTGGTTTTAAGATGGAATAAAGTTTTTGACAGTGTCACAACTAAAACTACTTTGTAATGGTAGCACTCTACAGCTCCAGCCTTGTGCTTCTTCATTTGCTGGAAACATTCATTCCTTGCTCGCTCATTGGCTGCCCACAGGAACCCACAACTGGCTCATTCGTTTGTCTTAATTGCCATTTAATGGACCAACTGGCTCCTGTGGACTAAAACACTTACTACTGCTACATCACCCCAAAGCAACAAATGAGCAGTAATGCAACAGGATAATGATAGAAACTAAACCATAACCGTGGCAAACATATAAATGTTATATGTGGAATATTTAGAAGGAGTGCAGAGAACTCTCTGATTTTATTGAGGACCAAAAATCCAGCAACACAACTCCTTAAATCTTTCCCCTGTGGTTGTTTAACTCCAAGAGGGACAGTTTAATAACAACATTTAAAGGAAATAACACATTTCTTGTAATAATGCTAATAAACCAACATTTGATATCATAACCCGCGTCTTTTAAACCCCAGATCCAACCCTCACTTCACATATTGCTTCATACAAGTCTGGATATTACTCTGTGCTGGGTCAGTAATACTTTAGCTTGAAGGAAACATAATTCCACAGCCACAGTGTGAGCTGACGAGAACAGGAATGTGGGAGTAATGTGAAAAATCACAGCTTACATGCGAAGCTCACTCTGACATGATTTGTGGAAAATGAAATTCTCGACTGTATCGAACCAGGAACCGAGCCGTGCAGCTGTGCGTTCGTTTACATCTGTGAAAAAGGAGAAATGTCTTTGGCCGTCTGTGACACACACACCGAAACTCTCCCCTGTTGTTTTTTTTTACGAAATAGCGTGGAGGTGTGTGAGTGTGTGGGCGAAGGTGTGAGTTGTGAGGAACTGGGGGGTTACACATGTGTGAACTTGCATTGTCGACTGAGTGGAGCCCTCTTCCATGAGAGGAGACCTTTATTTTTATGACCAGGAAATTAGTCTAACTGACACCGAATGTTAATTAACTGTGGGACCCATAAATCTAAATAAAGGACAGTATTGTTCTAAAGATTTGTAACTTGGCCGGAAATATACACCTACTCCTGTCAGCATTATTTGAGAGTTTTAAAAAGTACAACCTCACATTAACGATATAACAACTTGAATTTATACAGCGAACCCCTCATTATACCCGCCATTATTTGTCTGTTACTCTGAAGGAATACACAAAAATATCCAAACCTTATATTTACTGGAAATAAACACTTACTTTTCGAGAATAAAATCACAATCCTATCAGTTTTTTATTAGAATTCAAAAAGGTCAACCGTGCAACAACATTATAATGACGTGAGCTCATAAATGTTTCCTCACGATACCCCACTGTGTGAGCTCAAACCTTCCTGCAGCATTTACTGGACAAGTAAACACCTTCTATGTGAGGAGGTCAACACTCACACTACACAGCTTCATGTCAGTTTAATGACACGAAACACGTCTGTACACATCTCCATTTTTCCGCCCACTCTTCCGCACCTTCGGGTCAGTGATTGAGCCCCGTCGGTGTGATGCTGGTCTGTTTGATTGCATCATGATTGGAGCACTCAGCGGGTCATCACGACTGCGTCTGCAACAAATGGAGGCACAGCAGTCAGTACTTTTCCACTGATTTTAACGAGCACGCAGCGACTGACCCCTTGAAAAGGAACCTGGCACCGTGTTGCCTCCTCTGTGTTCAACAGGGTCACATAAGAGATGCTTGTTTTTTCTCGAGATAGAGAGTCTTCCCGTTTCACATGTGAATAAACAAGTACGGACACACACACACACACACACACAGAAACACACACACAAAGAATTACCTGATTCAGTCTTACACACAAACACAAACATACCTCATGGCCTGATCTGAAAATAAGCAGTGATTAAATCGTGACTTTGAACAGGCAGTACCATTAAACAATCGCACAATCTGCTGGAACAAAACGCTGTTTACAAACTGTTTGAGTCAAATTAAGATGTTGTCATGCGAAACTCGAGGGAAAAAATGTTGCATGATAAAATGGATTAACGGCCAAACAACCAGGGTTCATGGTTCAGTCCCATGGCTTGGTGGAGAATGTAAACATTGATAACTCCACAAAGAAAGTTAGGTTTCAATCATGTTTGTGTTAGTTAGCATCATTCTATCTTCCCATAGTTTGCTCCAGATCTTATGTGTGTGTTTTGTTTAGACCCTGGGAAAAGCACGTTTTGTGTAGCACACAATTTGTCTCAAGGTGCGACATCCGCTGCCTTTAACCCTCAAGAAGAAGAGTGAGGAAAAGCAACTCACAAGGTCATGACAGTTTTTGTTTGTTGCCGTTTCCTCTTAATATATAAAGATGGACGATGGATTCCCACCTACTCCTATTAAACTGCTTTGTTTGGAGCCAGAGCCTGCGCAATAACCTTTTGTAGCATCAATTAACTAATTAAGGGGGAAAAAGCCACAAGTGTATTAATATAAGGAACCTTCACCTTCTGCTCACTTGTATGCGGGAGACGGGGCATCAAAATATCTACTTCCTGTGGCGAGTGAGGAAAAAAAACAACCAAAAAAACCCTTTCAACGTATTTCCGACAGCCCTTGAAAGCAGCAGCGCGGCTTCCATGTGTGAGCGCGCGCCCCCGGTTTATTTTCAGTGCGCCGACGTCACCGCCGCACTCCTCCCATATTGGGGCTCGTCAGACGGCTGCGCGGCCTCCGATTGGCCGGCCGCTGTTGCTGTAGCAGCTGGTGTCGTCACCGAGCAGGGGCGGAGCGAGGAGGGGGAGGGGCCCCCGGTATAAAGACTCGCTCCCCGGCTGCGGGAGCGTCACTGTGGTGGAGGTCATAGAAACAAGGGAGGGTCCGTAAGCGGCTACAAGGGACCCCCGCCCCCAAAACAACAACCCTGTATTTACCAACAACACCAGGCGCTGAGTCCCTCTACCGAACCGAGCCATCGGACCGAACCAACCGGCCTCTACCTCGGACACCCAGCGCGTCAGTGACGGATCGGGAAGTGGAGCGAAGGAGACAGACAGGGAGCGCGTGAAAAAACACTCACACACTCACACAACACAAAAAAAAACACAACCCCAAACAACAACCGACCGAAGCGCACGGACGTCGCCGTTGCACTTTTCTCAATGCATACCCTTTGTGCCCGGGGAACCATGAAACCAGAGATCAACGCCGCCGTGGGATTTCTGTCGAGATTTCTGCGGGTAAAAGGACACGTAAACGACCGGCAGGTCCAGACGTTCAACCAGAGCCTCCACGACATCCTGTCAGGTGAGAACCCCGCGAACAGCCGCCATCACAACATCCACACTCTTCTCTAAGTGTTGGGTTTTTATTTAGTTCAACAAAAACATGTGTGACCGTGTGGAGGAGCGAGGCAGCGGCCGCGTTTCTTTGTTCTCGCTCCTCTCACGTAGATCCGCTGCCACCGCGCAGCGCTGTTTGCGCAGGAGGGGGGGGGGAGGGGGACAACGTAAACACGCTGGTCGAGCTCCGGCGCTCAGTCGACGATTAAAACATCACAATCACACATTTTACACAAATAAACAACGTTAGATGGAAGGTTGAGGTGTGTAGTTGTTAGTGTTGGGGGGGAAAGAGGAGGACGAAGAGGGGGATGCGGGAGGAGAAGAGAACAAGGAAGTGCGCCTCGCTCGATGAGAGAGAGAGAGAGAGAGAAAGGAGCAAAACAGCCTCCAGTGAGTTAGCTGCTCAATTACGTAATGCGTTCGACGGCCATAGCGAACATGTCAGATTAATTAATTAATAATGCACAAAGAAGGACGCTACCATTTTATTCTTTCATACACAATTTGTTAGATGATTTTTCACAATCCAGAGACGCGTCCTGGTGTTTTTTTAGGATTTATATCAGAAATTAAGCTCAGCTGTGACATCATCCGGTTCAGTTAGACAATAACAACACTGACTTCTATTCTCTCATTTATTTTGTTTACCCACTCATTCTACCCGTATTCATTCCCGCATTTTTTAAATTTAACCTTTGATGTTATGGAGGTTTTCATAGGCCTGTGTTGCTAAAGGGTGCTGTGTCTCCTTTCCTGCTGTAAACACATCTCCAACAGCAGATGACCTACATTTCTTACATAAGGACTCTTACGTGCACCAAAAAAACAGCGCAGTTTGACAGTAAAGGGGCCAAATGAATATAAGTCAACATGCAAAACCATCGACAGAAACAAAGGAACTGCAGATATGTAGTGTTAATAAGTCTTTGAGTGAATAAAATACATTTCTCTAAGATGAAGTAACTAGTTCCTTTTCTTTAAGAGCGAGGTAGAAGGAACAAAGGAATCTCAAACTAACCGTATATAATGCTATTTGTAAAAATGAAATTATATTAGTTAACTACTTGTGCTAAAAGGATCCAGGGCTCTGCTTATTATTGTTTGAAAAATAGACAATGTATATATAAAATTGACTTTATTAAAGCAAACAAAGACTATCTGCCAGAGCTTGGTGTGACTGGTGTTTGTAAACAGACAAAAGTTGGGAGTAGAATGGAGTTGGCTGGGAGGCCTGGCTGTGGGGGAGGGGATGTTTTCGACCTATAGGAGGACATTAAAGACGGAGGCAGCACAGCCGGAGGGGAAATCCACAGAAACATTGACATTTACTGGATATTAACATGAATTAAATCAATATTATTCAAATTATACCCTTTTTTGTCATCTTTCAGGTTTTAAGTAACTATCTTATATTGAAAGCTCATGTTAATCTAACAAGTAATCACTGCTATTTCCCCTCAAACGCCAATTTTGTCCAAACGAAATGAGAGCGAGGCTTGTTGTTGCTAAACTAGGCCGGAGCCCCTTTGTGCCTGGAAACATCACAATCACCCACTATTGTGTCTGTGTGTTGAAAAGCCTCGGTGCCTCGGCTCCTCGTGTTTGTGCTGAGCGAGGGGTTTCAAATGACTCCCTGTGAACGGATTGAAACCTGCAATAGTTGCGTAACTGCCGTTTGCTGCAATTTTCTGTGTTATCTGACGACTCCCTGAGCAAACGGCTTCAGATGGAAACCATCCAGCGGCTCGGGCCATAAACGATTCCTGTTAATGCATTTCTAGTGTTCCAGGTCGGCCGAGATAAACAGGAAAAAAAACATTTCTTGAAAGCTTAGGCTCACACAGGTCTGCTTACTTTCCAGTTTCCCATATCCGCCCCCTCCTCCTCCTCCCATATGCCCTGGTTTTTAAGAATAGGCCCCGCTGAGCTGATCCTTTCCCAGCTGCTCCGGGGTTTGTGGGGGTAGCTGCCTTTTGTGGCTCGCTCCGAGGCAGAAGGATCATCCAGGGCCTTGTGCAGTTTCCTGAGACTCAGCCCCCACATTAGCTCGGCGGTGTAGGAGTGAGGGTTATTATCTTACAGATGCATACAGGTGGCCTCCGGGCCCCGAGCTCCCTACTTCGTTTACCCCTTGTTTTTCATAAGCCACAATGCAGACGCTGTGAAAGGAAATTCAATATGGATGAGCCGTATCTGGGTGAACTGTGGGGGTCAGTTTGGACAAAAGATTTAAAACTAAGCAGCTGTGCTACACTGGAAAGTGTTGAGGCCCAAAGGGACGGATGAGACTCATTTCACTTCCTCGTAAAGACCAAAACAGACAGTCAACACTTTAATTTTCCTCAACATCTTAAACCACGGAAATGCCTGAAGCGCAGTGCGAGTGGCGTCACGATGAATCACTGGTTTCACTGCTCCTCCAAAACTTCCACACAACAAAGACACTGGGTGGGGGGTGTAGGGGAAACCAGATCTGGTCCCTTTAAGAGGCGGAGCCGCGTGTCTAAGATGTCCACGACTTCCAGGCTTGCAGTGTTTTTGTTCAGGCGGTCAGGGGGGGGACCTCTTCTGACGACAGGCTCGGGGGTGGGATTGAGCAATCCAGCAGGGCCCCTCTGTTTGTCACGTAGGCCCAGGCAGCCGCTGGCCGCCTGTTTATGGCTCCTTATCAGGCCTGTAACAGGTGGTGGTGTTTTTTCCTTTCTTTTGCTTCTGCACACAACGGCTCCCTGTCCTGCAGTGTCCACATGTACACTCGGGTCCTTAATGAGGTGCAGGATATATCTGCCTTTTGTAAAACATAAACCGGGACATTGGGAAAATATATATATATAGTAGCTACATTGATTTATAATTTTATTTTATTTAGATCTTTCTAGTTTTATAACCACTGAATCATCTTCTTGGCAAAAACACACAATTAATATCTTCTGTAATATTTGTACACAACCCAAAAGTACAAGCTCAAACATCACGCGGTAAATTTAATCTGAGCCTTAAGGTAAACAGACTATTACACAACATAATAACATAAGTGTCTATCCCACACTTTCAATTAAATTGATTTATAATGTTCCTGTTTTGGCTAAATCCTTTTACTGCCGTAATATGTTTTATTGAGTCACATGGAGTAATCTGAACACAAAGTACCTTCTGTCTACTCGTTTTGACCTTTAGTCTCTACTGCCCAGCCACAACTCGCACATACTGCACTTAGGAGTGTGTGCTTTACCTCTCTGGGCCTTCTATCGTTGCATATTACATGATCCTGTCTGCCCTGCGTGTCAGAGTCTGATGGTTATCACTCCGAATCTAAACTTTCGCTCTCTCCACTTTGTCCCTCTTCTCCTTTTCCCCTGCAGAGCAATACAAGCACCACTGGTTCCCAGACAGGCCATGCAAGGGTTCAGGTTACCGCTGCATCCGCATCAACCACAAGATGGATCCCTTGGTGGGGCAGGCGGGCCAGCGCATCGGCCTGACCATCCAGCAACTCTACACGCTGCTGCCCACTGAGCTCACGCTCTGGGTGGACCCCTACGAGGTGTCCTACCGCATCGGGGAGGACGGCTCCATCTGCGTCCTGTACGAGTCGACGCCCGGCCCCATGACAATGCCGATGAGCATGACCACCAGCTCCCCCTCAGGAAACAACGCGTCGCATGGCCCCATGATGGACAGTCGACACAGCTGCAAGGAGGAACTGATGGTGATGGGCAGAACCAGTCCCTCCAAAGCCTACAGCATGATGACTGTGTCCAGTTAGAGAGGCGCACTGTCACCCCGGCCTACTTGTCTTCAGGGTCACGCCATGCCTGGTCAGATCACTTGACCGGACCAGGGTGAGCCTTTTTAAAGCTAAGAATATGAAATAGTGAAAGAAGAGAAAAGAAAAAGAGAAGAAGAAAAAAAAAGCAGAGGATGTGGCCTATCGTCCAGGTGATGGAAACCTTGTAGGTTTTGATATTTTTTAACCCCAATCTCCCCCATTGTCATCTTTTCTGTTGTGTCATTGGATCAAATGGGCACTCCATTTTTTTTGTGGAAATGGAACTGTTGGGGCAGCTAAAATCAACCATCCAAAACAGGAACCCCACGGAGACTGGCACCCCCCCCTCCCTCCCTCCTCGACTGTAAACAACATGGTAATCGGCTCCATCTCAGAAGGGGCTGTAATTGACTTTGCACTTTTCTTACTTGTGGTTACTATGGGTACATGTTCAACACGCCACTGCAAAACACCAAAATCTAAATTGAAGGAAGTTTTCACTGGGAACGAGCCCCCTCGAATTTTAAAAATCCCGAGGTTTTTTCAATTTGTCTTTTCGTGTGTTTTGGAGGGAAGTTGGGGTTCAGGCTGCGTCTTCACACTTTCCGAGCTCGAGATAAAGAAACGCCCCCCAAAAATAAGAGCATCTCTATTTTCTACAACAACAAAAAAAAACCTTTGGACCACAGGGAGTTTGTTTTCTTTATCTTGTAGCTGGAAAGAGACGCTCAGTCTGTGCCCCCTCCTTCAGCCGTCGGTCACCGAGCTCCAGAAAAACCTTCATCTCAACCGTCTTTCTGCCTGTGTGCACGTGGAATGTGTTGGGACACCTGTTACCTATGGATACTAGGGTGGCCTGTTGCACTGTCGCCCTCCCATCGCCCCCGTGTATTTGTAGCTTTCTGGCGGGTGAGGTCCAAGGGGGCCGCAGTCTCCTCCCCCCTCCATTTAACGAATGTTGTTGAAATTCACAATCAAGTTCCTGTGTTTTTAAAATAAATTTGCCCCATTTGTTTCCGACCACATTGTCATCTCCTGCGTCACCAAAACTTCAAAGTGTAGCAAACCAAGGGGGGGGCGCTGTTTTTAAACCCAAATTTCGGTCACGTGGCCCAGTTAGAATTTGACATTGAATGCACTTTGACGTGAGATTGTGTGGGATGTGTACTTTTTTAAAAGAGAGAAAATCGCCTGCATTCCATCCACTCGAATGTTTTCACGCCCAGCTTTTATCGCCCTCCTCTTCACTTTTAGTCGTTTGTTCTTACTGTAGCTCCCATGTCGGGATAGACTTGATGTCTATTAAAATCGGGAGTTCGCAACTCTGGATTTCAAGAAAAACCTTGTTTTTGTTTTTTAACACTGTATTTGTGTACATTTCAGAGCTGTTGGTTTTTTTAAGGTGGAGAGTATTTTTTTGGTGGTATGTTAGAAACATTCTCTCATCCGTTCATATGGCACTGTTTGCTCTGGCAAGATGCAGAGCTAAGCTGCTCCTCCTCCTCTCGAACACACACACACAGATGGTGATTTGTGTTAGTCTGAAAGGTCTGGACTAAGTGATGACTGTGTGAGACTTTAGCCAAAAGGAGGTCTGCAGCGCCGACTGTTCAGAGATTAATTTTGAATTTTTTTAAAACAACACCGGGCCTTGTCAGCCTTCTACTTAATTTGCGATGGGTATTTCCGAGGGAGAGACTTTCCTTTTGTGTGCATTGCCTTAAGGGGACCTCATTGTCATGAATTGTGAGCCATTTTGTTATTTTAAACTAGAACATCAGGCCTATGTGAGCCGGCCTGGTGCGCGCGCTGCCCGGACCCTCTCACTGCAGGCGTCCTCTTTCCATTTCGGCAGCTTCAAATTTACACCCCCCTTCGCCCCTCTTGGTGTCAGGGGGGGGTTAGAGTGCCTCAAGTGCCACATATCAGCCCTCAGCTCAGACCTCCTGTTCAGGCAAAAGCCAGCCAGCCAGCCTGCTGCTAGCTGACCCCCTGTGGACGCAGGTAGACTTAATGTGACACATATCATCATCCATCACTGTGGGGAGCTGGGTAAGGAGGGCAGGGCCGGGGAGCTGGCGTGAGAGAGGGGGGGCCCAGGGCCGGACACATTTTGTCCAGGGCAGCTAAAATCCCTCCAGCCCCCTCTCTGGACTTTATTGAGCATCCAGCATCCCCCACCCTGACCAGAAGCCCTCGACCCTCCCCTCATCAGTGATGGATGCAAACCAGCATACGCTGCACTAGGGGGGGCTAGTGAGTGACGAGGAAACGTGGATCAAAGATGAAGTGTTGAGGGGTGCCGGGCCGTTGTTTTCTGTTTGCATCTCAGCGGATTGTGCTGCACTTGATTACTGAGCTTGAGTAGCAACTGTTTACACACGTACGTGAGGATGTGACGGCTGTCTGACGTATCCCGACTTTGCTTCAAGGTTCTGGGGGAGGGGCGGTTCTAGCAGCGGGTCGCGGGGGGGTGGCTACCGGTGCTGCTCGGCCCGTTACCACCGCCCAAATCTGTCTCGGCACGCTGGTTCACCGCTCATCGTCAGACTTATGGGTGTTAAAGCTCCCTAAGCCTGAGAGGATCATGGGTAATGGAGCTATAGCCTTTGACGCACTGCAACCTCCCCTGCTCTCTCTGCTGATACTCCCTTCAGCAATCTGTGAAAAAGCAGTGGTTCCATATTGGCCAGATGGAGAGGAGTCCACTGGGAAAGGAGCCCAGAGCTTTGGTTTCCATGGTGAACACCAGTTTCTAAATCACACCGCTCCATTACAGCATTTTTATGTCACTCGACAAGATGTTGTTGGGATGATCATCTCCCCCCACTTCTCTCTAGATGTACTTTATGGTCACACTGGTGGATTTTGTCATCCTTCCACTCTGCCATCCCAATCTCCTCCTCCTTTATCCTCTTTCATTTAAGAGGATTTTTAGTCTGGTGATCTAACCTACTTTTAACCGACCTTGTCTTTTTAGAGCGGAACATTTTTCACAAAGTTAAACCCCGACATCCCCCTTCTCAACTGTACTACCATCATCCAAAAA
Source organism: Pseudopleuronectes americanus (assembly GCA_038501795.1). Lineage (NCBI taxonomy): Eukaryota > Metazoa > Chordata > Actinopteri > Pleuronectiformes > Pleuronectidae > Pseudopleuronectes > Pseudopleuronectes americanus. Next base: position 12,029,912 of record CM076737.1, read on the forward strand.
GGGTTTTAAGTGCTCTGTAATATGATTTCAATGGCACCCGTTCAGCTCGTGCGCACATAGGTTACAGAATCGTCTTGAGAGTGCTTTGAGTAGTCAGAGGTAAAATAGCACATAAAATGCACTAAATATGTCAAGTTGAAGTTGTGTGACATTTTTTTTCTGAGACGCGAGAAGTCTCTCCTGGAATGTATTTGCCAAACTCAGGCCTCGGACATTCAATAAATACCCTTATGGAAAAAGTTGTGCATGTTAAGACATGAAGCAGGAAGGGAACAGCAGTTTTGTTGTTGTTGTTGTCGTCAATATCGTCATCGATTTAGTTGAATTATTGCCACTTTCACATTTACGGTGTTTTGCATATTGTAGAATGTATTGTAACTGTACAACAAATGGTAGAGTACATAACATTACACATGGGAAGTGCCAATAATTGCTATCCTGAAGTGTTTTTAGGTGTTTTCCTTTTTTGTATTTCATCTTTTAACATGGATGACGCTTTCTTTCCGTAAGTGAAGCCATTTGTGATGGGAGTGTTGGCAAGGACCAAAGTTGTTCTGGTAAAAAAAATATTAGTTTCCATGATCTGTAAGTGTAGACGTATCCTTTGTGGGTTTTTTTTGTTGTTTTTCTCTGGATTCTCTTTTTCCTATTTCAGTTATTTCCTCTCTCTTTTTTTTTCTATTTACGTACAAAACCAGAAAATAGACAAAAAAAATCTGAGCTTACCCAAGAAGAAAAGCTGTCTATCTTGTGATCTCATGTCAGTACATCTTTATTGTGTTCAGTTTTCCTTTCCTTGGGTATGTTGTGATGAACTGCTGTAAATTTGTACAGTTCATGTAAATTGATTGTGCGGAAGTTGTACAGATTTCTATATTTTGGAAGAAAAAGTTTTTTTTTCTCTGTAATAAAAGATTTCCTATCTTGGCATCATACTCCCCTTTTGAGATGTGTGATTATTCATCCAGGAAACCTCATATTAAAGTTGTTCACCCAGAGTATACCTTGTATATTAGAAGATGCACAAAGACTGATGTTGTGTCCCATATTTGAATTTGACCTCCAGGTCTCTGAGCTGCAGAGGAGATCACATCAGCAACTCTCCTGCCTTTAAACATTTGTTCCTCTCTTGCGACACTGAATTACACTGTTGGTAAATTGATTTCTAGGTTCCACAAACTAAAAGCTCATTATCCTTCCACTCCACCTCTCCACAAAATTAGATTGAAAATGAACAGCGATCAAATGCCGTCACAATTTACATCTAAAACATGAAAATGGCTCAAATCTGCTTCACTGGACGTCTAATGCAGCTCCGTCTTTAGGGAGAAACGGCCTCACTACCCAAATCCTCATGCACACCATGTCAAACACTTGGAATAGATCTCTGTGATCCATTTTCCATCCAAATGGGTCCACCAGAGTTTCCACCTATGAAACGATAGGATTTGACAGATGGTACAGAGGATTTTTTTATTATGCCAGCTCGACCAGCGCATTGAACTGCTGGGTCCCGAACCAGCTGCCTCTGCAAAACCCCATTATGGATCTCCCTGGTTGCTTAGCAGCAGCAGGAGGCAAAAGGAAAACATTCGGCCCATTTTGACAAAGGAGGAGAGCCGAGGGCACCGAGAGGGAAGGGGACTGGGCTCCAGTTGAGCTCTACCTCTCCAAACACTGGCTACCACGAGGCCTGGCCAGCTGGGGTATGTGGGTAGTGTAGTTTTTAAATGACTGGAGGCCGTTAGCGTGGCACAGCACATGTGAGGTTTCAACCATGTTTGAAGCTTGTCTCCTCTTTGTCCACTGCAAAACTTCCCTGTTCGATCTCGGCGTGGCAGTGTGGTTTGTTTTGCTTGAAAATATAATCTTTGGGGGGGGGGAAGTGAATTACAGAAAAACACAAGTGCTCCAGATTTCACCAGGTTTTGCAATCCTCCTCATGCAGGGTTTTGCAATGACTCATTTGAGCAAGATGTTTTGACACGTTTCTCGTTACAGAGGTTGTTTGAAATCATTTCACTTTGATTTTAAATCTGAAAGCTGTTGGAAGCAGAAACTGAGTTTTTCACAAATTTGGCCATAAATTTTTAAAACAGACTCGCATTAAATTTAAATTAGCTTGAGGCAGCCTAAACTATAAAGTTTTACCTTTCACATCATATACTGTACATTAAGAGTGTAGTTTATTAAAGCACTAAATCTATCACTCTTCAAATTTAATTGCACCATATGTCATCAAGTTGTCGTCTAAGAATTGCGGCGGAGTTTCACTTCTACACTGATGAAACGGCAGTGTAATATTCCCCCCCCTCCTCCCGCTCACATGGCAACAGAGGTCACGCTGCAGAGACGCTCTGACGAGGCACAAGGTTCCGGAGGGTGCGGCTGATTTGAGATAAGGAGAAATTCTTAGGGAGGTTATTTCAGACCAATGCTATGATACAACTGCTGGTGTGGAACGGCAACAAGGTCAGGTCGGGTCATTGTGTGTAAATATATTGAGCTTTTGTGAGCAAGGTTACACAAACACAACTCAACGGATTTCCATGTTTATTGGTGGAAAGAGGAAGAACCCAGTAGATGTTGCTTCTAATCCAGGAATATCGCGAGACAGGGTGTTAACATCATTTTCCAAGGGAATAATTAATTTATTAAGGATTTCAGAAAATCTGACATCTTAAGGTGACTGAAATCTATGATTGTGTGATATTTTGTGAAGCTTGATCAGATTTAACCGGACTGTAGATGAGGTTTGAGCTCTACCAAGTTCAAGTCTAGTTTGTTGTTCTATTCAGGCAAAGCACAGACATGTCAGTGAACTCTGCCTCTGTCCTCAGAGTATGTGCCAACATTCATACGTTGTGTACAAGCGATATGCTGCTGTCGGAGAACAAAGGCCTGGTGAGTGACAGAGTGAGCTTGTGTGTCTGCTTACGGGGGGGGGGCCGACATCTGGGACCCACTTTATTGCCAGTGATATGACAGGGTAGCTCCCCTGCAGTGAGTGCGTGTGTGTGTGTGTGTGTGTGACAAAAGCTACGCCGCAGCTGCAAAAGTCGTGCAACCTTTTTTTGGCAGATGTGCGTCACACTTCGAGCTTTGTGTGTATTTAGGGTTCAAAAACAGGTGCAGGAGTAGAGAGCGCTGCCAGGCACAAATAAAACCTGGCTTTATTTAATTTTAAACATTTAATCCAGAGCTATCACCATTTGTGAAAACAATAAACAAATTGAAGGGTAGATCCTCCACCAAGCCCTAATATTCCCCTAGGAAATGACCTAAGAATTTAATAGATTTTAACCTAGCTGAGAAATTCGGTTTTTAAAATGAGATTTTTTTTATTTCCTGTCTCGGCTCCTTTGTCCAGATCCTTGCCAAAATCTGACGGCTTCTTCCGAGGCCCAATCAAATCGTTTGTGTTTTTTTTGCTTAATCCTGACAACAGACAAAAAGCAATAAACACATAAAAACCAACAACAGGAACGTTCACTGTCAGTCTCCTTCACAAAGCTCTTATCGAATGTGTCCATGTCCAAATATTTGATGATTTGTGTAAAAACCTCAGCTGTGCAGCGGACGTGTTTTTTTCCACCGGCTCTCCAGTGTGTCAACCTCTCTGTGTTGAGTGTGTGCGTCATTCAACAGCCAAGGGCAAGCTGATTCCCCTTTGAAACAGATCCCTGCCTTGCCCATGTGGGTCCCGCCCCCCCCGGGTACAAGGACAACACCAGTTATCTCTCCACTTCCCCTCGGGGGCACAGCTCATCCTCCGAGCCGAACATCTGCTTTGCCTCCATCGCACACGCCCTTCCCACCGGCGTGGGGGGGGGACAAAGGCTTCCAGCTCGGGGGCCCGCCACGTCACCACCACCGACTGAGGGAGGGGTCTCCGTGGAAGAGGTGAGTATACAGATGGAAAACGTGATCCTAAATCATAAATGGAGTTGTGAATACTTTGGTTTATAGTTGTGACGAGTGTGTGTGTAGGTTGTATTTGCACGTGTGTTTCTTTATGTTTCCTGTGATTGCGTTCGGACTTTGCTCCAAAGGGTCAAGTCCCTGTTGGTGGGAAATCTGTCCCTGTCTTCCTACTGGCTATAATCAGGTCTTTGTATGGTAACTGTGAGAAAGCTGCAGAGTCAGAGCGTGTGATTTGATCTGTATCTTCACGCCGGCCCTCCACTTCCTCATACCTCCTCTGCTTTCCTTCAGCAAAAAATAACCCTAATCTCTCTCTGGTTTGTTTCTGGGGGAACAGAGAGAGGACATAACCTCTCTCTCTCTCCACCACCTCGGCCTCTGTCTATCTTTATCCCTCCTTCTCCAGACCGCCGTGTCACCAGTCGGCCCACACTCACGCAGCAGAGGAATTCATTCCCGGGTCTGGCATCAGGCCTTATTGGGGTAAGGTGAGGGGGTCTCCGGGGGGAGTCATGTGACCGAGAGTGTGAGTCTGGCAGCTCAGCGATCTTGTGTTTTCAGAGCTTATGTGTGTGTGTGACTCAGGAAGAAGAGAGAAGGGGAATTCCAAAGTGAAAGGTATGGATGAAATCAGGAAGTAAAAATCCAGACAGATGACAGATGAAGTCCCAAAGCCTGAATTGGCTCTATTGGTCGAATCATTAGCACCAAATATTTTTAATCAAATATCAATTTTCATCAAATTTGACCCTAAATTACTATTAATCTAGATTTAGTATTTTTTAATAGTTGAGTTTTGGATTATAAATTAGTTTATGATGAATTCAGCATCTGTCAACCCAACAACAAACCATTTAGAACTTTTCATTGAATTATTCATGTTTTAATCAGTCTAAAATGATATGGAAACACTGTGAGCCGCAGGTGAAACAATTGAAATGAACTTTAATAAAGTATCTTAAGCCCTAATTGTTCTCTGTTTCTGTTGTTGGGCTTCAGCACGAGCTGTAAACAGAAACTCGTTATCACCTCATACGCTCTCTGCGGCGGCCATATTGCAAAGTCAGCAGATGCGGAGCAACACTGGTTTCTGACTTGGGGTCGTGTTTCCAAGTTCCTGACAAATGCAAATCCAACTTCTCAGTCTCACTCCGTTTTGGTTTCAACAGACTCCTGAGAGAGGAGTCCGGCTCGTCAGCTGCTAAATGCTTCACCGTGTTCACTGGGACAAAAGGTGATTGACTCCTTTCCCAGTAGGGGGAGTTTCCCCCCACTGAGCTGCCGTTCAGAAATCTTTCGAAATGGGAATTTACAGTGGGAAAAACCTGGAAGCACCACTTATAATAATCGCTAATTGAATCACGGTCATGTTTTTGGAGTCTGTCCCCTCACTACGTGTCTGCCGCAGTCCACGAGCCCGGCGTCCTAATGATAACCCAACAGGCCAACACACACCCCGCTGATTTCTTCGTCCCTTTGTGTTTTCTCCCACATATGGTTATCTGAAAGTCAGCGGTGAGACACGGAGGCAGCGTATTCCTGTGGTCGGCCTCTCCCAATCAGTAGGCACCGCTCTCCACCACCCAGACGGAGAGAGAGAGAGAGAGAGAGAGGAACCAGCCGCCTAAATATAGCTTTGCCTTGGGGCCTCGGCGAGAGGGTTCTCTGCGTGAGCTCCGGCCACACACACACACTGAAGTGAGAGTGTGTGTACATGCATTTGAACACACACAGATTTATTTAGTTTGAAGGAAGGACAAAGGCACTGACACGCATACAGCTCTGTCCGGTGTGTGGGGAGTTGTGGGTCTGTGCTAACTTCAACAAACTTGTATTGAAGGCCACTTGCATCACTGGCCCACAACTTTCTGCTGACTGGAGGAGAAATTCCCCCCGGCAGCCATTTCCCAAAACACCACAAGACAAAGTTTCACAAACTCTCGCACTTCTTCTTAAACTCGCTTTCGACTTTCAGCTTTTTGTTTTCACCCGCATCATTTACTATCGATTGAAAACAACAGTTCGGCAGCAGAAGAGGAAACGAAAAGGCGGCTTCACATCTTCGAAACCCTCAAGCACGTGCTCATTTAAAGCCCCCCCCGCTGCTTGTAAACACCACGCCGCTCGCTGATCACATGAAAACACGCGATCGGATTCGCTTCTCTGTGCCTCGGTCGTAGTTTCTGAGAAACTGACAGGAAGGAGACAAGCGAGCGCAACACCTCAGCTGTTTCCTGTTTACGTTGATGGGGAGAGGTGATTTTGCAAGGGGCCGCACCGAGGGATGCACAGATACAACAGGGAGATACAGGAGGTGATCTGGTGAGGGAAATCAAGTGTAAGGTCGTATTAGAGATAAGACTCAGAGATCTGTGGAGCTAAAAACTTAGTGTGATTGAGACAAAGAGTTCAAGAGGAAGAAGACGAGTTTGATTGAGAGCTGTGGAAATGTACTGAGAGAGCACGACAGAAAACAGCTGACAGGAAATTCTGCACCTCTGCTTCTCCACCGCTGTGATCACAGCTGTGTGACAACACACACACACATACAACCACACACAACCACACTCTTTGTCCAACCGCTTCACACACACACCCACAGTTCAGACGTAACAGTCGGCAGCATGAAAACAAACAGGCGTACTGAACACGCTGTGCCCAGTCGCAAAAGGGAACACAAGTTAATTATGCACAAATCTGACCAAGCACGTACACAAGGACCCACACAGACACACACACACACACACACACACACACACACACACACACTTAGTCATGTCTTAATGACTTTAAGTGACATTAAATTGATTTCCTGGAAACTTACTCTAACCCTAACTATAGTTACTATAGTAACCATACAAGTTGTAAACTCTAAACTAAACTTCACTTTTAAAATGTCCCCACAACATGAGGAGAACCTGGACCACACACACACACACACACACATACTTTCCCTTACATCTTAAAGCACAACAACAAGTCCATTAAAAAGCACTTTTGAGGTAATAAAACATAACACACAGAGATTTAAAGTCAAAATATTCTTATGTTTTATTCACAAACACACATATTTATATATTTACCCACTGGAAACCGTTTTTATCAGTGATTCAATTTCCAAAGTTTGTTGTTACTGAATAATCATGAGCTCCTCTACACGCTCACTCCTTCACCAGCTCGAGATTTAAAATAGAATCCTTTCCCCGGCTCCGACGACGGCAACACCTAAAACATTCAGGACTTAATTTGTTTATCCCAAACATTACTAAGTTGAACTCGCTCCACGCTGAGTAACTTTGTGTCCCCGGGTGAATCCCCGGCTCCTGTGGATCTGAGATATCTAAGATAAACCAGCGGCAAAACATTTAACTTGCAAAAAACAGCCGTGACCTACATGCGACTGGCAGCTTAATGAGTAACCGTAGCAAAGTAATTTCCCTACGGGACTAATATGTTACTCATTACCCACATACCACCTCTCCGTGAAAGATACACAACATGGAGATGGGTAAATAATTAACATTACCCAGATTTTATGACCAAAGGTATCGGTCGGTATAATGGACGCAGTAGTGTTTTGGTATTTTTTGCCAGTGTGGAACATCAGTGTGACTCTATTTTGACCAATAACAATGTTGCCTGTATCTTGTGTAGGTGGCGAACCAACGTGACATCATCGATTGGTTTGTGAGTTTCTGTTGTGAAGCCTGGAGTTTGTCAAGTGACATCCAGCGACAGGGGTTTGGAGTCTGGGCACTGCACATCCAACTGTAGCCTGCACGTATTGGACAGTTCTAGCTGTCAATCACACGGTAGCCACTCCCCAAAGCATACCATGATTCATCGTCTATATTATTCTAAATGGGACCATAATTTATTAAATGAACTTAATGCTGTATTGATGAAGACTTGAAACAGTATTGAGACCATGAGCTCCTAAAGAAAATGTTTAGTAGTGCTATAAATAAAGGAAGAAGTAGTCTCACCCCCTGCTGGTTATTTGAGAAAATGCAGGTTTCAGAGGTTTCCATGATAGTGTCCGTGTATTATCGTATATATTATATAATTTTCAACAGTAGCAATAGAGTCTGAATGAGGCAATTTCTGGAAATGACCACTTGAATCCAACCGGCTGGTAGTTACCCATGTAGCTCGGGTTATGGTTTGATGAAACTCTAATGTTGAGTCTCAGCTTCTTTGGGGCGAATGATGAAATATGTCATATATGCCCCAGCCGATCCCCGTTCACCCTCTCTCTGTGTGTGTGTGTCTGTGTGTGTGTGTAGGATATAACTCTAGGTTATCTTTCAGTTATATAAGGGGCAGCACAGAGCGGGATGCAGAGAGTGGGCTAATGGAGAGAAGGTTTTAAGTCTGTCATGGGATGTAGATAGGAGGAGGTATATTTCATTTCGTTTCTCCTCTTCTCCTCCTGCTGTTTTGGACCTTCACCTCTGGTTGTAAACCATTTGCGACTTTGCCACCGAGCCTTCCAGAGAGGTGTGGTGCCAGGAGACAGTCAGAGCCTGGCTGCAAATCAGAGAATGTGACAAAGAGGAGAAGAAGGTGTGGGAGAGAAGTCCCAGATAATGGATTTTTGTTTTTATTCATTTTTGAACAGTTCCAAAGATTGAAGACACCCACTCTTCACTGATGTGCACGGATGAGGAGAATCCATTATCCCTTATTGATTTCCCCTGCTAATTCATATCACAGAGGGGGGTGTGCAGACAAATAACCCGTCTACACTTCTGCGAAAATATCACCGTCCAGACAAGGACACAAAAGTGGCTTCAAACAACACAAAAATTTGAATGTAATCATGTGTTTTGTGCTGAACAACCAGCCTGGCTACTGTGCACAGATACACAAATTTGCCCCTAACACACAAAGAAGCTGAGTGAAGCTTTGTAATGACTTCGGTCTACACTTATATTTTTTTTACATATGGTGTCAGTCACTACGTATTTCTGCCGGCTGTCAACACAACCCCAAAAGAGAGCGTGACAACAGATGCGGGTGAAAAAGTGGATGATTGATACAGGGAGATATGGACACTACCTCAGTCACTGGAGGGTGAAAGAGGACACACACACACACACACACACACACACACACATTCTCCACTGCCCCCCCTCGCAGCTGTCGGCGTGTGGGTTGGATATGTGCTCTGACCCGTCGGCCTTCATCGGGACCAGTTCTTGTAGGACTTAGCGCAGGCCCGGCTGGAATGGGTTGGACCCATGCCACGCATTCCTGTGCCGCCGTGCGCTCTCCGTTGGCCTAGTTGTGTCGGGTGGGGGGGGGGAATGCACGGACGGTACACCCACACAGTCAGACTCACAGACACACACACAAACACACAAACACAAGTACTCTGCAGAGGAGGAAGCCATCTTGTTGTCTCTCGCTTAGAGTGTAAACAAAGAGCGATGCACATGCACAGAGGCACGGGCATGCCCACACCACGTGCACTCACATGAGGCTTATACAGCTTGAGTTGTACAAACAAATTGTACGTGCGGCCACACACGCACCGAGCAGAGGCACATGCACGTGAAAGTTTACAGTATATAGGAACTTTGTTTACGCTACACTCTCCTATAATATAAGTAAACACTAACAGGGTGCTCGGCTGTCCTATATCACAGCTAACATGAAAGCCCCGTCGAGAGCGAGCGTGGGTAGACGGACCCGACTCCTTATACCTCTCATAAGGGAAACATCTGCTGCCCCCTCACATCCTTCTTCCCTTTTTAATCTCCCTCCATGTTCCTCCCGCAGCCCTCTCCTCACCCTCTCTCTGTGAAGTTGCTTCTCTCATCTTGTTCCTCTCTCCTCTCAGTGAGCCCCCCCCCAGCCTTCGAGGACTCTCCACCACAGCTGGGGTTGTTTTCGAACCGTCGAGTGCATCGGGGGGGCAGGAGAAAAACAACTGGGCAGCGTTTTTTGTGGAAAGCCACTCTCCACTCCCTGCACTGGGCTTCCTTGCATATTTCCCCTTTTTTTCGGGGGGTCATGACTATGCACACTTGGCCGAAACAGCTGTGGTTCAAATCCTACATCCTGCCGTATACTTTTGCGTTTGCCAAAACACAGAATTCCAGCGTTGCACAAAATCAACCCGACAACAAATTAAGGTTTTCTTGGAATTGTCGGATTGCTGACACGGCAACAAGCTACTGGACAAACAACAAAATCAAGTTTGAATCACATCATCTTGTCTATTTCTGCCATGAAATAAAGTATCCTGGCCAAGTCTTCAGTTTTTTGCTTTGCTGTAGAAGCTCCTCTCCCAGTTCGTTCCTCTTCCTCCTTACTCTATTATGAGGATTAAAATGGAATTGAACACTGTGTACATGCTTCATGTAAACTGCAGTGGCGTGTTGCAACATGAAAGCAGCCTTTGATTGTGACTGCATGCGCCTGGCCTACTTTTTGGATTCCATTAAATTATTGGGTGGGTGGGAGCAAAACGGCTGAGCTGGCTTTTAAGAGTTAGCAAACAGGATGTCAGATGGTGCATATGTATTGACTGTGTGTGTGTGTGTGTGTGTGTGTGTGTGTGTGTGTTTGTTGTCCACATGTGTAAGTCAGAGAAAACAGAAGCAGGGATCTGTTGTTTATTTGTGTTTGATTATAGGACATTTTTGTGTGTGTGTGTATGTGCAATTGTACGATATGTGTTTATTATGGATAGTATTAATGTACTCGTCATGAATCACAGTGTTTTAGTACATTGACATATTTGCATATACAATATATATTACGTTGAAAAACAAAGCTCAGAGCAAGGACATGGCCTCAGACAAAACAGGAACACTTACTCATCATGTAAACAGGGAAGTATTATAAAGAACAGGGAGAATTTGTTAGAAGCATTGACACCTGGAGCGACAACATGTTTGACAATTTCAGATCTGATCACAAGTGGTCAGAGGACGTATTCCATCTCCAGGTGTGAACTGACCTAGGAACAGTGCGTCCGTGGCTGTAGCTCCGTTGTTATACTTCATGCGTTATTTGCAACAACAGCCATTCAGTGTATTTGCATCGGGAGAGAACTTCTTTGTTTGCATCTTTCCACTGGTGCTGCCAACACTCTTGGCAAGTATGCAAATGTATTTCACTCACAGGATATGATGCATGAAACAAACAGGTGGCTTGTTTCACACTGGCTAGTGGCTAACTGGTAAATCCGGTTGATTGGATATTTGGAGATGTGTTAATGTCGAGATCTAATCTGAATTGTTGTGTTTGAATATTCTAATTTCTGACATTCATGATTGATGTAGCTCTTGTGGCACATCGCACTTCTTTGCATATCACTGCCACCAGCTGCCGATCCCTTGAATAGATCGGCATAAACAAAATATGCACCCACCCATAAAAAGCTGTGCTCTCTAATCCCAGAGGGTATCTTCAATTCATGGCCGTGTGTAACTAAAACAGTCGTAGTTCCGCAATACACATCTACCAAGATAGATTCTGATTCTTAAATATCATGAATACCTTTAGAGCCTCAGAAGAATGGAAAATGTGTCCAGAGCAACTTGAAGAAAATGTCAAGAAATTAAGAGAAAGTTGAGAAATTCCAGTAACTCTGGAGTTGTGATTTGTTTTTTCTTGTGTCTGAATCACATTCACTTCTCTGTGCCTGCATGCATCGGTGCCTGTGTGTCAGGGGAGATCCGACGTGACTGAGAGCACGACTACAAACTTGTGTTGCCTCACACCATGAGCTTGTGTGAGTAAGAGTTTGTGCACGTACTAAGTGTCACATTTGAACTGTGTGTATTTTTTCTCCCTGGGAACTAGTGATCCAAACTTTTGATTAACCATCATGGAACAAACCCACTCGACTGATTTCCACCTAGGTGTCCACACTGAGCTCTTCACGGGAGCCAAACAAAGGAGCGTCCACATGGTCTCTGCCAGGAACAGAATCTGTTCAAAGTGAAAGACCAAACCTTCCTCTTCCTTCCGCATCCCTGCCTCGAACCAAGGACATGTTTGATGTTTCCCCAAAACTGTGTTTATCTTTGCACTGTGTGTTCCAGCTCCTCCTGGGTTATCACTGTGTGCCGCACTGTATATTAAAGCTGGGTGTGTGCCACAAGAGAGGAGTAAATAATAATAATGTAGTGTCTCCACTGACAGGAAAGAAGATGACTTGGAAATTGTGCCTGATTCACGTACACATGACATTTTATCATAATGCCTTAATGGTTTTTAAAGGTTTGGAATATGCGGATTCAAATCAATACTCGCCACACATGACAAAGAGTGATTAGCTTAGCATTAGCATTAACAGCTTGCTTATCTTGAACAACAACTTGCTTTTGTTTATGTGCTAATCAAACAAACTAAATGCAAACGTCTTTGTGATGAGGGAGACGTTCAGAATGATCTCACTTCTGCTTCTTTAACTTATTATCAGGAATAAAGTTCTTTAGAAATATCTCATTTCTTTGTTCTTTTATTTTGTATCCGTTTAAACTTTATCTATTATGTCGTCTAATAGTGAAACAAATTATTATTACGTCAACTATAATGATAGAAAATATTTCCCTGGACTCCACATTGACGAGAGATTCTCAAATCCTGTGATTATATATATATTTTCTATCCACCAACTACCAATTATTGAACTATGCACACAAATTAAGGTCACTATGCCCCAGATAGCTTCGCTGCCTTCTGAGGTGCGTGGCTGTGTTTACGCCCCCGGTGCCGGCAGATGCTCTCGCAGACGAGCAGGCGACGGTGCACATATGTGCTCCGTGCACGCGAACAATGCCACCAGTTGCGGTGGATGGAAGCTCCCTGGTCGTCTGCCAGCATGCGGGAGGAAAAGGGGGGGCGGGGGGGGGGTGGAGGGCGGACTGACCGAGGCACAATGAAGGGTGTGAGCCGTCTCCGGGGGTGGTGGAGGTGGAGGCGTTGAATGGTAGGCGGCGAAGCCATGGGGGGGTGGTGGTAAGTGGAGATAAAGCCAGACAGATGGGGCAGACAATGAGGCACGGACACACACCCTGCATGTCAACAACAACCCCCCCCCCACCCCACCCCAGCCCAGCCCACCACCAGGCCTCCTTCAAACTTTAACTATCCCTTTATCTCTCCCCATGTGCCAAAGTTTCTTTAAATACTCACTTATGTGCCAAGTTTTCCCATCTTAAGCTCAATTGGGAAAAAAACTAAAGCTGAATAGTTTGCTATTAGTTCTATTCTTGTGCCTTTTGTTCGTACTTTCCAAACAAATCAAACTTTCTTCCTCCTCCTGTTTGTTCACTGGCCCTCCTCCTTTTCCTCTTCCCCTCTTTATTGTTCCCCCGATATGATAAGGAGAAACCAAGATGCAGCTGCAAAGGGAAACCAGGGTGGGTGTGAGATGGCAGTATAGATAGATGGACAGATATGGAACAGGGCATGGCTGTCACCTGTTATACCGAAACCTCCTTGTTTGGGTAGCTGAGTCCCATCTCCTGTTTCTCAGGTTTCAACCAAACAACCTCAGCTGTCGGAGAGTCGCAGAGCTCTGTGTCTCCCTCCATCCGTTCTCTCATCCGTCTCTCACGGCTCCCGATCACAAAGAAAGGTCGACTTTCATCAGCGCGCTCGGCCTCAGCGGCTTTGAACGCCTCCTTAGAGAATGTTTTGGTTTAGACATCTGTGCGAATAGGGATAGAAGTTGCCAACAAGCTGGGAACCTTTATCCTAACAACCATTTTTTGCTAAAATTGTAAACTCAAGATTGACAGCAGGTAAGAAAGGCGTGTGCTGATGAGCGTCACACAGTAAAGGGGTACGTTGACACCCTCATTCCACACCAATAAACACCGATCCCAGCACAGAGAGAGGGATGAGTTATTTTCTCTAGAGCTGTGACCTCTGACCCGCCAGTGGAATCAGAGGTAAAAAAACACTGTATCAGTCACTACGTTTACATGATGGCATAAACCCGGACCAGGATCTCAAGCATGCGCAAAGACGTCATTTCCAGTTGTTGTCTAGCTTCCAGAGTTACATGCTCGCGTTGTCCGATATACAGCCAAATCCGATCTACTTATCTGGGGGTGGTTATCCGACTTCAGTCGAACACAAGAAATCTAGATTTGTGGAGTTACATGGAGTGGATCTTCGATTGAAACCCGACAACGCCAGAAATCGGGTTTCAATCGGACACATGTAAACGTAGTGAGTGTGTCACATTAACAAAAAGACAGAAGTTAGAAGAAGTAGAGAAAGAAAGTAATAAGAGAAATATGCACCATTACGTGTGTATATTTTTGCATCTGAGGAAAAAAACTGAGGGGTATATCAATGTGAATATATATTATTACTTCAGTGAATCTGTAAAAGGTAGAAAATAACTAAGTTTTAACCATAACCAAGCAATAATAGTTTAAAGGTTTGTAGTGTAGGATTTAGGTGAAGGGGATCTAAGAAACTGAATATAAATTAATCCTACAGATGTTTCCACCAGTGTGTGATTATCTGAATTATACAAATTGTTGTTTTCTTTACCCTTGAATGGGGCTATTATATTTAAATACTTTATATTTGCATCAGGAGCGGGTCCTCTCAAGGTAGGCTGCCATGTTTTGTACAGACTCGAAAACCCTAACACCTTTTGAGTTTTTATGACAACGGGAGGTTTCCACAGGTTCTCCTTCATGTCTGGACGGGAAAGGAGGGTGAGGCGAGGGGGGGTGCTTAGCTGCAACATGCAAGTTCACCATATACAGAAAATGTACAGAAGCTGAAGTCGTTCAACGTCATTTAAAGTGTCTGTTTGTTCTGTCTATTTATCGTCTTGACAACTGGTTTCGCACATAGAAATGTGTAACTTGTCTGCGTTGGACGTGACTCATGTCCACTCACATCCTGCTGACGTCCTTCACACAGGCCTGGGCCTCTCACATATTGCATTATATTGTGAAATACATGGCAACGTTGGACAATGTAGGAGTCGGATGTTTATAATATTTTGGATTTTTGGATATGAAGCAGCATTTCACGATTTTGATTCATTTGTTTGTGGAAAATGTGTGTAGGGAAATGTATTTATATAAATGTGTGTACCAGTATAACACCTCATCACCCAATATGACCCCACTCTCTGTGTGTGTGTGTGTGTGTGTGTGTGTGTGTGTGTGTGCATGTGTGTGGAGGGGGGGATGCATAGCTGACAGAGTGCGTGTGATGCAACATCTGTATCTTGTACCATATTATGTAACAGCCACACTTGTGATAGCGGTGACGTTTTTTCCAACGTGCCCTGAAGTGGCCTCCTCAAAGCAACAGGTGTTAGTGTGTGTTGATACGTGTGTGTGTAAGTGTGTGTCAGTGTGTGTGTGTGTATGCACAAGTGCTACTGTCGAAATCTTTTCATCTATTTTTGTGATTAACTACCAGAGAAATACTAACCAGTACTCCAGTGGTGAAACCAGTCCATATATGGTAATTGTTTATTCTGATCCTTTTAAGCTAACTTTTAATCTTTTTCAGTTCATGAATACAAATAAAAATTGTCTCTTTGCTAAACCAAGAAATCATTAAAAATAGAAAATAAATGATTGTGTCATTCTGGAGAAACTTTGCCAAACCAGCTTAGTGACACAACGTCAGTGTCACTGGTGGTAACCCAGCTCCCCTAGTGCCTGTGTCATGACAGCAAATAGATTGTGTCAACCTGCAAATAGTCACGTCCTAACTGCAATAGACACTATGTTACTTCAATAAGACTTCATGCTATTTTACTGTATTGGTGTGTATGAGTTTCTACTTTTAATCCACCTGCCTTGTGAGTGAAGAGTTAAGGAAAATGCAGGTGAGACCTAAACCACTCTGTTCTCTGTCTTCTCCGCTTTCCATTTGTTTCATATTTTTTTTACAGGATATACAGAACAATATTGAAAACCTCTATTGCGCCTGAGCGTTGAAAAGAATGTCATTATTACTGTAATAAAGATCAACAAGTTATTTCGGTGCTTGAGTCAATATTTTTGCTGCTGAGCTGAGATGAGATGAGAAGTCGTGGAGCTGGTTTGAAGGTTTCTTTCATTTCTTTCCACTTCAGCTAACCGTGAGGTACGAGCAGTGCAAATCAATTCTGACAGCCGAGCAGGACACTCCCTGGAATGAGAGAAAGGTAAATGACCAGAGGGGGAGGAGACAACAGGGAGAAAGTCTGTAGCTGTGTCTCAAACCGAACACTTTACGAAGTACACTGCAATACAGTGCACTGCAATACAGTGCACTTACATCTGTAGTGCACTCCATCGCTGATTAGTGCTGTCTCAAATGGAACACTTACGTTAACCACTTGGCGGAAGTGACGGACGCAAATCTGTTTTAGAAATGAAATGAAAAGCTGCCAAAAAGGCTCCTCCTCTTCCGCTACGTAGCCAAGATGGCGCCCGTTTAGGGCGAGAAGTGTCCATCGTTTTACACTGCATTTTTTGACCGTTTGCAGTGCGCCATCCGGGTACTTTCAGTGCACTGAATTCTGCTGGTTCTGTCAGTGTGAACGCCCTAAGCCCTAAAAGTCAGTGCTCGAAGTGCACAAGTGCGCGGTTTGAGACACAGCCTGTGTGTGTGTCTACATGTGTGAGTAAGAGAAGCTACGCTGACGTCATTCAGGCAACGATACAATGAGACCTACAACATGACGCACACATACAACTCCTCCTCGTTCTTCCCGTTCCGTAATCAAAAGTTAATTATCGCATTTTAGCGTTGTGGTTTTTTTGTGCGACTGATCCAATAATTCCGCAGCTCCTCCGCTCACACCCTGCTGTCAGTGTGTATTTATGAAGCCATCACTTGTAATCAAAGATCACCTATAATCACTGAGGGTTTGGTGTCCTCTGCCAAATCCCAGGGTGATTATCTTTCATTACTGCCTGATTTTCGGGGGGAAGAGTTTGAAAAAGTGCATCAGCGCAGATACAGCAGCAGAGAGGTGGTGGTTGGTGGGGGTGGACTGAGAGAGCGAGAGGCCTTATTGGTCGGTGAGGTCACGGAAACTTGCTGTTTTGTGTGGTTTATCGAGCAAAGCTTTGGACGGAGGAGCTTTAGGCCGAAGTTCAAGAAGTCAGGGGAGCGGGTGAGGAGGGACGAACACATCCACCACACAGGCACACAGGCAAATGCAGTTTCTGGAGTTTGTGCGGCCCCAACGTGTCCAGTCAGAACTCCCAACAGATGCAGCATTGACTCATTTAATGGTGTCGGGGCAGATGTGGCTGAGCAGGTGGGCCCCGCCTGCTGAAAGAGGATTAAGAAGTAAGACGTGTGTGTGTGTCTGTGTGTGTGCGTGCGTATCAATGGTAATGCGACCTTGTCCTGAGCAACAGCCTTGGCAGGAAAGGATCGGAGGAAGTACACAATGCACTCCCCACAGACGCACACACAAACACACTGTTATGGTGTGAGAGGATTATACTCACACACACACAGGCTGAACACAAGCCAGTCTACCGTGCTCGGTCTGCGCGTGACAAGTCGAATCATCTTGCTTGTCAGTCAGAAGCAGAATGTATACACACACACACACACACACACACACGCAGGCAGGCCAACACACACAGTTTACAATCACATGTGAAAACTGCAGTTCCAATCATCTAAAGTAGGGCACTGCAGCAGCCGTCACTCAAACGTGTCACACAGCAGGACAGCGCTCAATGAAAAGTGCTGTGCAATTACTGGCAAATACTCGGCCGCCATCACCTTCCACCTCTGTCTCTCTGTGTGGAACCAGCTTCCACCAACACACTGAGGGGTCCTGATCAGTGCCTGAATGAAGAGGACGCGACCTATAGATAGCTCCAGGCGGGGCTGCCGGTGCAGTAGCTACCCCTGTGATAGCTCCAGCAAGAAATGTCTGTGATTTGTTGTTGTTTTTGATGTGTGAATACTGTAATTAATGATTATAGGCCATATTGAATTCTAAGATTTCAAGAATAAAGTCGTAATATTATGAGAATATATAATATTACTCAAATCGAAGTTCCATTTCATTATTTGTGAAATTTAACACGATGCTAGACATTCCTCATTTCAACATGAGAATTACACCTCCCATAAATGTATTCTTTTTCCCCCCTCATAATATTAAAATGTTTATTCTTGTAAAAAAACAAACATATCTTTTGTGATTCTATGAATTCAAAATTACAAACTGAACGAATTTATTTTTGTAATATTAATACATTATGTTAACTATGTCCTATTTATTTAATATTTCATAACTTTATTCTTGTAATATCCCATCTTTATTTACCTTTTAATGAACATATAACTGTTGTTATACTCTATAATTACAACAGTGAATAAATACATCAATCGAGAACAATTACTTTTAGACCATTTAAAACCCAGAAAGACAACACAGGTGACCGGAAGTAGCCAATGAGAGCAGCGCACTCGTGAACTGTTGACCCTGTTGCTTCCTGTTTACCAGTCCGCGATTTCTGTGGGAAATTAGCCTCAACTGGACTCAGGCAACAGGTTGAGGGAATGAGGTGGAAACAGATAATACCAGTGGGTGTCACTGACCGGGACATCTGGAGGCTGGAGGCTGGAGATGAGGAGGAGCCGGAGGAGGCAGAGGAGGACCTGCACCTCCACCTGAACCGGCCCTGGCCCTGTGACAGCTAGCGAGGATGCTAACGTTGCTAGCATAGCAATTAAGCCTGTTAGCTGAGAGCTAAGTTTCCCCTGGCAGCGGTGGGGACTCGAACCAGGAACCTTCACATTGAACAACAACAACATTGTTGGTAAGTGGTTGGACATGTCTCCCTGCTTCATCTTGTAAATGTTTCATATTTAATAATTGAGCTACATTCTGACTCCCTGTGCAGCCTGGTCTGTGGGATGTTTTACATTCAAAGTAGTATAGGCCACAAATTATATCAATATTTAATAACAGGAGATTTGGGAAATGATAAATCTGAACCAAAACAATGTGTTACTCCTCCTCACTGTGTTGGCACAATGAATAATCAATATGTCTTGAACCTTTGTTATAGTGATGAACATTATCTTACACATATTGCATATCTTTAATATATTTCCCATATCTCACCTTGCATCCAACAGAACAACATTGCAAATGAACAAGTCATGCATATAATGTGTGCACGTGTGTGTTTTGAGGTTTTGCAGTAGAACTTCAACTGTGGTTTTTACTGTAATTTTGAAGTCACAGAGGAAACAGCTTGAGAAACACAATAGTAACACCCTCTAAAATTCTGCATGGCATGTGCAAAAATTGTACGTCTCAAATCAGAAATAAAAAAAAACTCCTGCGCTCACATTTCTTCCCACAGTTGCTGCAGGATATCTGGTGCAAAACACAACAACACAACTGCGTCGTGGACAAAATGTGCACACTCAATGACAGTCGCACACTTTTAGAATACTTTCTCACGAATCCTTTTTTTCTCTTGGATATTCTTAAAGCACAAACACAACTCCTTTCGCATTTTTCTCTGTGAATTCAAATTTACTTTTGACTATATTCCACAACAGAAAATCCTATTTTCACAGTTGCTCAGTTGTTTTGCAATGACACCTGCATAACAACAGTACTCTGGCACCTGAAGAACCCGTCTGTCACCTCTGCTGGAGACGGTTGCATCACCCTGGTGAACGGGGACATTACTGGCTTTATTTACCGTCACTGATGGATGAGCTATTACATGTTCCGTGGAAACAGGCCAATTTGTGATGGGTTTATTATGTTCAGACATGAGCAGTTGAAGCACTGGAGGTTATTTTGTGATACGGCACAGGAGCCAGATCTGACTAAAACCCTGTGGGTTTAATTATCGTCCTGACGAAAAGGCAAGCTCTGGAAAATGTCAGGACCCACTTTCCCTGACATGGTCCAGAGTTCATGTCAGAAAACAGCTCATGATGATTCTGTTTTTTCACTAACAAGAATGGTTCATGGCTCTGTCGCAAAGAAATATCTCAGAATCCAATGGCACAGAATTCTTTCCATCCACACTTGTGTTGACTGGTAGGAGGTTTCCAGATGTTTATTGCTAGAAGAAACTCTGACCATCAAATCTTCCTTAGTAGGAGAATTACAGAATATTTTGATTCCTGTAAATGGTTTCAGATTACTGGCCTTCTAGGGGTTATTATTAGTTTTGATTGTGCCCCTATTAAATGGACATGTAAGATATTAAGGACACTCACTAGAACCTTTATTTTATCCAATTATGACGAATGAGAGGGTGAAAAGGAGAAGCAGATGTTGTTTTGTACCCTCATCTTCCCCACGTCCACACAACTCCTCATTTAGACCATTGACTCCGCAGACTTGAATGTTTTGACGGGCTTCACGTGAGCTCGAGGTGGTTTTATTCTCCCCCGTCCGTCCCCGTCCGACACGTCTCAGCTTTTCAGACGGTCAAACAGAGAAAGTTAACAAAAGCAACAAACACAAAGGAGAAAAAGAAGAAATAGTGTGAGGGAGGATACCAGCACCTGCGTTTCTCTTCCTTTGGAAAGTACCCCCCCTCCTACAAACACACACACACACAAAAACACAGACACACGCACGCACTCAAGGACTCCTGCGTGGAAAAGTGTTGCGTCTCACCCTCATCACCATAGATACCCAGTAGAAGTTCTCCGAAGGGCCCTCGCAACCCACCGAGTAGCCGAGGCCTCGCCATTCCGCGTAACCGACGGCAACAATACACACACTTGTTTGGGCCGGAGCCGTTTTGTGGGACTCCCTTTGTTTATCAGGATGAAGAGAGCGAGGCGGAGTGAGGCAGGCTGAAGGGTGAGGGGGTAAGAGTGTGTGTGAGTGTGTGTGTGTGAGTGTGTGTGAGTGTAAGTCTGTTTGTGTGTGTGTGTGTGTGTGTGTGGGAGGGGGTTTTATGCTGGTTGTAGACACTCTCTCTGGGCAGCGTGGGCAGAGACAGAGGGGGCACATCTGAAGCTTCTCCACAAAGAGGCCTGAAGCAACAGTGTCTGGACGTGTCTCTGCGGAGTCTGTACCTGAGTTGTGTTTGTTTGGGGTTTAAACTCACAGCTCGTTTCTAATTTATTTTACTCCTTTTCCCTGCTGTATCTCAAATATCCCATATCTCTCTCTCTCTCATTCTCCCTTTGGCCTGACCTACAATCCCCCTATATTTCAATACCCCACTGGCCCATTGTCCCAGACGCCGCACACTGAATAACACACACACACACACACGCACACACATGCAGACACACACAGCCCTGCAGCCTGCACCATTGTCCTGTCACTGCTGGCCTAAGTCCTAATGCTGCATTGGACTCATGCCCATGTAAACAAGCTCCCTGTGTGTGTGTGTCTGTCTTTCTGCCTGCCCGTCTGTCTGCCTGCACTTCTTCTTCTTCTGCATCTATTCACGTCATCGCTCTTTTCATTTTATTATGCCGCTCTCTGCTCCTCCTCCTCCTCCTCCTCCTCCTCCTCCTCTCCTCCTCCTCCTCCTCTGTCTCCTCTGTCTCCGCTCTCTCCCTGTCGATGCCGCTGTGCTCCCTAAGCTGGGCTGAGCAATTAGTTAATGTACCCTCCACCCCGGGGATGATTCTGGCATGGCCGACCAGCCGAGTGCTTGGCTTCGTCTGCGAGTGTGTGTGGCGCTGGCACCGCCGCAGAGTGGGCTTTCTGGGCTAACGGCGGGCCTGTCCAGAATGTTTTTGGCGCGGGCAGCCTTTTTGGACAGCCCCTCACCTCTTCTCTCTCTCTCTCTCTACACATCGTGGGCCGCCCTCTGTCCGGAGCTGGAATAAACAACCTTTTAATTACCACGAGGAAAACACCCAAATGTCTGAGAGATCAATTCACTCAAATGTTTTAGCCTTTACTTATTGATTGTACTGTGATGTTTGGCCCGTTGTGAGACATTGTTGCTCAGTGACCATTAATTTATTTTGCCTTCCAATGGTTTGAGGAAATACTTACAATCTAAATAAACCAAACTGATAGATTTGAGGCTGCGCTTTTATTCATGGGTTAATTCATGGCTTTGGGGACATTTCAGCATGAATTGTAATCGGCCTAAATCACAATAATAACATGCAGTGACAGGAGGTAGATGTCCAGACTCATCACGCTGTAGTCTGGATGTAAACTCACAAAAAAAACAAATATAGTCTACAACCGATTCATATATTATTATCTCTGCTAAGGAGGTCATGTTTTTGTCTGCGTATCTAAAATTTGTGTCCCTATATTTTCAATCTCATGCTGTTATTATTCACACAATTATGTGTGCGTTAAATTGGGATCCTTCCCATGTGTCTTTGTGGACTTCCTGCCAGGCTCTGTGCTTGTTTTTACCACATACTTCTCCCTTTTAAAAAACAAAACTAACCTAATTTATCCACAGGTTCCAGTCAAGTCGCCTCTCCGTGCCGCAGTTTAATCTCAGCCCGGCTCTCGCTGCCTTTCTAGCTGCGTTTAGTCCTTGCGAGGGTGTGAAAGGTCTGGCAGGCGACTCGCCGGACACCTCTGTGCTCTTCTAAAGGCTTGAAGGACGCACAGCATGCACATCCACTCGGTGCGAACAACAAAGGGAAAGAGTGCGTCACAAATGGACACCAGCATGGGCAAGATGGAGCTCTGCGTACCGCGGGGGACGAGTGGTTGTGCCTGCGAGAGCTTCTGTTTGTGTGTGTGTGTGTGTCTGTGTGTGTGTGTGTGTGTGTGTGTCTGTGTGTGTGTGTGTCTGTGTGTGTGTGTGCATGATTGATCGTCAGCTGAATCCCATTAACAGGCTAAGGGACCAATAAGAGCATCTCATAGTTTGTGGTTGCAGCTGATTTCAAACATCTCCATCTTTGTGATACACGCTCCCAAGTGTGATGCCAACTAGTGCCCTTGGCCCTCCCTCCTGCTGCGTGGGTGCAACCTCCTTTTGTTTTTTGCCGAGGCAGCATTAGGTCATGGCTGTGCACAATACTTGTAGACAGCTAATGGCCAATGGCTAGGTCAAGTAGTGGGATGCGGCTCTTGTGTGTGTGCTCGTAACGATTAGCGTGTGCACGTTCGTCTGAAATGTAATGCAACCAAGCACAGCCAGAAGGACAAAAGACGAGACAGCAGCTCGACCTTTCACCTCCCTACCCCCATCCTCACACTCACACACAAACACACACACACTCACATACTAAGCAAACTATTTACTTGCCGCTGATTTCCTAATTCTTCCATTTCATAAAAAGATCAATCTTGATTTTCCCTGGCCTGAAAACGTGTATTCCCCGCCGCTCGCTGTGTAATTACATTTGTGCAGACAGACAGTGGGATGATTCTGACAGGACAGAGTTATATTTATATGTTTCTGTTGTTATTCTGCTGCCCCACAGAGATATGACCCACTTCCACTGCTCAGTCTGTGCGTCTGTCGGGCTGCTTACTGCTCCGGCAGCGTGTGCTCAACATCCATCTTTCACAGTGTGTTTGTGCTCCTGAGTCCTTAAGGTAAAGACATAGATCCAGAGGTCTCCTTCTGGATGGTGAGATCATTTTCTCACATTTCTTTTTGTCTTCACAAAATGCAATGTCTTCAGTTAAAGCCCCGACATCAGGTTATCAAACTCTTCCACATTATGATCCTCTATGTGCTTTATTTTTGCATCAGAAAATTGAAATAACAGACTCAGCAGTTAACTTCTATCTCCTGTTTTAGACCCAACGAAAGGAATAAACATTATGCAGGGGATTGCAGGCTTATGTGGCTTCTAGGTTTAAATGGTAGTAGCCACTTTTGAGTTCATTTCAAGTTCATTGTTGTGCTGATCTGTTGCTGCTGCATTGACCCTTTATACCGACCAGCTGTTTAAATTTCATCTTCATCCTTCATTGATTAATTAGGTCCCCTTGGATGTGAGGGTTTTACACACATCGTAGTCATTAGCTCATCTTACAATGTGTTTGCGATGGTGTTTATGTGTGTCATCGTGTGTGTATGTTTAGATAAACAGGATATATGGCAGTGAAATAATTCTGTAGCTTTGCAAAATTCTACTTTGTGTGTTTCATTCCCCTCCTTAGAAATATCCATCTATTATGTGTGTGTAATATTTTCTGTGGTTCATCCGGAGGTGGCATCTGCTCTGTTTCTGGAGGTGACAGAGAGGTAACAGCAACCATGTGGGCCGTCCCAGTGCCCACATGCCTTCTTCGAGGACACACACACACACACACACACACACACACACACACACACACACACACACACACACACACACAACACACACACACACACACACACACACACACACACACACACACACACACACAACACACACACACACACACACACACACACACACACACACACACACACACACACATTCCTGGCAGGACATACTCCCACACACTGAATGCCTCGTTACCTCACAAGCACACACATGCATGTACACACACGCAAACAAACACTGCAATTGTACACTCATAAACAAACACTACACCTTGTGCGGTGCCTCATCATCGACGCCGGAGCGTGAAGGGAACGAAAGGGCAGCAGGGGCAACGGCGTGTGCGCTGCCAAATCACCACATAATGCACTGTTCCTGGACCCGTCCACCCTGCCGACCATATGGGCTCCACACATCAGAGGAGCAACGGACCAGACACACAGATACAAGCACATATACACGGCTTTAAACACGTGTAAAGATAGGAGCCCATTGCACTATGTCAGCGTATTGAACTCACACAAGTGTTGCATTTCTCTGGGACGGCTGAACAGTTTCTTCCTGAGCGTGGCGCGTTGCGGTGGAAACAGGTGTTAGCACTATTGTCCCTTTCATCTCTGACAGCCTTTGTTCTGTGGGAGCTATCATCTGTATGGGGGGGTGGGGGGGGGATGAGTTGCATCTCCCTGTAATGTATTTCATCAGCTACAGCTGTATCGGACGCTCTCCATTGGTGTGGAAATGAGGGTCGTCAAGTTGCCAAGTAGCTCCTTCATCCACATTACAGAGACAGGATGGAGGGGGGCTGCTCATTTATTCCGGCTCAGGTGTGATTGTGTTTGTGTGTCTGTCTGTCTGTGTGTGTTAGCGTTTGTGTGCGTGTGTGTGTATCAGAGAACCCAGAACATTAGGTTTTTTGCCTTCCAAGTCTCACCATGAGGATGGATGGTCCCATTACGGAGGGATTAACCCCCGACTGAGAGACTCAACCATCCCGCTGCACAATCGCCATAGAGATATAAGATGTGTCACTGGTGCAGATGTTGCCCGGTGGTGGGATGAGATTAGATTTCCATTACGCTGGTGAAAGAGGCAAGAAGAAAAATGGGGCGAATATTTTGGCCAAACTAGCTTTGGTCGAGAAAACTCAAAAATACATAATTTGGCAGAAATATGTCATCCTCAATTCCTAAATCCTTATCTACGGTTCTGCTTATTTATACTGATGGACACACTTATTTTAAGCTTACTTATACTTATTTTTACACTTTCGTAATTAGCAAGTTAAAATTCAGAAAAACAATATATATGTATAATTTTTTTTTAGGCTACTTATAAGTGTTTTTGAGGTAATTCACTTCTATGTATGTGACGATAAACTTGAAACTGATTTATTGTGTGTTCTCGCAAAACTGTCAGTCATACATAGTCTAAATGTCCTTGGCAGCCATTTTCAGCTTCTGAATTAAATCAGTACGCTGCAGCACAGCTTTTCCATCTGAGCGTGTTCAGCTGTCTTCATAAAATCTATAAGCTTTTAATACAGAATACAAGATTAAAATATCAGAGATTTATTTGTTGTGTTTTGCCTTTTTGGTGGAGGATCTCCTAATCCTCAAACCTGATTGGTTTCATACAGGAGGTATTGGAATGGATGATGTTGTGAGCAGCTGGTTCCTTGTTTGTCTTCAAATCCTTCATCCTGTAGACAAACTGGCCCCAAACAGCCCGACAGTGTTTTTGTTAGAAGAACAAAAAAACTAAACTCGTCTCTTTCAGCAAAAACACAATCCTGCAGGACTCAAGGCCGATGGCAGCGCGTTGTGTAACTGCTTGTGCAGAGTTTTATGCTGATGTCCCTGACATTCAACATATATTTCATCCCGTTTTCTTAATGCTTGGATTCATCTGACTGTTTGGTAGTGCTGAAGTTCACAGGAGAGTGAATTTCAATACCCTCTATACATAACCATAGAGCAGATGTGTGTGCCCGCTCCTTACCGCTTTGTTCTGCTCCCACTCTGACAATGCACCGGCAAGTAAGCAAAACACAAATCCCTCTAGCTTAGCAAAAAATTAAATTCAGTGGGGGGGAAGTAGAAAAGGCAGATAATGGAATATCATAAATACAGAGTGATTCTATATTTCCCTCTCAATAATGGATGCTGCTCAGGGTGGCACCTTTCGTTTTGGGTTGTCCTGTTGATTCCAGGTTATGGGGGGTGAGGATGGGCCTGTCTATCTGCTGGCATGTGACCATACGTGCTTCACCGCCTATAGAAATGTATTAATCTTTCCCAAGCACCTCACCTCCGTTCACTGCACATCCCTTCCACAAGCCGCACACATGAACCATAACATATTCACTTAATGGCATTTAGGATTAATGATGAGTGCATCCTTTAATTATTCTGTCTCTGTGGTTATCAGTTATCAATCTCATATATCGCTAAGCATGTTTCCCCTAATGTGAGTAGGCAGTGGAACAGAGGGAATACTCTCCAAATTGGAACGTGTGACTGGAAAAAACAGGAGAAGAAGAAGCACTTGGCTTTGTTCACTGTTTTACTGGAACTGCATTCAAACATGTCCTGTGGGGGTTAAACTGTAAATCCGAAAAGAAAGTGCAAAAAAAAACATATCAAATTTCTAAATGTATTCTTGCTTCAACTTTTATGTCAAGATGAAACAGAATCCACACATGTGTAAGTTTGAGCATCTACACTTCCACAACATAGATTCTATTTATAGATGTGTCTCCACTTTCTCCCATTGTACTGAATTGAATTCAAATTCGTGAAATCCAACATTTGATAGACCAAACTTCAATGTTATTAAAAACTACCTTAAATGGCAGAAACCACCTTTGAGAAGGTAACTGTTCTTCCCAGTTACGCTACAACCAGCCCAGATTTCACCATTCTTCTTTCTTGCCTGCAATCAAAGTGGGTGTGTAATCTACGAAACATGTCTCATCATGCCTCTGACAGGTGGAGTCTCACTTCTTCTCTGGTAGGTGTATCAGATAATTATCTTCCTCGTGCTGTGAGAGAAGAAAAGCTTTTTTCTTTTGGTGCATTCAACCAGCTGCTGCCCAGCGGGAGGAAGCACGCTGTTAGAAACAATGCAATCCCCAATGGGTATCACATGCTTCTCAGCCATGCATGCATCCGATACCTGAATCGCCTCTGGACTCTTGGTACCTGCTGAGTTAGCACGTGACAAACCCCATCCGAGAGGGTGTGTCGCCCCCTTTGTGTTCCATTACTATACCTTGAATAGCGGCTTTTAGCCTCCAGCCACCAAACATCTCCTTCTTAATAGGCGCATCTCCTCATACATGAGAACATGGTCACCTCAGTGTGAGGATAGTTACATATTAAAAGGCGGAGGGACAAAGAGGAAGAGACAGAGCAGGGCGGGGACAAAGGAGTGAAGGACACAGAGAGAATACACAGAAACATGTTCTTTTTAAAAGTGTTTGTCCTTTGCTGTGGGAGGATGAGCAACACTCGATACACTGAAAAACCAATTACCTGTGAAGTCGGAAGACGGGGGACCTTGTGTCCGCATGTGCTTGTGTGTGTGTTCGTCCTGTAACGATCACATCAGTGCGGACGCCACTGCAGTGATTGCGAGTTTGTGCGATTGCCATCTGAGGTCGTTTGCTGCAATCATGACATAAGAACACACAGCCACCCACAAAGCAACCGGTTTTTGAGCAGGAGTGAGTCAGTGGAAGAACAGCAGGAGAGCTGTTTACATAAGTCTGTCCAATGGTGGCCTCCTTCTGATTCTGACGTTACATAACACTGAACACGAGAGCACCCGCCTCAAACTGTAAATAACAGCGAGAAAGACAACAGGAAGGAAACACACTTTAATCGACTGAACAGATTTACAGCAGCAATGTTTTCCTCCTCCGGTCTATAATAACAAATACGTCAATAAACGTATATTATTCATCAGTACTTTATATTAACAATGAATGAAAAGACTGTAACGGGATGACAGGTTTCTGTTCATCAATTTTTTATATTGTTTAATTCCAATTGACACAGCTGTAATTTGGTTTAAAAAAAATCTTAATTTTAAGTTTTACATTTACAAAATCCCACAGCATCCATCTTTTGACCTGCTTGTCCATTTTGACAGCGGCCATTTTGTAGATGATGCTACTGTTTGTCACTGTTGTGCCATTGCAGTAATTGCTTTAATTACCGCCTGCTACACACACACACACACACACACACACACACACACACACACACACACACACACACACACACACACACACACACACACACACACACACCCTCCTATTCTGTAAACCCACTGCCTCTGAATAGTTCTGGTTCCTCAATAATACCGAGCCCCACTGGATTTTTCCTGCCATCTTCAATCTCCCTGCTTCTGCATGAACTCACACACATACACACACTCACACCTAAAGTGTGTACCTGACAGCGCTGTGATTGCAGCACATTGCATCACACCGCTGTTTATGTCCCACTCTACATTCATAGCCATTCTCTCTCTCTCTCTCTCTCTCTCTCTCTCTCTCTCTCTCTCTCTCTCTCTCTCTCTCTCTCTCTCTCTCTCTCTCTCTGCCACCCTGTGACTGAATCGCTCTTGCGTCTTCCCCGACGCTCTCAGCCTGTCAGATGATATCCACTGTTCAGAGGCCACTTCAGAATAATCAGAGTATAACGTACTGTATAGTGGAAAAACACCCTGGGGAATTCAAAATGGATTCAAACGTATATACATATATTCATCTTAAGGAGACGGCGAGTTTAAGTGATGCAAAAATAAAACTGAGACATCCATCATTTGCATAGAAAATAGCGACAGAAGAAGTAGTCTGATCAATATTCAGGAACATTCTATCTCCCTTTTATAGGGAAAGGAGAGTGACACACAACACATTGTATTTTTCATTTCAAGCCTTTATTATACATTGATGTACTACTTTATTTATGAATTCCATTTTATTTTTTTAACGTAAGACTGATAATGATTTAATAATCTAGCAAAGCTGCTCTCAGACATGAACTGAATTCCAAACATTGTCCTGACATTTTCTAGAGGGGGCTTTTTTTCTAAACACAAATGTCCGAGTCAGCTGCTAGAGGGACATTTTCCAATTATGTTCCTGATGGCCTCCTGGGGTTAATGTCCGTTAAATGCCCGTTTGACCTGATGAGACAATACTGAAGGAAGATTCATTTCGAGGGGGTGGGCTGGTTGATGACATTGCTTCAAATGCAAATATCTCAGGATGAAAAAGAGATGAGATGCACGTGGACGATGCTGATGAACTTCAAGTCCAAAAGACGAGATTCAAGAGCTTTTGGCGATAAAGGCCGACACCAGTCAAGGTGCTGTACACAAAAACAACAGCGTTTCAGAGTGGAATGTATACGTTATGTCCTGAAGTTCCCCGTTGACTGATTGTTGTGTACATTTGTCGTGTTGTTGTGAACGCGTCTGACCCGCACAATCTCCTGCAGCGTTCCTCAAATGTGATTGAAAATTATTCCGGACCCAATTTTCTGAACCTTTTCCACCGTTCTTGTGTGAAAACAGCAAAAAGAAATTAGTCATCAGCGGGAAAAGGAAAAAACTCTATGCTGATGATTAGCCTAACCAAACAGAGCGCTATGTTCTGAATTAATGAGTAGCTGCGAGCCCCAACAGTCAGAGGCTCTAATGGATAATATAATTGCGAGGCTTAATAGTTCATGAAAGTACCTTTTAAAAACCAGAATCTCCCTTTAAGCGTGGGCGAGCTTTGTATTGTCTGCGCCTTCGTTTTGTCCCGTACCCTGAAGTGGTGAGCGGACAGACGGAGAAAACGGAGTGAGAGTGATCATTGCATTATTCATGCTGAATGCGAATGGCCTCAAGCTCGGTGCGTTGGGCGAGCTGGGGCCATGCGGCGCCCTGATAGGTCAAGGTGGCCATCTTCAGGAGGCACACAAAGGGAACTCATCTCAAACGGTAGTCTGGGAAAAGCCTCTTTTACCCGTCTGCGACCGAAAAACACCTTCCCCTGCACAAACAAGCAGACACAGGAAATGTTACGCACACTCCACGTTCACTGGCAGCCACGATTCAGCTGCGCTCTTCCATCACCGCATCCCACTCGTGTCCTTGTCCTCCCTCCCTCCCTCCAAGTGTTTTTTCCCTCCTTCACTTCAATGGGCTTTTGAAGCACTTTCCCTTTCTCCTCCTCCTCTTCCTCCTCCAGCCCTGAAAGGTTGATCTGTGACTGAGCTTGTTGCGTCTTTTATCGGCGTCTCGCAGCGGCCCCGTGGACAAAGGGCAGCCCGAAATGCCACGATGTCTCTATATTCTGTGCAGATGCAGAGCTGGGGAAAAGAGAGTGGCGCTCGATCATCTGCGCTCGGAAGTCTGAAATACAGTAGGGGATTGATGGAGGCAGACAAAGAGGAGGAGCAGGGAAGGATCGGAGGGCTGGGGGCTCATTCTGTAATTGATTATGCTAAATCCCGACCCAGGAACTAAACGAGAGGCTAGACAGCGGATAACCAGGGAAAGAGTCTTTACTTGTCATCCATTGGTTCCTTTCCTCATCGCCTCTCTGTGTCCACATGCAGCAAAAACAAGCCTCAATAGAAATGTTAAGCTTCTCCCAGTAGGTAACTTTATTAGTACCTTTGAGAGCTTCCTGTGTCAGCTTAAAGGGCAAAGGTCAGCTGGCCGCCACCTCTTAAATCCACTGTATGTTTGTGCTTGAGTAGGTGTGTGTGACATCGTGTGTTAATCCTGTATCAGTATCTATTTAATCTGTCTCTGACTGTCTGTCTGATCCCTGACTCCCCGCACAGCTAATCTCTCCACTCTTCTGCCCACCCCGCACTCTGTATATCTGCTGTTGTGTTTTTTATTGATTTAAATCTCTAAATATTGTTCTGAGCAATCTGTGCTTCACTTCAGTCGCCGTCAAAAAGGAACTTCTGTTATTGCCTCTCCGAGCTCCACTGTCCCATTCACAGGGTCAAACTGGGATCATCTCAGAGCACAAATCAATGCACCGATGAGCCTCTGAGGACACGTCTCCTTACTGTACCTCGCCATAAACGCCAACTCCTATCTCTTTGGGAAATGATTTACTACACAATGTTTTTATGCCAAGATGAAGGACACTGAAATCGATAAACTTGTGCTGTCTGGACTCAATGAAATTTTGCCTTTGCAAGTAGTTTTTTTTTAAACCTCACAAAAGGAGAGATTCTTGTTGCAGGTGTTAGCAGCTTGATGCTAACATGCTCATAATGGGGATGTGTAGTATGCTGCGATGGTGTTATGTTTACTTTCCCCATCTGGAGAGGGTTCCTGTTATTTTAGGTGCTTCTTCTCACACTGATTGGTCGTTGGGTGTGTTAGCATCCTAACTTAGCACAAATAGACAATAAGCACTATGTACAGAGGAGGCTGATCAGATTGTAGGTATTAAAAATGTAAATCAAAATTTAAATATTTTACACAGAGACTTCCTAAAGGAAAAGACAAAAGACAATAAAATCATCCATAATATGTAAAAAATAAGATAGTAGAAATATTTAAATTGACATTAAAGTGCTAGAAAAACAGATAAATATTCGGTCTCTGCTCCTTTGGCTTCATTGTGAGAATTATGATTTCAAAACAAATCACTGTACACGTGTTAATGTCTTATTCCTCCTATTTTTCTCAACCTTCCAGCTCAATTCATTTTCAAGTCATATTTTAGTTCTAATGAAAGCCATCGCCATGCTCGCTGCTATGGAAACTGAAGGGCATCTGAAGGTTGCCTCACTTCAAGAAAGCACTAATAATATGCGTGCAGTGGGCTGCAGGCGGCCCACCTGGAAATGAAAGGAGATAGATGGGGGGGGGGAATGATGGGGCAGATGGATACAGTATGTCCACTCGCACAATGTCCCAAGAGGCTTACAGCTTTCCAGACAGTGTGTTGTTATGGATTCAGTGAGTGTGTCCTGAAAGACAATCCCATCTTTAGCCTGACTGCGCCCACACCTCTGCTCATCCTCCGTCTGGAGGAAAAGAAGATTTAAATATTCTCAACTCGGCATGCTGGGATTTTGTTTCTTAATCCCGCTCCCCTTGAGAAACCAAGGACTCTTGGTGAGCCTGTGGAGCACAGTGAAATGCAAGTCGGCTCCCAGAACAGGAAATATACGAGCAATCCAAGAAAACTATTAAAATAGTATTGGAGAATAATTGGATAAAGAGATGTGACCTGCTCTGAGAGGAAGAGGATGACCCTGATGAAGACTACAAGCCCAAATACATTGTCGTTTGGGGAGTGCATAGCCCCACCAAGGCTAACAACCCTATTCTTGCCTTGTTAAAGAAAGTTATGTCCCATTCTTCCAATAAGTTTTGTGGAAATATGTTCAGTAGTTATTTCTGTTATCCTGCAGACAAACAAACAGACAGGGGTGGGGTGGCATCATAACCTCCCTGGTGGAGGCAGAAAAATCATTATAAATGACATGCAGGTAATCAGGTGGAAATCAGAGTCCACAAGGGAAATGTTTTGCCTCAAAAACACTTGATATAGTGTGTGTGTTTATGTATGTGTGTTTGTGTATGTGTGTGTGTGTTGTTGTTGTTTAACCCCTTTACCCCGTTCTAACTCCATCACCATGAATATTGAATAGGGAGAGAGGCACTTTGCCCATTCAATTCACTCCATGAATTTACAGTGGCATGTTCACTTTATGAAGATGTATTGGTCGCCCTCAGTGCTGGTGTGTGTTTGTGTGCGTGTGTGTTTGTGTGTGTTTGTGCGCTGTTACGAGGCTCATAGGTGCCGTACCTTTCCTGTTATTTATGCATGTATCGGAGCCCCGAATCAATCCATCTGTGTTGTGTTGTGTGTAAACGGGATGTAAAATGAAAATGGATCTGACCCTGAGGTCTATTGTCCCAGTTCTGCCCTTACACGCCCTTGACTGAAACGGCTCAGTAAATCAGAGCACAGACACGATAATGCACTCAGACAGAGAACAAGGTAAACTTTAACTGTGTCTCCATACAACTGTGAAGCAGGTGTGAGGTTGAACTAGACCAAAAAATCAGTTTTTGCCATATTTCAGTAACATGAACAGGCTTCCTGAATGCATTTTTAAAAGTGCAGTATTTTCAAATTTGATGTTATTGTTGGTTGATTGATATTATGAATGTATAAATATTTTACTCTATAGTAATTATATATATACCTAAGAATTATGGTCATTATTTTAAGCCCTTCACTTCAAGTGTTAAATCACGTATCACATTAAAGCAAAGCATTTCAGCGTAATATCAGAGTTTCAGAGTAAATGCTATTGATGCTATTAACAGTCACATTTGTTTTAACAAGTTTTCCCAACTAACATGTAATTTATTTTTATAACTCGACTTAATACAAGTAGCCTGACCCTAAACTGTCTTTTGACTTGATTTATTATTGTGTTGAAATAATCAGTGAATTGTTTTCTATATTTGGATTTTCTATCTCTGTTGTTTGCACTTCCTGTTTTACTTTGAAGCGTCTTTCCCTGTGTCTCCTACTTTACTTCCTGTCTTTGTCTGGTTTCACTCCTTCAAGATTGTCTGCACCTGCTTTAACATGTCACACCAGAGTTTTATTATCTCTGTCTCATATTCTGTATTTTAGTCTCTGTGCTCCTCACTCTCCTCTGTCATTCCTTTATTAACATCCCTGGATTTTCCCCTTGTGCTTCAGTTTTCCTGGTTTTGTCCCCTCTGCTTCCTGTAGTTTCTTGAGTTTGGACTTTTACATTGCTTGTTTCCAAGCTTTATGACAAACAAATGTTACTGTGGAGGTAATGGCATTTTAGAAAATCATCAATCACATAACAAAACTCAAGTAGAAACATTACAACAAAGAGAAGTCCTCCTCTTCACCCGCTTTGAGCATGTTCTCTCCCAACACCCACAAGACAAACACATGTCTGTCATTGTCTTTAATTTCTAATTAATTTGTCTCTCTGTCCGTCTGTCCCGGGACACCTCTCCTCATTCTCCTGTCTCTTCTCTTCTCAAGGACGGGCGAGGACGATGCGATCCTGAGGTCCACACAGGGATTTCATTATGGCTTCCATCCAGGGGAACAAAACAAGCGGTACACAAGGTCTCGCACAAGGACAAACATCACAAACTGGCAACGCTGGAGTTTTTCATGCTACATTTTTCTCCAGGTGAGTGTATCACACGCGCTGCCAGTCCTGGGTGGAGGAGGTGCATGCTGTGCGGTGCCAAATGGCTTTTCTGGAGTGCAGCGTTTCTGCCATTGTGTTATTCATGTGGAACTCCACGCAGAACCCAGCTCCATCACTAATGTATGTCTGTCTGCAGCCTCCCCCCACCTCAGACACACACTTTCACACACTGGCACTGGAATGAGGTCAGATCCTGTCATGGATGTCTCGGTTGTGTGTCCTCCAGCTGTTCTCTCCGTACTGTGCGTGTGTGTGTGTTAGAATCCATGGACATTCATGTGATTTAAATCATTGCATCCCATGGAAATAGTTTGTTGTTGTTGTTTTTCAGGTCAGTGTGCCACCAAAACACAGATTTATTCTCAAAATTTGGAAATTCCTCCGCCACAGGCCAATAGTCACCTTCAATTCTGCTTCAGATTCGTCATGTTCGTTTTGGCATAGTTGTAAAAACTATAGAAGATGCATAGAAGCTTTTTTGTTCCCTTCTGAGTCCACATTATCTCAGCTAGATGTTGGTGGTTGCTTTCAGGTTTGTCTTTGTTGGCATATAGCAGCTAAATAAATATTATTATGAATATAATTTAGTAGGCCTGTGCCCCATCCGTTCACCAGCTTTCGTGGAAATGTGTTCTGTGATTTCTGCTCTAAAGCGCCGAACACTGCCAGGCCCCAGCAGTCCCCTTAAATTCATCCAAGCCGCACCGCACTGCACACCCTCATGAATATCTGTCTCCTAAATGTGTACATCACATCAAGACCCACAAATTATTCTGTGGAAACGTTAGTAACACCCTCTGCCTCAGTTTTGAATAATCGTCCAGTCCTTGACGTCTTCATGCTGAAACCACTCGTCTATGCAAAAATGACTTTCTCTTGACAGGTTGTCTTTGGTGTGTGTCTATAACATATCTGCTGTTCCTGTGGCCAAACCCTGTTCTGGATTTGTCTGCATATAATTCCAAAAGACCTGCTCTTTCCCTATATATGTATATATTCATTGGCAAACTGTAGTCTCACTCTCACATTCCCTTTTTAAACACTTGAGGCTTTGTCCTGGCACACTCCCATACAGAAACCCAGTCTTCAGATAAAAATGATAAACTTGAACAAATAAGACATAAAATCCGCCTCAACAAAAAGAACTGCGGATGTCAGAGTCTGGCAAGGAGTTAAAAAAAGATCTCAGTTTTATTTGAAATGAATTCTTTTCCGGTGTTCATGTGCCCGGGACAGAACTGCAATCCAACATTTCATCACAGGATCAGCAGGTAACTCTTGCAACTGTTTGGTGTCAAAGTGCGTGCGTCTGCAATCTTCTTCGAGATTGCACAAATTTGACCTGCCAGGGAAAAAGCCTTTTCCTTCCAAAAGGAACATCAGAGCGAGAGGACGGTTTACCAATGGATATTTAGGCAAAGTGCAGACAAGGCAAAAGTGGCAAAAACCCTCAAATATCTCGCGACTGGAGGAATTTTTGCAGGGGACAAAATTTGCAGATGGTTTGGAGTGTGTAGTGAGTGTGTGTTTGTGTGTGTGTGTGTGTGTAGGCGTTGGTGAGGTTACTGCCGGGGCATGGGCGGTCACCGTAGCGTGTCTTCTGATTGGCTGACAGTGTTGTTTACATTGTATCTCTGTGCCCAGTGAAGAGGAACAGACCCCCTGCAGACTGTAGCCAGTGCACCAGACAGTCATCTCACACACAAAAAACCAACACGCGCGCACACACACACGCACAGCATTATTCCCCATGGCTTGGCAGGTCGTGTTACTATGCAGACACACTCCTACTATCCTACTTTGGCAGCTGCACATCCTGGAGAGAAGTGTGGTGTTTTTAACAGGTTGACAGATGTAGGGCATAAGTCTGGCGACTGACTGAACAGGCTGGAATTTCATTTTAATACTTTAACTTAGTTCTGAGGTCACTCTGATAAATTTAATGGATGTCCGTGACCTGTATTTTTCCACGGTACTTTTACTTTTTGTGCTCATCCATATCCACGAATAACATGTCTAATTATGTGATTATTCACACGTGCATGTTATATTTCAACCCATTATGTGCACTGTATCATCCAGGACAACTTTGAGAACATCTAAATGCGGTAGCAGGGAAGTGTGAGCACAAGGGGCCATCTGACAAAACCACTCTTTAGCCTTATGGGGAAACAAAAGGAAGACAGCGAACGATAGATGCATGAAAAAGAAGGATGCGTGAATAATCTTGTTTCGGGACCGAAGTAGCATCGTCGTAATTATACAGTTTCTGGGCAGAATAGTGTGTGTGTGTTAGTGTGTGTGTTAGTGTGGTTGTGTGAACAATGGAGCATAGTGTGTATGTACGCATGTAAATAAGTGTGAGAGTGCCCTTGTGCATACAAGAGGAGGCTGCTGCGTGTGCACAAGTGTCACATTATGATTCTGATTGTATAATCATGCATGCATAACATATATCTCTCGCTATGCATCACAGGATGTGCTGTTGGTGGAGCATAAGAACAGGCCTCGTGTTCTCAGTATGTGGTAATGAAGTGTGTGTCTGCATGTGTCATGTCTGAGTGGGAGTGTTGCCTCCCTCTGTGGCCAGGCTGATGTGATGATTACTGCTTTGTCTATATGATTTGTATCGGCGTGCGAAATTGCTTCTAATGTGTTTAAAAGAACACAAGTGAATAAATTACCAGGTGTGTTCCCAGGCAAAGGTGCAAATTGCTTGTTCACCACTTTTACGGGCGTGCAAGAGAAGAAAGTAACGGCCTCTCAGCGACGATTTGCGGAAAGTTTTAGATCCAGATCTCGAGTTAAGTGCGTTTTGAACAAGAACGGCGACGCCACCCATTGGTTTGTAATCTGCCGTTATGAAGCCTTGAGTTTGGCATTTTGTCCAGCGCCATCTTAGGTTTTGAAAGCCGAGTAGAGCCTGAGGACACTAACTACCTACACCTGTGACCTTCACCCATTGAATGGTCCTAGCTGTCAATTAGACGGTATCTACGCCCCTTATTTAAACCATGCTTTTATTAAATTCTGCTCTAAATGGGACCATAATTTACAAAATCAACATCTTGCTGAACGTCACCCTCCACCTCCCCACGTCCTCCCCTGTCTCTCTCTACTTCATCTATCCAAGAAAGCAGAAATGCAGAAGTTCTATTTAAAAGCTCATTTCTTTACTCAAGCGTCATGAACGCTGCTCCGAGCCATACATGGGGAAAACCATTCTCTGCCCACACATACATGGAAACCTTCTTCTTCCAGCTTCATCCAGATGTAGAGACAGAGGCAATAAAACACTCACAAGGAGAAACTGTTAAAACACACACACAGACGGTTGGAAAAAGAAAGTCTAGGTGGAAGATAGATTCATAACATTGAAGACGTTCCAGAAACGTTGGCCAGGGTCAGCTCGCCCGGCTTCCTGTTTCCTCTTCACCTCCACATCCACTTTGCAGCCTGACAGCGGCACTGACAGCGTAAGCGCGAGGAATCTTCCATTTCTATCTCCAAGTACTGGAGAGCGGTCGCCGTGGTAACACCACCCAACGTCTGCTGTTGCTACCTAGACTCGGCCCAGTGTGATGACGCAGATGTCACAGTTGTCAACCCTGTAACATGACAGAAGGAAACTCACTGAAGCCACTGAGGGACGGTTACAGGGATGAGAGGGGGCCCAACCACGGATTTAAGAAGTTTAGTTTTGTGGAAGACTAATCTGTTACAAGTTTAAAGACACTTGAATTTGCCAAATGACATGTAAAGCGCTGATTTTCAACTTTTTGGGGGATGGTATGAATTAAATTCAACCAAGTTTGGAGAGCAGAAGTAAAATGATAGGTCATACAAGAGAAAACAATGATTTCCTACAAGTTAAAATGTCTTTTAAACCAGGAAATAACATGAAACAGAAGCACTGAGTGACCCGTCCTACCATTTACTCATTGGTACTGGTTTCTCTCTCTTTCGGCAAGTCACCCACTTGCTTAGACTCACAGGCAGAGAAGCATAAACATACACACACACTGAACATTCGAACAATTACGCTTTGAGGGCCTTCAGAGAAACAGATTGTTTTCCAGTTCAAACAGGATATCCTTATTTGATCTCGCTGAGTCAGGCATTGACGCAAGAGCAATTCCAGCCCCAAACAATTTAATGTTTCTGTATTGACCCTCACCATGGGCCAATGTTCCCCCCCCTGACTTCAAATGTGACGCAACAGCCTCAATTGTCCAGTTGCTTCACCTTGTTGATACGGCTTGCCATTTGGCAACTGGTCACTGGAACATTATTTAAGCTACTTTCCTGGAGCTGTGGGCAAAGGGCCGTGAGATTTACTGAACACAGGTTTTAGTTTTCTCAGTCGTTTACAGCGGCTGTGCAGACTAATATGGAACATGAACAAGTGATTAGTCGAGAGCTACAGAGAAGTCCATGAACCTTTTTTCCTGCTTTCTATGCTAATGTGCAGTCAGTGGTGATAACATAGTGTCCTCTGGAAGATAAACAAGCACATTTTCACGTTATTCATTATTAAATAAGGCAGCCATGGCTTCTGCAGCAGGCTAACTAGCTTGTTTAAAACGTGATCTTGTCTGGAATATACAAAGTAGCAGATTCAGTTTTTGTCAACTGTTGCCAATTGACTTTGTTACTAGTTTTAAATATTTTTCTAATAAGTTAAATTCTCACCAAGACTAACAGTCTACAGCCACATACTATATAATTTAATATCAAGGATTAAGTGTTCATCCTTTTGTCATGACATCTATTCATATTTTTCTGGACAGGTAGACATTGCCATCCACCGAGCTGTTGCTAAAATATTAATATGGAAAATGTAATGTCGACTGATGTATGGGGGGGAGGGGGAGTAGAGAATAACATAAATTGAGCCTATGAGGGCTTGGGTGGTCCTGAAGGAGAATGTTTTAAACCTATAAATACCTAAACTCTACACCACCACCACTACATTCCCAGCTATGCTAAAACTGATTTCATTCTCTGGCCGGGCTGACGGAGCCATAGCTGTTATGATCGACTTCTGTTCATGGTGATGTACAAGCATTGGTGCCAACACGGTAACCACAAAATGTATTATATGGTTTCCTGCCGGTGGACTGAGGTGGTTACTCAACATGGCTCCAACCCTGTTACCATAGTAGCACTGTTCTCCCAAGGTCAACGCTCTGACCCACGGCATGGTTCAGTGGAGCCTGCCACAAAGGTGCAAATGAACTTTAGGACCCCGCCAGAGTGAGTTTGTTCGTGGTACCACAGGAGAGAAGATGAGGGGGAGAAAAAGAGGAGGTAGAGAGGGAGAACAACAAAGGGGAAGTGGTGCAGGGGATTGAAGGCACCACAGGGAGAGAGGGAAGAAGATAATGAGCGAGGAGGCAGAGGAGAAAGTAGAAGGCAGTGAGTGACGAGCAAAATGAGGATAAAAGGGGGCGAGCAACTGTTGGAAATTTAAGCAGACGGCAAATTGGTAGAAGTGAGCAGGAGCCAGTGAACAGATTAATGGAAGGAGGG
Organism: Pseudopleuronectes americanus; assembly: GCA_038501795.1. Classification (NCBI taxonomy): domain Eukaryota; kingdom Metazoa; phylum Chordata; class Actinopteri; order Pleuronectiformes; family Pleuronectidae; genus Pseudopleuronectes; species Pseudopleuronectes americanus. The sequence goes on from CM076737.1 coordinate 12,069,838, forward strand.
TCATGGGTGACCACTGTGTAAGAATATAAATATCAAAGGTGATGAAAAGAAATCAGGATAGAGGAAAAAGCATGATGGACAAGGGAGATGGGCAAATTAGTTTAGAGCAGTGGGAAAGTTAGGGAGGAACGCATACTAAATCCTAAGGATTAGTTCCACACGTTCCCGGCTTCCATCGTCCCGGCAGCACCTGAGGCTGGTGCCAGGATGACATTTGCATTCACGGATTAGGTCTGACTCCTCCTGTCAGGTTTCAGAACTTGCTCTGTTTTTCTTCTCGCATGGCGTCCTCTCGTCTCGATTCCTGAAGTAAAAGGGGATTACCCAGCTATGGCCTGCAAGGAAGTACTTTTCGTGACAGGATGAGGTCTCAAATGAAACGTCTGATGAAAATAAACGAATTGAAAAAAGCTACAAGCTTTCTACAGCTCTCCTTGTGGCACTGAGGCTGAGGAGAGCTGAACAGAGACATATCTTCGGGGTAAATGGCCCAGCAGAAAAAATGGTGTTTGACACGGCGTGACTTCCATATCAGTTGCAATGCCTTCACATAAGTCCAGGGGAAGATGCCTTGCTAAATACTGCTGTACTGCAATAGCTTAGATACTACTCTCAGCTCTTAAATGTGCTGCTCTGCAATTTTTTGCGAAATAATTACAGTGTTTCTATATTGAAAAGAGAGAATGATTGACCGGAAACCACCTGAATCTCCAGAGTTACCATCACCTCGGGTGCTGCATCTATAAAAAAATCTAGTCCAAGGTTCACATGCATGACATAACAAGTTTGGGGACTTGAGCCCCACCTGGCTTAGTTTGTTGTTCAGATTTTGCTGATAATACCCGGAGCTAAAGCCTCCTGGTGCCACCAGCTCAATGGATCAGTGCTGTGCCAAGTTGGAGGGCCGATTGAGCAGGACAGCAGCTGATTACAGCAGCAGATTGTGTTTGGGTTGTGGAACAATCGACCAGTAGCACATGAGCAAACCCTTTTTATTTCTCATCAGACCTTCAGGACACAATGTTTGCTTTGTGGGGAGTCAAAATATGATTGACACTTCTTCTTTGGAACCAACTAAACATTTATTGTAACCCGAGGACAACTCAGTGAAATCAAAGTAAATATGACATCGTTTTGTTTGAGAGGGCCGAGCAAAATACAAGAGAAATTACGTCAGAGGGGGAAAACCGAGGTAGAGCAGAGAGGTCAGCGAGGCTACGTCTACACTAATCCTCCGTTCAAACAATACAACACAAACTCAGAATAAGATATGATCTCCCTCCGTGTTAACACACCTGGAAACAAGGAGCAGATTGTCTAACCCTGCATGCGGTTGCTTGGTTTTTACAAAGCACCAGGAACAAAAGACAGTAATGGTGAAAAAGAATAGGGTTTATTTTTGTCATGGTGATTAACAAGGCTTGCAATTCGTTATCAAATTGCATTCACTGCTGGTAGTTTAGTCATGATTGTAAAGACCCAATCAGGATGTAAATGTGGGTTCTATTTTTGCACAATCCAAACCAAAGGGCTATTCTGGAGTTTCTGAAAAGGGGCCAGCAGCGTTTCTGAAAAGTTTTATTGAGTTTTAGCTGCTTTATAGCTTGAAAACTGCAGTAGAATGGCGCATAAACATAACAAAAGTGCAGTATTTAAAAGAATATATAACATTGATGTGGATGTGGTCCCAGTTTAAGGGGCTTGCAAATGCAAAAATAAAACAATGTGGACCTATAGCCAGTGTAGTCTTGTTCAGGGCTTTCTTATATATCATTTGGGCGGGGGTGGAATACCGAAATGCATTTTTTGATGGTCCACCAATGCACATTGATATTTGTCCCAGTATTCCCCGCAGAAAACTGAACGGCCTGCAGAGCAGAGTCGTGTGGCCGGAGACTGTGGTAGGTTGGTGTCTTCTAAAGGTGGCGACTCTGCACAGATTGCCATGGCGACCACCTGACATGGGTTGCATAACAGCTGATTGGACTCATTACATCCTACTGTGCCTTACACAATGTTGTCAATAGCGGGTGTCGCTCTGTTGTTTTTTGCTTCTTCTGTGGAATTGCTCACAGGAAGTGGGCTGCGTTAACTCGCCTTCCTGCTTTTTTCCTCTTTCCCCGAAGTATTTTTAACCAAAATGCAGTTTTTCTCTTTGTTCCCAGCTCTGTGAAAAACAAATGCATTTTATATAGGTCCTGATCTCAGTATGGACTTTATAGGGCTCCAGTGGGACAGTCTTCACCATGAGACATCTGCGTGCCTGGCTGCCAGAGATTAATAAAATATACTGTAGGACACACAAACACAGATTTCATTAAAACCTGTTAAAATGCTTGGGATGTTGTGTGTCGTATCTGAAATGAATTGGCACATGGAAGCACCTGAAGTCGCCACTATTGCTTTCTTCCCCCTTCACATTTAAATTCATTTCTAACTCTTAGAGTTACATCAGCTCAGCCTCATTTCTATCTTATTTTGTATTCTTACTTTAAGCTATAGCTCAGTTCCCTTCGTTATATATTCTGTTTCAGGGCACAGAAGTATGTTTATGCAACACTTTCCTCATCACAACATTTCCGTACCCCCACACATATGAAATATTTACTGACAGAATCCCAGAGATTTGTCAGGAGACTTCTGAAAACTCCTTCAGAGACAGACCGGGAATGTGTTTTGACTGAAACTGGCACTGAAGGTTCTACTCGGTCTGTCAGCGGGTGCAGTGTGGATGTAATCAGATTGGCTACCTGAGAGCACGCTGTGTTGTAACGACGTCTAATCACTCAGTTGGTTCTCATGAAGCTGCCACCGCGATTCTTATCTTTTATCTAAGTAGATAAAATATGTGCTCTGGCGTCTGCGTCTTTATCGTGTGGGCTTGTGTGTGTTTGTGTCTGTCAACATCCACCCCCACCACCATTTTGCACCAAGCACACCATCATTTTCTTCTTGTGGATTCCAGATGTCATGGCAACAGCATGACAGTAGTCACCGATGAGGGAAACAAGCTCTCCTGCACTGAGAGGTGACAACACACGCCGTGCTCTTTTAACACCACAGAAATATGTAATTCTGCAGGTGGTAATGAATTGTTGACGTGCAGAAGAGGGGAGGATTCGGTGACAGGAAACTGTTCCGAAAGCTGCACTCTGTTCTGAGCTGTGCAGAGGCAGGTGACACCAGTTGCCTTCACAGAAATGGAGAGAAAGCAGGCGTCATAAACACATATTCACCCATGCATTATTTAAAGTGCTAAAACCTTCCACTTGTTAAACAGCGGGAATCGGCTCAGTTCATCACCTGAAGTGCGACGGCATCATAATGACGTGAGTGCCGGGAAACACAATACGCGAGCGCTCCTTCTATTATAATAATATGAAGCAATCGGTAACAGAAGACGTTCATGGGCTCAGACAGAAAGATAAGAGACAGCTGGTGAGATTTGCGAGGCGTCCTGAAGCATAGCTCTCTGCCTGGGAGGCCGCGTCTCCGGTTTAATTCACAGCCAACCGCCGCCGCGTCCCTGGAGACACTCGCATCCACAGTCACATATTGATGAACCGGGCCGTGGCAAAAAGGTCATAAATTTTAAAATCAAATGTCACTTGTCAGCATGCATAGAAAAACTTTGCCTGGATGCATTCCAGTGTGAGTTGTTTGGATTGGCACACACACAGACACACACGTTGACACATGCACACTGAGGCACAGACAGCTGGTGCTAAGCTGTGCCTGTGGAACATGGTAACCTACTGCCACGCTGGTTGTATAATCTGTGGATCTGGCAAAGGCCCAGGAGGGCGGATCGCTTGTTTGTGCCCGCGGGTGAATGCATATGTATGTCGGATAACTTCAACGGGTCGATGGTTAAGTTTGGTCTTTAATAAATACTTAGAAAGAATAAAAATGTTACTGTTTTTAAGAGCACTGCAGATCTGGTTAGACTGATTTTATTCCTGCATACCTGTAAAACCTGTCATTTGCTGCATGAAGAAACTGGTCACAGGGATTCAAGCACAAAGATTACTCAGAAAAGATATGTCAATCCAGTCATGAAAAGTGAATGTGAATATAAAAACTGGGCTTTGCAATTTCACTTAATTATCCGGATGTTTGTACACACAAAAATATTTCTAGCACCACAAATACATTGTTCAATCATTCATATTCAGTATTTTATAATAAAAAACAATACTAAAATAAAAATCAGATTCCTCAACTTACAGATTCTCATTTTCTGCAAAGTTTTTATCTCGAGGTCAGTTCTGCTCTCGTCCAACCACTCACAGTGCATCTGGGAATATATGTACTGCCTTGTAGGAGCATCAGACCTGTAGCTCCATCAGTATTCAGCTGTGTGTGGGAAGTAGGCAGCTATGTCCAAGTGAGTGGGTTATGCAAACTCAGTTCATCAGTCACTGCCAACACAGATTATTAATGGCCGTGAAGTATGAGGGAAGAAAGATGGATGCATGGGTTGTGGTTAATGTGTGAGACAACACACACGCACACACACACACACACACATACACACTCACACATTCTTGTACTTTTCTCATTGTTATGACATTTATGTGGCATAATGCATTCCATAGCCCCTGACCTTAACCATCACAACTAAATGGCTAACCCTAGTGTGTGTGTGCGTTTGTTTACATAAGTATTATTACACTCACACAGACACACACATACACACGCACGCAGTCAGTCAATCCTATAATCAAGCTCAAATAAACAACAGATCCCTGCCTCCATTTGCGCTGACTAAGACACACATGCACAACAAACACATATGATAAATATAGATGCCTATAGCTTGTAGAAAATTCACACACACAAACACACACTCTACACAGGGCTGTACAGTGCCACGTATACGACACACGTGCTCCCAAATACGTTCTAAGCAATGATATTATTTTATGATTAATTGATCGCTGTCGCACATGTGCGATACAGCTTTGTGTGTCCGCTTGTGTTTGAAATAAGCCGCTTGTGCGTGTGTGGACTGTAATATGGGGGTTTGTGTACTTGGTTGTTTGCGACGGGAATTGATGACGCATTGTGTAGCACCAGTACTATGTGATAAAACGTACAGCCCTGCTTAGCCGAACGCTAATGCTCCAGCGTTTAGTCAGTGAAGCCTGCCAGTGTTCATTTATCACTTCACTCTTTGTTTTCCATTCATCACAAGTTATGTGATTGCACTGACACGAGCGCACACGCACGTGAACCGCACGTCCTCCTCTCTGTCGATCAGGCTCAGTATTGTTGTTGCACTCCATTTGTCTCTTTAGTTGTTGCTCTTACACAGACACACACACACACACTCACACACACACACACACACACACACACACACACACACACACACACATGGCTATGAGGACAGGCTATCCTGGCTCTCTCTGTATTTAATTGATGTTTTAATGAAGTGCTTCTGAGGCCTGTGCAGACCGTGAAAGCCACAATCAGAGAAAACTTTATTATTTATTCCCCGTCTTTTTTTGTTGATTCAATCGCGTACGAGTCTGTGAAATGGGGTCAGACTCACCTACTGCAGCCAGACGTAGTAAATTAATCATAAGGACAACAACAAACCCGAAGGTTTAACAACAGTGTCCAAAGTTTACAAAAGGTAGACAGAGAATCGATGGATAATAAAGATCAGATGATAAAGGAACCCCTGACTTGTGAGTTTCATCTAAATTTAAATCAGGAGTTTGCAATAGATTTAACGAAGGCGACCCAAAGGATGGAAGTAAAGTTTACAGTAGTTCAGTGTCATATATTTTTTAATCTGTCTGTTTTGCTTTGCTGCATGAAATCAAATCAAACAGGACAAATTTTAATTAGAAAGTAATTTGAGTTCCTGTCTCTGTGTGTGTTCTACAGAACAAACACAAACTCACACCCGAGCGATTCACTGAGAAACTTAATGCTTTGGAAGTTGTGGCGAACACACACTGCTATCTCCACACACACACACACACACACAGTTAGCTGAGTGTGGCAGGAGGAGGCCCGGCTGATGCACTCAGCTCCTCAGTATTCTGTGATCCATGTCAGTCCTGTTCACTCCCCAAAATACCCAGTGATTGTTTATTCCGTTATCTCTGTACTTTGCATATGCAAATTATCCCTAAAGGAGGTAGTCGCCAATTTCCCCAAATTACAAATCTCTCCCTCCATATGTTCAGATAACTCCACTTTAAGAGGCTTTACAAAATTTGTCAACATATTTCTTCCTTTTACATATTTGCCTCACGCTTCCACATGGCGTGTTTCTGCATAAATAATCCTTTGTTGAAGATTAAGCCTCACTAAAGATTAATTTATTGTATTTCTGGTATATGTAGGGCATCATCAGCAGGGTAAAGATAACAAGGTGTATATCCTAAGCAGGGGTGGGTAAACTTTTTAATATCAAAGGGCAGTTACATTTTTTATAAATAATTACATCAAAAAATACATCACAACAAATTCTGCAATAATAATAACCTTAAAGACATGGAATCAAAACCATATGTAAATTTGCATACTGGCAGAGGCCCGATTAGCAGTATCCAGGTTATTTCCGCTGCAGATCTGTATCAGAACGTATCTTTCACAATAAAAGAATGAGAATGAAGTCAGAATACTCAAAAGGACATAATGGAAAATAATATAGAACATATTAAAGTTAAACTTTACACAAATGTTGGGTCAAATATGAATGAACGTGATCCTCTTAGTTGACCTGTTTTGATTTTTTCTGTTGACTTTCCTGAAGCTGGGTCGGACTGCACACAGACACACATCGAGGTAAAGGGAAAACACTCAAAGGTTATTGCTTTATAATTCCAGGATTCCAAGTGGGAGTGAGTTTGCTGCTCTCTGGACGCACCCGTGTGGCGTATGTGTACATCAATAATATACAGTGCGCTGCTTTGTTTGCCAGTGTTGCAGGGATCACACCAGCATACCTTAATACCCTCTGTCAATATGTTTTCAGGATTATAATGGGCTCAATGGAAATACCCCTGTCCCTGCTGGATTGCTCAGGATTTGATGAGTCAAAACAAAGCATGTTTTCCTCCCATGATGGAGGATTATGTTCCAAAAAAATATCATTAATACTAAACTAGACCGAAAGCTGCTGAATCTTCTGTCTGGAGCATATTTTATATTTGATAGGACACAGCTGAATATCTTTTTGAGCAATCTGCCAGCCGGTCAAGTGTGGACGAGGATTCAAACTGATATGGAGCCACAATGCTCCAAGATTGTTTTAGTTTTTTAAAAACACTGACTTCAAAGCAAAGTGCAGATGGATCCTCAACAGTCTAAGCCAAGGAATTACTTTGAGAGTAAAGATGAATTAATGCAAATGGCTCCGAGGGGCAAATACATGATCCTGACTCTGCTTCAAAGATCCAATGCAACACTTTAATCTCTTTGAAGAAACATCCATGTATGAACCTTGATCAGAGCCAATTTCACAAATCACACAAGATCTTTTTTTTCTGCACACCAGTCTTACAGCAAGACCCCCTTCTCTGAGGAGGTTAAAACTGTACAACCACATATGCAACTGCAAAACATTCATTTTGAAATTCGGTTCATTAGGATCAGCGTTAGCTCCCATCAAAGTGACCACTCGTCCTACTGCAGCTCAAATACACAAGAGGTTTGCATACGTCCACATTTCCAGACAAACTCCTCATTATTTTCAAAGGGGCCATAGCACAGTCTAATTATAGAAAGACGTTGTCCTTAAATGTATATGGCCTGCAGACCGAAGGGGAAAAATACAGCCTCTGAGCTGGGAATGCATGTGTCTGGACCGCTGAGTCTTTCACCGGGGATGTAAATCACTGTTTAAGTCTGAAAAACGCTTATAGGGAAACTGAAAAAAAGAAATCCCTTTCTACTTATCTCTGAATCTTATGAGGATGAGTTTCAGGATCACTCTCTCGATTTTGCCTCACTCGGCCGAAACCAGCAGTCAAAACATTTTGTCGGTCAGGTACCTTTAACACCTACTGGCAATCCAATAATGTGGATTTACCCTCCTACCTCTATTTGTCAAGGTTGTTAAAGGTCAAAGGTCGTCGAACTCTCGGGCCGGTCGATGGTGTTTTTGTATTTTTTTGGAACAGCTTGGTCTGAGAACTGCTCAGAAAGTAAACATTAATGTTCATGTTCAACTGGAATAAGCTGTTTTCTGACATGAAAGCAGCAGGTGAGCGTTCACGAGTCTTTTCATGGCTGCAGGTGAATTCTCTCCCCTCAGTGCTGCTGTGCTTCTCTTTTTGTGTAATGGCGACCACGTGCAGGATCTTTTTGTCACGTGTGTCGATTAGCAACATTGGATAAGTGGCCTCATGTTCGTGTGTCACGTTTCGATCAGCCGCACCTGCATCTTCATTTCTTTTTTCATTTCAAAGTCTGCATGAGTTCATTCACAAGGTTTTTCTATCAGCCATGAAAATGGGAAAGGAGTGGGTGGAAGGTGAGAGATGCTCGTGGAGAGAGACGTCACATCAGTGCTTTAGCGAGTTCTTGCAAAGAAGAGGAACAAAATAAGGTCACTGGAGAGATCACATGGCTAATGAGAGTTCTTCTGCAGAAACAGGCCCTGAACCGTCTGATAATGTGTCTCCAGAAAATCTGCCCATTCAGAACCATTAACACTCAACAGCAATTACACACATGTACAGGGTCTTGTCTTGTCTTCAGCTGTGGGTGTATCTCTCTAATAATCTTAGCATTACATAGTTAATCAGGTATTATTGTGACTTTATTGCATTTTTAGGGTTCACCAATTCCTACTGTACAGACATGCTCTCACACAGATTCAGTGTCTGATTGCAGCACATTAATGCCACAATTGCAGCATCTAACAGTGTGTTAGCAACGTGTACGTGGTCCTGTGTCCCCTCGAGGACACACTCCGGCAGTTGTCGTCTATCTTGATGAGCCATCGTACTGTGGAATGACAGCCACTGAGGCCTGAGGCTGTAACAGGTTCTGTAAAGTCGCCACAGCTGCTAAAGAGCCAGAGGAGCGCAGGCAAACTGCCAAAATTTGTGGTAAGACCGGTGTTTAATCGGCTGTATGGTTAGCGTTACTGTTTTGGTTATTTTGTCGTAATGTTTTGTGATGTTCCTGCACAAGTGGCTCTCTAAGATCAACAGTCACATCGACTCTAAACAAATTCAAGGATTTGTATTTATAAGATCTGTTTGTCTATTTACCTAACCCAAAACTGTGTTTATAATTAATTGAAGTTAAAAAGAAGATCAATAAATGGCCAGTAACTATGTCCATGTACTTGTTTTTCAACCATACCCATAATACTTCAAATAAAAATGCTTAAAGAACCATTTATTTTCCAAAACAACCAATGAAAAGCATTTATTTAATGAATGGTTCCTTTTTAAGAACCAATCAATGATAGTTGCAGTGTATTGAGCTCTTGAGGCCATCTCTGTTTATCTGGAACCAGTTATTGAGACCAGAATGAAATAGTAGTTGTCATGTTTTAAGAGATATCCCAGTTGCACCTTATGCTCACCAGGTGTAAATATCTTCTAATGAAATATTTTTTCATTGTTTTTATCTGTTTTCTATCATCCACGGGGAATCAACCCCATATCACCCCCATTGTGTAATGTTGCACAAACCTCTCAAGGGGGCGTTCACCCAAACTGACCAATTGCTGTTCCAATCAATACTGAGTCTTTCCCGAGTCTACATGTGTGTGATAACAGCTTCAATCTGCTCCCACCGTGCTTCCCAGACAATCCCAGCCTAATCCATAGGGTCCAGTTCTGGATTACCACGTCTGCTCCACCCACCATCTCCGCATTATGGACAGGATTATATGAACGCTAACAAAGAAAAAAAAATACCACACACACAACTCAAAGCCTGCACAGAACTCGCCAGACATCTTTGCTGTTTTTCGGAAAATAGTGATTACACCTGTCATTTCCTCAGATTAGTTGGTGGTGGAGTAGATTTGAGAAGATCAGCTCCTCTCGACACAAACAAAGCATTTAGGCCGATTTCCTCTCTTCTGGTTGGAGCGGGGGGGGTGGGAGATATTGCAACTACCTAAAGTAGATTTGTTTTGTTTGCTGTGCATGCAAACATGTTGCCATAGTGACCGTGATGCCTATGTCTTGTCTGATTTTAGTTCCGCTCCGGCAGATGGTTTGAATTCAGTGACCTGGGAAGTGTGTGTGTGTTCTCGAAGGGTCGAGAGAAGAGAACCTGTTTGTTTGGCCTGTGGAGATGCTGGTTGCAGCTTAATTTTGTGTGTGTGTGCGTGTGTGTTTGTGTGTGTGTGTGTGTAATGTAAAATAACACCATCACATCTAGGTCGCTTGCAAAATACCTGACAGAGCGTTATGAGCTCTGTGTACACACGAGCCGTGAGAATCATGTCAGCTATATCATCAGGCTGCGGCTCTGCTGGCGGTTCATCACTGACTCAGTCGCCCACCATCAGGCCATGTCAGCATATCACATTGTTTTGTCTATGCGTGTGTATTTAAGATTGTGACTTTTGCTGCACGCCAACCTTGTCGATACTTAAGTGCAATGTGTGCCTGCACGGTTCTGCTCAGTGGATGTGTGTCGCTACACGTGTGTGTGTGTCTGTAATCACGCAGGTTTATGGCCTTCGTCTTCACCACATCACAGATGACACCTCGCTCCTTCCTCGTGTCTGAGACTCCTCACCTCGTCTCGTCATTTGCGAGTGTGACCTCCGGGGGAGAAAAGGACGATGTGTTGCGTTCTAATGTTCTCAGAAAGATCTGCTGTCTGCTTTGGTTTGTGATTACAGGATGTATCTAAGCCCAGCGCCCACCCAATTGTCCACACACACACACATGCACACTTGTTTATCACCCGCAACAGTCCTATCCACTTTTCTCGTCTGCCGACCTCACATCTAGCGACCGCATGCGTCACAGCTACTGTAAAACAAACACCCATTATCCTCAAGAGATGTGACTCAAATCCCCCCCAGTAAGCCCACTGGAAGCCCTGGAAACACTGGTTCTGCAGTGGCATGTCTCAGCCTGCCAAACACAAAGCCCGCAACGCCAACACTTTTCTTGTCGTCGCACAAAAAACGGGTCCAAGTCGACTTAAAGAATCCAGAGAATTCTGCACGTTTGGGTCTGATGCAGATCACATCCAGGGGTTAGGGCTGTTTTTGTCATAACTTGCATGTTCTACAACTTTGCATGTTTTTCCTATCTGCTTATTTTAGAGGGTGATTTCAGTCAATTTCCATAAATAAAAAGGTTTTATCAGAAATGTTTTTGGTTGCAGCACAAAGGGAAAGACAGGAAAAAGTTCAGAAAGTTGCAAAACAGATGTGTCACCCTTTGTATTTATATAAAAAGTGAAGTGAAGATATAATGCTTGAATAAACAGGAGACAGGGTTTATGAACTTCTACTAGTTTCCTGTGACTCTGTTTGAAAAGAGATTGAAACTTTAAACTTCATCCCTTCTAATTACGCTCAGCTCCTACGCTCACATGCTGCTCTCTCAATCCTTTCTTTTTTTCTTTTTTTTTGTCTGGTAAACTTTCTCACAGTCAGTTTGTGTTCTCTTGCTCTCTCTCTGTTGTGTTTTTCTCCCCCATTCACTTCCTCATTGCGTGGCCCTCGCGATTGGTCGGAGAGAGGTGGATAGTGGGCCAATGGGAGGCCAGTTGCCAGGCAGCCCGTGCCCGTCTTCGGAGCCGGCTGGAGACTCACACAGCTGTTCTATTGAAAAGCAGCAGGACATAATAACAGGGGCCCCTCGCCGTGCACACACACACACACACACACACACACACACACACACACAGAGACACACACACAGAGACACACGCAGACACAAAGAGACAGAGTGTAGGCTGATTTGGATTAATGGTAATAATGAAGTTATCTGAACTAGTTTGGTTTGATTAATGTCAGGAAACAGAATTGCATGAGAAGACTTTGTGTATCACTGGAATTCTTTTTAGGATTTTTTTCCTTCTTATTAACTTTATTGGTAGAAAAAGTCTATGGGACATGTTAGAATCAAAAATAAATTCTAAACCATTATTTGTATTCAAGAGAAATCAGAAAAACTTAATTTTTCCACTATGATCATGCAGATAAAAGCTTTCAAAACATAACAAAGGGTTTTTTGAAAGGAATAGCGTCTTTTTGTTTTACAAAGTTGGAATGAAGCCCAAAACACACAAAATAAAGACACTGCTCGATGCCTGTTTCTTTATTTTGTGTGGCTGCATTCCAACTTCAACAGATTGTTGTGGCCCTTTAGGAGCAATGCAACCAAGCTGTAAACACATCAGGGACGACTCTTTTCTTTTAAGTTAATGCGGTGAGCTGGTTGGTGAACAGCTCTTTACTACAGACCAACGTAAGCAGTTAAGTTGTAGTTGTGCTCCTGCACAGCTGGTGAAGATAAAGCCAATATTCACTAGACTTTATGTCTGTTCTTTGGACTTTACCCCAACTGCTGAGGGAGATGTCGGCTCTTCAGCTGCTAAATGCTTGTAATGCGTTTGTCATCAGTTGCTGAGCTGGTTGCATACAGTGTTTTTTGTGTTGTTCCACATAAACAGTGGAACAACACTTAGGTTTTGAGCAAGAAAAACCAAAACAGTAGAAAAAAAGACACTTGGACTCTCTGCAATGCTGTGTGACTGTTTGCATTTATCTGTTGCCATCTGGTGGCTGTTTGGTGTATAGGTCACAAACTCTTCCTCCTCCATGTTAGTGGATGGGATATAAGCCAATTTAGAAAGCTCAATTAAGCATTAAATACATTTTACTCCAAGATGGTTTCTGTCATTTTATTTTTAAGTTCTTATCACACTGATGTTTGTTCAAGTGTTCGGTGGAACCTTGTAATATCAACTCCATCCCCGATCGCGACCACAGGCTTAATTTCTTTATAGTTTATTTACGGTCCATGGGGTTGGCTTGGTCAGAATCTGATCTGTTTCTGTGTTTGGTTGTTTAGTGTGTATATGCAGAACATTTGTCTGTGTTCCACTGACGTTTGTTTGTTATGCAAGAACTACTCGATTTAGTGGATAAAATGTGCGAATGTGGATGGAGCTAAGTTTTATGACAAATCATTTGAAGTGTAGGACCATTTCTTTCTGTGATATGTTTTGAATTATAACTAAACGATCATGTGTATGATTGCTCGGCCTTGGCGGAGGCTCGACTGGGTGCCGTTATACGTCTCTATGGGTTTGAACCAGTGAGTCATCCACATAACACTTCTGTTTATGGTCTACAGTGTATTAAGATATTGATTAAAGCAAAACGCTGGCTATAATATGTTTACAACATGAGTGCTCAGCGGTCGATCTCACATGCTGTACTGACGAGTGACGGAAAAATAATATGAATCTGTGACCTTGTCTGTCTGTCCTTGTTTTGCACTGTGACAGATTGCCTAATGGCTATGGAGAATTGTTAACCGGGTCCAATGACCCACATCACCCAGCAAAACAATGTTTGTCCATCTGTCCCTGTGTCCTGCTGAAACAATACAACCACTATCCTGTGCATTCTTCCACCCTCTTACTTCACACTTGTTGCTTCTGCAGTGATTTCAAATCCTGTTTAAAGTGGGTTCGCGCCGCAGTGGGTGACAAAACAACAAAACATGCAAGTAAATGGATTTGTATTTATATAGCGCTTTTCTAATCTTGATGACCACTCAAAGCGCTTTACACTACAGTTTCACATTCACCCATTCACACACACATTCATTCAGTGCATCTACTTGCAGCACTTTGTTATTCTATGGGGGCCATTTAGGGTTCAGCATCTTGCCCAAGGACACTTCGGCATGCAGATGGTTCAGACTGGGGATCGAACCGCCGACCTTTGGGTTGGAGGACGACCACTCTACCCCTCAGCCACAGCGGCCCTTGACGCTGTCAAGTGACAAGTTTAACAGCGTCTGTCCCTCGACTGACTGCAATATGTCGTGCTTCATGTAGCATATGGTGGGCTTTTCTTGGCTGATCAATAATTGGTTAAGCATGCACACTGAGTGCTATCATTAATAGGCTCTAAATGGAGATTTCAGCAACATATGAGTCAGTCTGGAGGGACAATGGAGTCACTTACAGGACAATAGGAGCCGCTCTGCTACAGTGCCAAATGTCAAAGCTGCGTCGCATTGATGCTCCTCCACTCCATGATGGTGCATGATCTGACGTGCATTAAGGGTGCGTCCAAATTACATTTAGTTACTTTACAAGGTGGAAGAAAATGTGTGCCGTGCCAGACACATGCTTCGAAAGGGGTTGCACTTAATCTATTAATAACGTGTGTTTTTTATATAAGCATGCAATAAATCAATCAGAATGACGTCTCCCTGTAAAAGTCTGGTGTTTGCATTTTGGTAGATCGATGTCAGAATGGGAGATGTGCCCATGAGAGTTGTGCAACTGTTTTTTTCTTATTTGTTAAAATGTTTTATTAATTAAAAATAATGTATTACTCATGCCGTAAGACATATTAATGGTATTTATTTTTTATTTTTCAGACTAAATGACTTTCTAGCCAGTCTTTCCACACCTGACCTTGTTTTTGCACAGCCTGTCCTGACCCTGGATGTGATGTTTGAGGAGCTGACTGACCCTGCAGGTTAGATAAGCTCCATTAATACCAGAGAAAATATTTCCATCCAGTTTGAGTCTTTGATTCAAAGGAACAGTGTCCTGAAGCCTGAATCCGGTGTTATTTCTGCTTGAATCTCCCATTTCTCTTCCTTTTCCACCCCCCCACCTCCCCGACCCTCCCTTCCTCACCCATCTTTTTTTTCCCTTTCTTGTCATGTTGTACTTACTGACACAAGAACTTCTCTCTTAAACAAAAACACAGGTTTAATTTGGTGCAGCTATTCTAGGCAGGGTTAAGACAACAGCGTCCAGGCCGGAGCCTCTGCTTATGATGACTCCCTCCCTCTCTGGGGGGGGGGAGCAAAGGGAGGAAAAATATTTGGATGTTTTCAAAATGAAAAGTCTGAAAGAAAGAATAACACAGACAACACACAGTCTGGTCAAGGATTTTTAAAAAGAACATTGTAGGTTTTTATTAATCTCGGGAAAATGCTATCATCCCATAATATTATCAATCCTTGACTGTTAGTGGTCGCTATTCTGCTGCCAAAGGACTTTCGAACTGAGACGGTCAATGTTTGTTTATCTGTATTGTTTATTTATCCTTGCATGTCTGATACTGGAATCATTTATATTCATTTATATTTTGAAAACCTATATTTATTTGCAATGTTTCAGGGCTAGGCCTTTATCAGATCTAGCAGGACAGTGTGTTTATTTGAGGGGAGTCCTGGCGGAAAAACCAGGAGTACGACGTTCCCAACAACAAGAAACAGACAGCAAGATATTAGGCTGATATTATAATGAGGGTAAATTAGAATGAACATTAGAAGACGTTTCATTAAAGCATTTATTCCTGTCTTGACCCAGTTTTGCAGGATATCAGGGCACTGGTTTTGTTCCCGGTGTGAAAACTGTACAGAACCAAAAGTGTGGTAAATGCGTTCAGTTCAGGACACGTGAACATGAGGAATCTGCTCTGACAGAAACGCACAAGGATTAAAGTTCATTTCCATTTCGAGCTGCTGGGCCGGTAAGTCACGCACACGGCACAAATGTGTGTCTGACGCTCCTAGCCAACAAATTGATCACAGTCTGTGACCTTTGCCCTTTGCCCTTGTTAACCCGCTCCCCACCACCGCCACTGCTGCCAGCAGACAGGCCCTGAGCAGATGGGATAGTTTGGAGGGGGAGGGTTTATTTTGACACAGCCGTGTTGTCACTCATGCTTTAGTTTTTTTCTTCCTTCTCCTGCCTGTATTTAGTTTTACTAGTTTCTTTTTCTCTTTGTCATCCTCCTCCATGGATTTATGCCCTGTGGATACACAATATTGATGTTTGGTCTGTTTACTGTAAATTAGATTGTGTGTTCCTCCACAAAACCCCAGGGCAAGCGGTGTAAATGTTGTCATCAGTTATCTGTCCAATTACCATAACCTACATCAAGATACACCAGAAGCTCTGCAGTGCCCCTGCATGCACAAACAACTGCAATTACACACCTTTACTCGCATCACACACCAAAAGACACACACACACGTACCCATTCAGACACGATGCACACTTGTTTTTCTGTTTCTGCTCCAGTACTGGGGTCAGTAGCTTTCCCAGTGAGGTCAGGGCACACCTACAAATGGGTTTCTTTCTTCTGACCAAGCCACAAAAACGAGCAATATCAGGAATTCCTTTTAAAGCAAAGATAATCTTCAAACTTTATCAGAAATATAACTTTTGCCTGAGAAACAAATAGCGTGGCATCAAAACGGGGTCAGAGAGGATGCAGGATCCTTCTCCAGTTGGAAAAAACATGGAAATGTGCAAAATTGAATTGGGTATGGACGTTCTGCCTTTGCCTTTCACATATGAAGAACTCAGCACATCGACACCGGCGTCGGCCCTCATCGCCATAAATATCCTTCGAAAGTTGTTGTCGTCTCCATCAACGGTGTGAATTCTCGGAAACATAAAAATGTCCACTTTAAATCCATAATGACGACATCCAGCAGCCACTGAAAGTTGCAGTGTTATTTTTGCTGTAGAAAAAGGTGCAGGTGTTATAAGAGACCACCCCCCACCTCTCAGCTTCTTCCATTATTGCTGCCTTTCACACCTCCTCTCCTACACATGACGTCACCTTCGACAGGAAGTGAGATGCCTCAGCTCAAGTTGTTAGAAAAACACTCCTCTAGCTCTTCTCACAGGCCTTTGCTTCAATCAGCCTCCTTTTCCTGTCGTTCACTATTCATATGCATTTGCTTTTCTTTGTCATGGGCCAGAGGAAATGGAGAATCGATTTGGCCACAGACACATACACAACATGGAAACCTCAGCTGTGTGTCTCCCATGCAATGTTGTGCAAAACAAAGACAATCAAGGCAACTAGACGGCAATGGTATGTGGGTATATGCTGCCTCTCTGTGGCTTTTTGCAGGTACTACACCTCGTGTTTTATCAGTCTCTGCTTTCTAGGTCAAAGTCTAATTTTCATAAATGCTTGAGCAAATAACACACTGTGAACCACCTCATTTGAAAACACAATAAATGTCAATACCTCAGCGAAGGTTCACAAATTTCCCCAAATAAAAAAGTGTGTTCTGTGACCCACAGACTTTGTTTTGTGGTTATATCTGCATCATTTGTTTAATAAATATATATGTAAATACACTTTAAACACAGCAATGGACACTGAATCAGATCTTGTTTATGAACTGTTATGATGAACAATGTGATAAAAACATGTAACAACTAGCTGGGGTTGTAAAAAGAACATCAGATTAATAATAAATTGACTAATTCTCCTGAAAAATAACATAAAGGGGCTTTAAGACTGGAAAGCCTTTTATAAATACTTATATTTCTTATATACTTTAGAAAAACAGTCTGTATGATGTGAGATGAAGCTCATGCAAGAATCCAGCATGAACTGTTGGAAAGAAAAAACATAATAAAACCTTGAGCGGTTGTACATTAGCATCAGGAGCCCCGAGACTTCCTGCAGTACAGCAGGTTATTAGCAAAGGGTCAAAGGCCATGCAGTCTCCAGAAGCTACTTGTCAGCCCCATATAACCACTGGGATGCTAATGCCTCCTCCGAGCGGAGCAAACAGTAACCACTCTAAACACCAGCCGTCACCTCTGACCCCTCTTCCTGAAGTTGCTCCTCTTTCCTGCTATTGATCCTCCAGGTTCCCCTGACGTCGAGGGTAAGTGTGAGAAGTCTCTTCCAGATAAAGGCATTCGAGGAGTCTTAACTATGTCTCATCCAGAGTGTGTGTGTGGGAAAATTCACCGATACGGAGAGGCACGCTGAGATGGATCATTAAAGGCGTCTGTAGCCGGCGGCGCTCGGTGCTTCGGGTTCCTCTCAGTCCGCTCAGAGAGGCAGGTGTAGGGTCAAGAGGATAACTGACAAATGCAAGAACTCTGCTCTGACACATAAGGAGGCCAAGCTCATGGCAGGTAAGCATCACTCATCAGTCGAACTAAGTGAAGGAAGGTGTTGTATTATCTTTAGGCTGTGTTGTGATAATGTATTTTTAACCCATACTCTTTGTTGATGTCCTTATTTTTGCAGTCATACATGTAGAAATATATCTATTTTGATTTCTAACCTTTTTTGTAGAAACGTTTTGGAGCAGTAACCGCTAACTTTGGTGAACAGATGTATCTTCCTTATGTGTACAAAACTATGAATAATTCAAATCATTCTTAAATAAGGAAAACAACATCAAGGGGATTGTCAGATTTCCATGTCTTACAAGTGTCAAAACCATTAAAAAAGGTTGAGCTTAAAATACATTTATATCTAGAAAGTGCTGCTCTTCATGAGTTGATTCTCTCCTCTCTCTCTCTCTCTCTCTCTCTCTCTCTCTCTCTCTGTTCTGATGCTTTTCCACGTTTTTGTCCTCAGGTAAAATGGAAGCACTCGTACTCCTGCTCATGTTCTTCACGGTACCTGGATATGCATACGTTCTGCAGCCAAGTAAGTCGCATACCAGGCCTTTTTATCTGGTAAATAACTTTTATTGCCCCAATAATTGCAATTCTACAATTAATAGGCCATAAACGCCTCCATGCTAATTATTTCATGAGCCTATCAAAGAGAATGCTAATCTAGATGCTAAGATGAATCTAGCTGTTTTACTTATTTACTTGTTTTACATGTTTTGCATTAAATGCCGTCTTCTAAGGGATGTTTTTGTTTTATTGGTTTGTAGAATTGACCATGACAGAGATCGCTGGGCTGGACAGACACCACCAGTCTGAGATGAGAGGTATTTTTACATCGGCAGAGGAGAGGGGAAATGGGGAACGGCAGAGTGAAGGAGCGAGTCCAGAGACGAACCCCATGAGGACGCCTGTCAAGAGGGAAAGGCCCGTGGAGGAGAGAGGAGAAGATGGGCTGAAAATGGACAGAAATCAAGGATATGAGAAAGGAATCCAGGAGAGGCGGAATGCCCCAAAGTCTAACCCCAAAAACTGGTTACAAGTGAAAAGTCATAACACAGGGACACAAGAAGAAGAAACATATGATGACACAGATGTGAAATTTAAGCAAACGGAGAAGCTGAGACAAGAAATGGTGGATGAGGAGAGAAAAAGCAGGCTGGTTGCAGGGATCAGTGATTACTATGACAGAAGAGGAGACGCTCCTGAGGATGAAAAGATAATTACAGCAGAGAGAGGAGGAAACAAAGAAAGAGAAGAACAGGGGGAGGGTGTTAAAAATGCAAAGGATAATGAATGGAAGGAAAGACAAAGGGAAGATCACACTCTAGTTCCTCTGTTAAGAACAGCCCCTGCACAAGTGGAATCAGTGTCTGCAGCAATTAACACTCTGACTCCAATTCCCGCTCGTCGTAATCATCACAATCTCTCTCCACTAGTGCTGGTTACATCCACATTGGTTCCTCCACTCTCTTCTCTCCCTTCCATCCCTTACCCAAAAACTAGTCCCCAGTTCTTTCCTCCTGTCGTCTTTATTCACAATCCCTCGGCCTCAACTGTGGTCCCTGGCGAGGTGAGGTCCGTCTCGCTGGTTGAAGATCTCCTCCTTGAGGAGATGAAAACTCCTGGTCATCATCTAAAGCAGAATCAGGAAGTGAAGGCTGGTCCAGATGTAGAGGATGAAATGGACAAACACGTGTGGCCAGAACCTGCACGGAAGGAAGAACAAGAAATACACACTGTCGTTCAACCAGAGAGTGAAATCGCCCCCTCAGTGCAAGAAGCAACACCGAAACCCAAAGAAGCAGAGTTTATAACCAGAGATCTAAGCACAAAAGAACCGGATCCTACACCAAAGGCAAACGAAAACAAATCCACAGCTGAACTGGTCAATTTCACACATAAACCAAACATGACACAGGCCACAGGCAAACCAGGATCAGATAAACTGATGGAAAATGACACCAAACTCGCAGTGAAGCAAAATAAATCGTCTCTTTCCAGACCACCAGTTGCCGAACCTTCAGCCAGACCACGGCTGGCAACTGCCGGGACACCTTCGACGAGGCCAACGAAAATCAACAGAAGCAGCAAAAAGAAGACGGTTAGAAAGTCCAAGGACAATAAAAGAAAAAAAGGCAATAAGACCAATAAAACTCCGTCTGAGAGGAAGAAGAAGGTCACAGCGCCAACGCCCTTTTCTTACTTTTTAGATAACTACTGCCCACCTGAGTGCGCCTGCTATGGAAGGTAAGACGATAAGGATACTGATATAATTTACACTTAATAAAACTGGATCTATTAATCAAAATTAGTAAATGACATGTTATGAATAAAGCAAAGGAATACAAGTTTAACATTTTAGGAAATATAATTGTTTACTTTCTTGCAACACTACCACTCATGTATATACTGTAAATATGAAGCCACAGACAATGGCAGGCTATGTTAGCTTAGCACATTGAGTCCATACAAATGCCATATTCCATATTTCACATACAGTCTTATGAAATTAATTGTCTGATTGGTGTTAAAACAGATTGGTAATCATTATGTGTAACCTGTGTATCTTGTTGTTGCAGAGTGGTTCAGTGCTCAGACAAAGGTGTGGACAAAGTTCCTTACGGCATTCCCTATAACGCCCGCTACGTCCTCCTCATGAATAACCTCATCAACAGCATCCAGTTGGACCTGCTCAAAGAATACGTCTCTATGGAGTTCCTCGTGTTAAGCAACAATCGGCTCACGGACAGCGCCGTAGAAGGAGCCTTCGAGGGAATCCCAGCTCTGAAACGCCTCTATCTGGACAGGAACCTCCTAGAAAGCATTCCGACAGACCTTCCATTGTCTCTTGAGGAGCTCCGTCTGGACAATAACCATGTTGTGGTGATGTCTGAGGACGCCTGGGCCCGCTGCCCCGGCCTCTTGGTTCTGAGCCTCAGCAACAACAGCCTGGGGAACGGATCTGACTCTCTTGCTAAGGCAGTGCTCGCTCCTCTGGTCAACCTGCGCACTCTGAACCTGAATCACAACCAGCTGACATTGGTCCCCATGGGTTTACCGCTGTCCATCAAGGAGCTGTATCTCAAAGGGAATGTCATTGAGCAGTTCCGGGCAGGAGCCTTCAATGGAATATCCGAGCTGGTGGTGTTGGATCTGAGTGCAAACCGATTGACAAACAAAGGTCTTCTCAGGGAGTCCCTCCTCAACACAACTCACCTGGAAAGCCTCAACCTGGAAGGGAACCGACTCAAGCAGGTGCCACGTCACCTTCCCCGCTCACTCAAAACTCTGAATCTGGAGGGAAACCTCATATCTTCCATAAAGAAAGCCGCTTTCAGCACCGTGAAGAACCTGGAACACCTGGGCTTGGCTCGGAACAAGATCTACAAAGTTGCAATAGGTGCTTTCAGGATGTTACCGGTCCTGCACCAGTTAGACCTGTGCCACAACACCTTGCGCCAAGTGCCCAGACAGCTGCCGAAGGGTTTGCACTCGGTGGCACTGACGCACAACAAGATTCAGTCTGTGCCCCGTGACGCTTTCTGCTGGGGCAATACAAGTCTGAGTCCCAGCAGGCTCGTGCAAGTGCAGCTGGAACACAACTTAATTGACATGGGCAAGTTGGATGCACAGGCCTTCAGATGTTTACGTGGATTCCAGGTGGTGCACTTCTACTGAGCCACTGACAGATAAAAGATACACGAGAGGATTGTAAAAACACTTTGATTGACACCTATACTTTTCAAGCTTTATCCCTTTCATGTGCCAGAAACCAATGGGTTGAAAGAAATAAACATCTCTATATTTATTGTGTGTGAAATTCAGTTTGTTGTGTGTATTCGTCACTCTGTTTGCTTTTATGTCATTAATACTCCTCTCAGATTATTTTAATCTTTCTAATGGTTTTAGTGGTTCTGTTGATTCATTAAAAAAATACTTGAAGCTTTAATAAAATAGTTGATAAACACACTTCTCAAATATATATTTGATCTCTTTAATCTACCTCTGGTAATCTGTGAGCAAAAGATGCAGAAAGTGAATGTGATGTTAACAGAAATTTCCACTAGATGGCAGTAATGTATAGGGAAATGGTCGTGAGGCCTCTGTAAAATGAGAACCTGAGTTTGACTTATTTCCAGTCACCAAAAATAAAGTGCATATGCTTCAGGAAGTTTATCTTGTGGGTAAAAAGGTAAATTTCAGGCTCAAGCCAGCACCACACACACACATGCACACACAAACACACACAATGATGCACAGTGGCAGAAGTCATGAGAGAGTTTCACAGACATGGAGTGTTCTCTTCCATAAAACATGACCGTATTTGATTTGACCACAAGCCTGGGAACAAATACATCAGAGACAATTAGTGAAGATTCTTTTTGCTTGAGAATAAAGAATAGAAAAAAGCAAAAAGAGGAGAAAAAGCCTTCGCCCACGTGGAGGTGCTCAGCACTTTTCTCTTTTTCCCTCTTTCCTTCAGTCTAATAAGTTCACTCAGCGACGTGGCACTGCACCCATACGGCCTGGGAAAGAAGAGCAGGAGGTGGGGGACGAGAGGGAGTGCCAGGAGGAGGGAAAGAGGGGGGAGAGAGCGAGAGAGAGAGAGGAGGGAGGGGGTGGGAAAAGAAGAAGGGAGAGTGAATGGAGGGAGGGAGGGAGGGAGGGCTCGAAGGATGGATCCAGGCTCCACTGGCTCGGTGCGTGTCCAGAAGGGAAGAGCCTCGTCTGGGCAAGAGAGCTCACCAGCACCTCCCTACGGTCCAGCAGGACCCTGACCCCGTATCACATCACCACATGTCTACCTGGATCCCCCGGAATCACTCCTCCCTTCTTTTTTGTCTCCTTTTTTCTTCCTCTCCCTCTTTCTTTTTCCTGCACTCTATCCTCTTAAAGTTGGAGCGTGCATACGTGCATACCTACAGTATGCGAGCAACCTGTGTGCACACTTGTTTCCACAGGAGTCTGGTGCCTGTGTGCGTGGAACTCGCATTTATAATGATCATATGAACTGCTCCCTTGACAGACTCTGAACTTGTGCGCTCATTTAAGTCGTTTGGCAGATGGTAGAATTCATTTGTGCTCCTCTGAATCCTGTGCTGGACACAGTCTGATACTGAGGCTTATCAGGGAAGGATTAGTCGTAGTAGGTTAAATTCTTGATTACTTGTTTATCCTCTCTCAGGAAAGCTATTCTTTGTTTGTGTGTCACAAGTTTGCTGTTTGAATAAGTCGATTTTTAACTTATAAGCCTTAAACGTTCTGTCTTAAATAGGAAATCTTTGTCTTTTACTAAGTATTTTCACTCGGACATAACTTTGAATCCAGTGTGAACAGATACTGTCTTGGAAAGAGGTGACACAGCTCTAGCACTTATCTTTTGATTGTGTCTTCCCATAAGAGCCTTTCAGTCTTCTCATACTTTCCAAACTAACATTCAATATAATAAAAAAAAATTGTGACCTTTAAACACTTAACTCATAGAGGTGTAGCTGCACATATAAATATCTGAGCTCTTCTTGTGATTCACGTCTCTTACCGGAATCTGACCACACAAAAAGAGCAACTAGGAAGACGAAAAAACGAACAGAGGGAACAGGATATTAAACCACACCCTGCTTGTGAGCCAGCACAGACGAACAGACACACATCAGAGTTGTGGTACTATTCAGCTGTTGTTGCAATCCTCATATTTATGAATCTAGCAGTGATGCATCTGGAGCTGGAAAAAAATCTCTATAAAGTTGCTGACCTGTATTGGCAGCTTGTAAACGCAAATGCCGCAATTTTGAGCAAATTTTAAATTGAATATTAAAAGTTTCATGAGCTGCAGCAAGAATTTTATAGATAGCATTTAGGTTGAGTTTCAGCGATGGTTGTAAATGACGGCATGTAATTTGTGGTTGTTATTTTTCACATTGATAACTGAATGCAGCTGCAAGAAACACACACACACAGAGTTGTGTGGTGGAGTTTTGCTCATTTTCTCTCTAACACACACACACAATCAGTTTCTCTCACTGTACTGTACCATGAAAACCTCCCTTTTACTGCATTCATTCCCTAAATCCATCCCAAACCCAAAACCCACCCATCTCAGCTAACTTAACCTTTAAACCTCAAACCAAAGCAAACCCGAATTTTAACTGTAACCTTAGGACCAAACTCATAAGTTAGGATTGACCACAGTGACCTCACCCGCCTGTGAAACTCTAACTTAATCTCACAGGGATATAAAGGATACGTGTAAAGGGTTAAACGGCCTCGAGAGAGGAGCAGAGTGCTATTGCCTGAGCGAGAGGGAGGTGGCGCTTGAGTTGAGCCGAGAGCCGGGGGTGACACTGCGGAGGGAGGGGAGAATGAGAGGGGAGGAGGGGATAGAGAGAGAAACCATGGGAGCCAGAGGGACCTCTAGACACACATACACAAACTCTCACTCACACACACATGCATACAGCCCATCATCTGCTCCTGGTCTGGACACACACACATACACAGGAGCATACAAATCAGTCTTTTGCAGCAGGGTCACGCACATGTGCAGAGAGAAAAGCTGTGCATTGTCAAGTTGTCATGTTTTTCTTACACAAAGCTTCTCACTCACTCTTAAAGACGACGTCTGCTGCAGCCTGTCCCCTGCTCACACACACATTCATGTGCACACATATGCACTCTGTTATGCAGAGGCTCCACAAGGGGGCCTGTGAGGGATCTTCTTATGCACAGATGGCAAAACAGAGAGGCAGAATCTCTTTAGCTTTTAGTTACAGTCTTGAAAAAAACTTGAGTCAGTTATATAAAGATAAAAAAAACCACTTAACATAACAGTTGGTGCTTTAAAAGAAATTTGCACGCACGCTCATCCGCTGGCTATTGGAAGAAAGCAAAGACTGAGTAGTGTGCAGCACATGAGACTCTACAGACGTCTCATCTTAACTAAAGCTGATTTCAGAAGTGAACTGATCTCCGGACATTCTCCTGTAATTAACCGGAGGGGCTATATGTGAGATCGCAAATGCGAAAGCCCCCTAGTTCAATGGCCAGCAAATGTGAGTGAGTGAGCCCATGTGGGAAAAAAGCAGGAAAATGTCCAAAGAATTATCAGCGAGCGAGTGGGTGTGCTCATCACATTTCTAACACACGACGGATGCAAAACTAAATAAAAAAGAAAGAGAATACAAATAGGTGGATATGTACAAGATGCCGGGAAAGATGTCAACTTGGAAAGACAATGAGATTCGAGAGAATTTAGTGAGAATGGGCGACTCCAGTGTTGATGCTGTAAACACGTCCTCCACCCCTCCTCTGAATGTTTTGGACATTTGCCCATTGCTGTTTCTGATCCAAACAACTGCCGCGTTCTTCATATGGGAATTTTCTGGACATTTTTCCAGAGTTCATGTTTGACAGCGGCTTCAGAGTCCTCTAGTACGAGAGTTTAAAGTACCATTCAGAGTAGATATAATTTCTTACAACAAATTACTTCGTTTATTCAATCAAAAAGGCCCAACTGTTGGATTATATGCAATGGGAGTAATTAATTACATAATTGTGATATTAAGTTCAAACTTGTTTGCATTGAGGCTCTTAAACACACAGCATTTAAATGGGCCAAGTCAGGGATACTAGTTGGACGTGTTCCAGTTTCCACATCAGACCAGGCTAAACCCTGCAAGCCAGTTCCATTTACATAAAATGAAGCTGCCAACTATCGGCTGCCAAGTATTAAATGTGATGGTTGTTTACCATTAAGTCAATATCTGTTTAGTTTTCAACATATTTTCCAGCCGCTGGTCGTTTGTTTCAGACTGTTTGCACAGAGTCTCCTGCAAATAGCAATTACTGAAGGTGCCTGGAGCCGACCTCAGGTCTTTGTTCTCCCTCGTCAGGGTGAGGCTCCCACATGAATATTACTCTGTTATAACTCTGCAACATTACAGATTTACATGTTTTGATTACAGGTTCAGACAAAGAGAAACACTGTGCCTCCAGGATAATGCTGTGCCTCCTTCAGACAGTTTGTTTGTGGAGTTATTTATTAGACAGACGGTGTCCAAAGGTTAAAGAAACCTATCAAATGGCTGCTGGTCAGGTGTGTGCCACAGGGATGCATTTTAGTCCCTGTGCAGTTTAAGCACTAATGGTCTTTCCCAGGCAGGATTTATGGTTAATATTTAACTTTTAAAATTCAATCAATCTGAATTTATGGGGACTAAATTCCCCTCTGAAATATTCAGTGGTCAGTTTTCACTCGGCTTCCATTTCATCAACATTTATTCATGCACATAATTTCCCCAGATATTTGCTGCTGCCTCATCTGCCACAGCTGATTCAGGATGGGACTGTATCTTTAAAAATGCACCTGAATGCACTTCCATTATCTTCTGTTCCGTTTTGATCGTTTCATCTCATCTGCGAGTCAAAGGTTAGTCTTTCCTGTTGACGTCCTGAAAATTCCTGTCTTTATACTGGGCAGGCTAGTGAAAGTAAAAAAAATACAAAACCCCTTAGGCCTTCAGGTGTCCTCCTTGAACATGAATGAAAACAAAGTCAAAACCACAGTAGGCCTTTAATGCATTCCACTCATCGCTTATAACACATTTTACAGTTTGTTAATGGACCAACCTTTTTAGCAACTCCTTTTAAGAAGAGCTTTGCATTTTTAATGATTTAAAACTATATCAGAATCTCCGGTGGCACGTTTTGTTTCTGAAAAGAATCAGGTGGTTTGTCCTCCACCATCTGTCTGCGCCCCGGCACAGGACACTCACACTATAAACCACCGTAGGATGCACTTCCCCAGTTTTTCTCCGCTTCCTGTGTTGACTATTAACACGAAACCACACTTAATCAAAGTCTAGACAGGTTAGCATGAAGCAAACTGGGTCACTAATAACAAAACCCTGTTCAAAGGGCCTGAAATAGAGGAGAATAAAGAGACAGACAGTGAAAGTAACACGCTGAGCAATTAAAATAAATAATTAAGGTTTTTGGTTTTGCATTTTCCTGGAGGATGACAACTGGAACACAGGGTTTTCCGTGCTAAGCAGCAGACGTTACCTAAGCGATCATTTCCCCCGCTGCCATTTTTTTTACTGGTGTCTGTTCTGAATGTCAATGAGCAGACAAAACCAGCTGGGTCATTAAAGAGGATGTAAGAAAAGAGCTGGTGAGAACTAACATGACCCAAATACATTAAAATACAGTAGCCAACTAGAATGGCCCTCTGTAGAGCGCATATCGCAAAGGCCCAAAAGTCCCCCTAAAGTCAATCAAGCTGAACACAATTTCACACACTCATAGATATCAGTTGTATAAATATAGAAATTTTTCCATTAGTATCAATGAATTATTGCCAGGTAAAGAGCTGAAAATGTCAAATAATTAGCTCACTATATTAAAGAAAGTGAAAAACGAATCCTGGATCTCTCTTTTTGTCAGGATCTGTGCATATCACATCTTTTTTCACCAAGTTTTATGAAAATCCCTTGGAAGGTTTTAGCACAATTTGCCAGCAAACCAACAAACCAACTAACTAGCTGATCAACCACCATATAAACCAACCAACAAACAAACCAACTAAACAGCTACCTACTAATTAACCAATCAACCCACTAACTAACCACAATGGTATCGACGGTGGCAACACATCACCTGATACCACAGATTATTTTTCACCCAGCACTCAAACATCTGACACAGAGTTTTGCTCCACTTCCTGCTGCTCCTCTAATTTGACAGCCATAAAACAAATTAGTAGCACCAGGCCCTAACA
Organism: Pseudopleuronectes americanus; assembly: GCA_038501795.1. NCBI lineage: Eukaryota > Metazoa > Chordata > Actinopteri > Pleuronectiformes > Pleuronectidae > Pseudopleuronectes > Pseudopleuronectes americanus. Next base: position 12,097,718 of record CM076737.1, read on the forward strand.
CGGCAAAGGAAGGAAGTCGAAAGGGAAAGTTCAGAAGCCGTGGCACAGGTGACTGGGTGCTTTGCTGATAGGGAGGCAAGTCCAAACACAATGAGATACCGTTGAGCTTTGGAAAGTTGTGAACTCTGGGAGTTTGTCCAAAAGATTGTCGAGGCTAATTTCTTTACCTTCAACAACGGGAGACACATCTCTCTGTAAGAGAAGATCAAGGCTACTTTGTTCATGTTATTAGATTCAGACTCTCATCCATGCTATGAGCTCTGTCATGCTTCACTTTGCCACATTAGATCTATTATGTTGTATTCTGGTTATAAAACAGCATGTTATTAAAGGTTGCTTCCTCCAGTTTAGGTGTGTTTATCTCATATCCCTGTTTTACGACTGACAATCACACTGATTGCTCACACTCACCCAGTGTCATGGCGATTTGAACACGTTTCAAGGATTCACTGCTCATGCTGCATCAGCAGAGTGTGGAGCAACACTTGGCAACCACATGATACACTTAACTCTTCAACTCTTCAAGGGGAAAACGCTTCCAGGAAGGAGGAGCGCGGAGACAGAAAACAGATGTGTCAAAGTTGTGATAGCGAACGTAGACGCAAAGCCAGAGCATTGAGTGATCCCACACTGAAGGGGGTGTCCACGCTGAGGAGTCACCTTCATCTTGATTTGCAATTTTCTTTCATCAAAAAGCAAACATTTGGTTTGGTTTCTTACAAATCAAGGTTTTCTCCTTAATAGTAAATGTTTCAAGCCTTAATATGAGTCTCTTCTAATAGTATAGTTACTTGTTGGTCTGCATTGTAAGAACAGCCTGATGTTTTTGCCCAGTATTATAAAACTTTGACCTGGTGCCAAACACAGCAGTTGTGCAACAGTCTGTTATTTGACTCATTTCAACCACTTATTAACTTTTTGTCTCTTGTAATAGTTTCTAAAAAACAAAAGAGGAATGTAGAAGGATGATGGGAAATCACCTCATTGAGCCACCTGGGAGTTTTCCATCCCACTCAGTGGATCATTGTGTTTTCTTGACTGTGACTGAGGTCATAACCATAACTGGTTACTGAGAATGTTTGTCTCTATTCACATCTGTGTATTTTACATAATTTATTTAATCTTTGGTGAATGGGTCCTGATCATTTAGCGTCTCACCATCGCAGCATCTGAATCTGATTTCAATCAAACCTCTTATCGCACATTTTCTAATTTCCTTGAATTTTAATCAAAACCCTATGGATCTCAGCTCCACTGCCATCCATTACCTCATTGATTTCAGAATGGTTGAATGAGAAAAACATCTTATCTGTTTACAAGTAATGGTGCAATAGCGGATTCGTTTCATTGCAGACAAGTGTTTCACAGCCTCGTGGAGAAAGTCTAAACACCTGCATCTGGCACCTGATGTTCCTCCTCTCCAGGTCACGGATACAGACCTCTTTTAAGGTGGAAACATTCTGACCACAGCTCTGTTTTCTTGTGGTCATCTTTCCCATCGGTTGCAAACATTAGACAGGACCGATCGTGCAAAGCCACGTAAACTTGGATGTGAAAATGTGAAGTATGTGGAAAGAATGGGGGCAGACTCAAGAGTAAACGCAGACTGATCCAAGAGCAACTGAATGATCCTCCTGCCTGCTGGTCTCTCAAGAACTAAAATATCATGCAGACGTCTCTGGATGAGAAACGTTGGAACCAATAAGTAAAACCTTAGAGTTAGTCATTGGCTCCTGACCCTCTGATTTCCTGCCATAGATGCTGCTGGCTGCTACGCCACCAGTGAGTTGGACCGAAAAGGCCAGTACAAGAATATTTAATTTCATCTTACACTGGAATACACATGGAATGTTTAAAGAGTTTGGAGCGGTCCGGGGCGTTTTGGAGAGCGCCATGAGAACGCTGGAGAAAAGTCCGACCACATCTCATCCGTTCCATGCAACACTGGTCTGCCATTGACCACAGATAAATTAGCAAGAGTCGGGGAGAGAACAGTTGTGGCCAACACCTAATTGGCTCCACCAACACTGCTGCCTGCTGATCCTTCTCCCCCTCCTGTTCTGCCGTGTCCTGCTACTCCCTTCCTCCAGAAGCTGCCTCAATTTCTCCTTTGCAACAGAAAAATCAGTGCAGCATCCATCACTGTTTTGAAGCTGGCCTCAACATGTGTCTTGCACATTACAAGCACTCGAAAGCACTTTCCATCGTCTGGTAAGTGCTCCCTAGTGTCCCTGTGCAAACTAGCCCTACCACCTGAAATGTTATCGCGTGGAATATCCAGCGTTCCCAGCAATCCCATTTCTACCTCCTGTGAGTTGTGGAATTCGTGGATGCATGTGTAGCAGTATATGAGATATGGCCTCATACTTGTGCTATGATGTCACTGAGGAATTGGGAGTGAAGCGTTAGCATGCCCTTTAGAATAAAAACAGGAGCATGAAGGATTCTTTCTGACGTTGACACAATAAACCTTACAATATTTATTTTACTACATTCAGGTAGCAAAACCCAAAAGAGAATCCTTCCCAAAGTCACATAATGTTCTGTAACAAACCTGCAGGTTCCTACCACAAAACTTAAAAAGCTAAAAAGAGAAGTTGGCCTGCTTCTCCCCTGGCACGCAAAATGATAAATGAGGATGGAACAGGAGAATATTTCCCGGGAAACAAACAGTGCCTCCTGTCTGTCTCCGTGTCAGTCTGGCTGGAAAACAGGCCGTCCTAAATATACAAAGGAAGTGTTTTGTCTGGTGAGGAGACTTATCTGGCACTCTCCGTTCAATTAGGATCAATGCTGGCTCTTGAGATTCAGTTCTTCCAAACTCGGCGGTGAAGAGAGACGGTTGACCTATTAACCAAAAGTCCTGACACATGCCGCCCCTGCCAGGACAGGGTGTAGACGGGACGCTTTGGTGGCGTAAGGACGATGCAGGCCAGGTTCCACATTGAAGTTGTGTTTTTTCTTTTATGGGCCTGTCTGAACAAGAGCTGCCTATTGAGACCACCTTTAAGAGCAGTTACTCGCACAGACCAACAGTATTCTCTGTATTTTTTATCCCTGTAAATGTTCAAAAAAAGCAGGAGTCAAACATTACGCTTGATGAATAGGTTAAGACAGGGCGTCCATGTTGTTGTGTAATGGTTCAAGTTGTTTGGTGAGAATTTTCCAAGAGAACTGCGGAAATTTTTGCCAAAAAAACTGAGTCAGCAAATAAAAATGAATGGGAGTGTAGAGGTCTGCTTGCAATAACCGTGCAGGAACACTCACAAACCCAAAGTCAAGTTTCCCAATGAAAGCGAAAGGCTAACGCCATATAAACTTAAGACATGCATAAAAGTTAAAACTGCTGATTCTGAATCTACCTGGAGCAAGAACAAGGTTTTGGAAAAAAACAAGGATCCAAAACCTGATTAAAGAGTAAATGTGAACAAGCTAAAACCGCTGTTGACTTACTTCCACCATGGCTCTCTAACTTTGTCATAAAGTATATTCACTGTGAAGGAGGTAAGAAATGAAGAGGATCGGAACAGTTTGAGCAGAATTATATATAAGAAGTTTTACATACCTTCTGTAAACCAAACATGAAGCTAGCCTGCAGCTAGTTAGCTCAGCTTAGCCAGGTTCTGGAAGTGACTTAACATGGAAGTTATGACGAGGGCAAATCAACATAGTTGACTTGAGGGAAATAATGATTACAATTTTCCATTCATAATCCTATAATGATATTTATATTCCACTTCTCTGTTTACAGCCATTAATTTGTTCCTACAAACAGTATTTCTCCTCCATCAACCTCCTGCTGCGTTCGGATTGTAAAAAGATGGCAGCTGTACGAGTGCTGTCGTTCATGTTGGCAGCTTGTTTATCATCCGTCTGTTGCTCGCGAGCCGTGTGCCGCTGGGCAGTTAACTGTACCTTAATTAAATTTTGTGTTTGTGCTTCGCTGAAATATGTTTAAATTATTCTTTAAGAACCAACTGACAGGGCCTCTTTATCAGAACATCTGCCCTGACCGTACAGGACATTATCTCCTCTGGAATGATGTGTTAAATGTTCCCTAGTACTGCGTGTTATTACGATGTCAACAGCTGTTAATCCAGTTATTTGGCTGTTGTGTTTCTGCCAAAGTCACAGAGCGTCCTCGCTGGAGTCCAAATGGACACTAGCTCATGATATTGCAATTTCCTATTCAGTGTTATTAGCAGAGGGATGTTTAAAAAAAAATTCTGAGTGACTTTATTCACTCTCTCTTCCCATTTAACAGTCTTTGACATACTCTCATTCTCTCTTTCCTTAATATCAAAACCACATTAGTGTCCATATACACTCTCTTTGACTCACTGGGACAGACGTGGTAATCAGACACAATCCAGCCCTTGTTAGGGAGGATTGTCTCCGACACGCCGAGCTGACGATGCCACGGCAGCGTTTGGCTCGAGATGTCTTTGCCATTCAGTCGCTTTCTGCTTTCCTGGCGCCCGAGAGCTTTGGATCACCTGGTGAAGACATCATCCGTTTTACAGCCTCTCTGATCGCCTCCACTAAAGCGCTGTTAAATTCTCACCATATTCAAGGTTAAAAGCCCGGTGAAGTGAAGTGAAATACAGAATACATTCAGAGAGAAAAACATACAGAGTTGACCTTTTTTTAATTAGGTTTGAGGGAATACATTTGATTTTTACTTTACAAAACACTCCTGAGGATAAATATATCAAACTTATTTCATCTGCGAAGTTGCATGTCAGATTTTTTTATTTTTTTTGATAACCCTGACCTGAGCCAAGCTTTGAATAATAAATGCCAATGAAGAATTTACAGCGTCAACAGAACTCTCACACGATCGACCTCGTACTGAAAACTGCCGGGTTTATGAAAATATTGTTGGTGGTGCAGAGAGTCCGGATGCCTCATTTCGACTTGATGAATTATTAGATTAAAACCAAGACTTTTAGGTATAGCTCCTATTTGTTGTGTTACAAAGGAAAGTTGTCAAAAGCTCAGGGGTTGACAGAATTCACATGATTTCATTATGTTTATTGTATTCTCTGCCCCCCTATGGGTTTTTTAACCATAGGGGATTTTTTCCAGACCAATTTTTCAGCAAGTCCAAAAGCATTGCCCTCTTTATTTGTTATCAGTTGTGAGTGCTTGTGATTTTCCGTCCTCGCAGAATGCTGACGTGGTTTTGTCTTTGTTTACTGGATATGATCTGTACCAATGCAACAATCTGACCTTCTGCTGAAATTGAACTGTTTTGTCTAAAACTTTGCTGGCAGCGTTGACGATGACCATTTAACAAGTTGACAAAAAAAAACTACATAAAGCCCATCAATGTCAGAGATAAAGGAAGTTGTAATCGTAATATTATGTGGAGAGAAACATCCTTGAAATTAGACAGTCAGATGGTTTGATGGACAGCTCAGGCGTCATAGAAATCACAGCTACAAAACATGCATGTCATGTACTTTATCCCAGCCTGCTTGATATCAAACGAGGCTGTTTCCTTTCAGCCTCCTCACAAACCATAAATATCACTTGACCCATGTTTGGAGGCGTGGGAGTTAATTTGGGTCCTTCAAGCACAAGTCAGTGAGTTTCCACCACAAAGATCTTTATCACCAGAGTTGTTTTCCGTCATGAATATCCAACGTAAAACTTTTCCAAAGGCTTGGAAGCCTATAGATTTCCCCCCCTGGGGTGATGTAAATAATGATGCATCAGTAAAGCTTTCTGTGGAGACAGAGTGTAATATTTGGCCAAGAAAGGGAGTTTTGGCCTCATCAGCATCTGTAATAGCACCACGGTGTTAACTTTGCAGTTTGTTTCCATGACACACAGATTTATAAGTTGGAAGGAAAATGTAGATATATAGATCTCAAAGCTCTTTTCACTGAAAAGCTCGGAAGCCAACGTATGATACTTCTCTGTTTAAACGCAAACAGCTCTGGGAGGGTACGGCCTCGCTTTGTTGGCAGGCGAGAGAACTGCTTGGCTGCTCACCTCGGCCCAGTAAAACAGAAACAGACCGGAGTGGAAAAAGGAAAGAAGAGTGCCCACCGAAAAACATGTCCAAACCAAAGGCAGGAAAATAATGAAGTCAATCGAAATGGCCCAGTTTATAGGTGCAGCACTTCTGGCCCCGGGACGGTGACCTCTGCACTGCGGATGTGTGACATGAGTAATAAGGAAAAAATACGACACCCCGCCAGTGTGAAAGGATTATTTGGCAAAAACAGATTGTTCTCCACATTTTTTACAGGTTCATCACATGAAAAGAGAAGCTGGCAGTTCAGATGATGAGGGAAATAAAACAGCTTTGGGTCACAAGTTTGGTTGAGATTACAGTTAGTTAGTAAACATCATGAGTTTGGCTTTCCATACCAGCACTTTCACAATATCTTAAGCTGCTCTCAGACATGCAAAGATGTCCAGACATCTGCCTAAAATGTTTTCAGTGTGTTTTAAAGTGTCTGAGTAAATTGCTGAGCTCCCTCCTAACTTGACTTTTGCATATCCTCATATATTGTTTTGTGCCTTCCCTACTGTGCACGTACTGAAATGTAGAAAGTGCAGACTGGATTATTCCAGGGCCACGTTTTTACAGGAACGTTGCCTGAAAATAAAAAAAAATCTCCTATTACAAAGGGTCTTTTGTTTCAAATAAAACCAGTGTTCCTGATATAATTACGGTAATTATGATGAAAAGATTTGAATTTCATCGAGAAGTCTTTTCCAACTACCGACACATCGCATCAAATAATGACTAAAATAAACATTTCTGAGGTTTTATTCATGAATGGACATCATCCAGCTATTGATTCCCGATATCAAATTAATGCGATGTGATGCGAGAGAAAAATGCATTCCATTCAGGTTGTGAGGAGAAGACTGGGTGTGTGAATCAGAGTTTAATCCCTGCAGCACATTCACTCAAATTGTAAAGGCCAAGTTTTAAACTGGTTCAAAAGCCGATCCACTGATGCTGAGGTGGTAAAAATCCATTTGTTTGCGAGGTCCTCCTATCAGCGATTTCACTTTGTAGACTAAATATTACATTTCACATGGTAAACTGCTCCTCTTCTTCATAAGCCTAATCCTACTTCCTCACTTTAAAACCATGCAATCACATTAAATCAGCTCTCTAATGCTATAATATTCAGGTGCCAGGCAGCTGTGTTTGACTGGGTATTTACAATGAGACTCGCTGAATGATTCACTTATGTGAGGCTCTGCACGGAAGACACTGCCGCCTTAGGACTGGGCATTAACACACATTTTTCATTGTTGTCGGTAAACTCGTTACGCCACAGACTGACTTTGTAAATGCTCCATCTCTAATCACGCAGATCCTTCCCTTCTTCTTAAAAACCATCCAATCCCAATTAATCAATGTTTTAATGCTACAGCGCTCACCCACCAGGCAGCTGTGTTTGCAAACTCCACCGTTTCCCTCTCGCTTATTACAGGGCTCCATGTAAACTTGGCCAGTTGTGAAGTGTTTCCTCTTTTTTACTTCGCTGCCCGCCGAGCAGGAGTGTGTCGCCATGGAGACAGAAAGTCCCGCTGGCCTTGAATGGCCACGTTTAGAGCAAAACAGCACTTGAGCGTTTCCGTCACCCCCTTTTTTTTTCTCCTGGGAGCCGTGTGTGGCCGAGGTGGAACAGCGAATGAGTCGCCTCCTTTTAAAAAGGCCTTCGTGAAAATTCAGTGTCCTCATCATTCGCTTTCTCTCACATTCAAAGGAGCTCATTTGGAGTCAAATTCTAAACGTGGCATCGGTCAGATCAGTTTTAAAGCTGCAGATTCACCAAATAATATGTTTTACTACAGCGTCTATTCATCCAGTGTGAGTTCAGCCTCCCCCGTGTCGGTTTTACTGCAGAATCTGATCCTAATGGTGAAGTATTGGATGATACATGGTTGTAAATGGGAACAACAGGACATTCAGTGCTTAGAGTCTCTAGTTAAAGTTTTCACTAGGCCACTAATGGCAGAGTTACTGGTTTTTATTTCGCTGTAATGGTCTATCAGAGTGGCAGTACGGTGCTCATCTCACCCCAAACATGAAAAATACCATTAAAGCTGGCCAAGCTTTGTGTGTGTGTGTGGGGTGTGTGTGTGTGGGTGGGTGTGTGTGTGTGGGTGGGTGGGTGTTTGTGGCCCCTTGTAACTTAAAGAAAGTGTGTAAACAGTGAACAAAACTGACAGGATTCCTCCAGAGTGATTATCATATGAATACGTATCAACACACAGTCTCACATTGATTAGTCCACAGAGGGTCATTTCCCACAGTACCACTGGCCCAGAACCTGATTGTCGGCCTGTCACTGTCATCTCTGGTGCCTTTGCTCTGCTTTGTGTGTGTGTGTGTTTGTGTAGTAGAGGGTCTGTTTTGTCCATCACGGCTGAGATACTCCAGTAACAGACGGGAACGACAGAGCTCCTTCGCCTCTCTGCTGCCAAATCGCTTTCGAGTCTGGGATTGAGATTTGTGTGTACAGTCCTGCTCCCGGGCTTCCGTTGGTTTGTCCCTGGGACTGACAAGTAAACGAGAGTCAAACAAAAACATCTCCGTAGAGGAATGTGGATGTTCACTACAAAAGATTTATATTGTGAAATATTCAAGAATGAGGACAATAAAATAACAAAAAATGCTTTATGCTTATTTTGTGGCATCTTTGAGAAAAATTCCAAACTTGGTGAGTGGGGTCTCCATCATGCACCATCTGGCTTTACAGTTTAACATCACATCCCCCTCCGCTGGTAAACTCAGGCCACATCAAGGCTTCTCTTGCACTGACTGTAAATGAAACATCATTTTTAGCTCGTTATGGCGAAGGAGAGTTAGCCGCAAACGATTCTCGGCACATGAGAACGTGACAAGGATTTTTCTCTGCGGCGTTGGTGACTCTGCTGGTTTGCATGTTACAGAGGAGCTAGTGTGTTTTTTTTTATGTGAACACCACTTCACAAGCAGCTGATATGATCTTAAGAACAACACATGTAAGAGTAACCTTCCTTTCACCCAGCAGCTGCCATCAAAGTGCTCTTGAGCCAGGCATTGAGGTTGCACACAGGCCAGCACTTGGGAAGTATTGCATTCTTTGGATTGAATGTTCAAGAGTAGAATCTGTTCACCTCCTCTCCAAATCCACTGGGGTCGGATTGGACCCGATAAACTTTAATCAAACTCAAATCGGAACTGCTGTCAGATTTCTGCTATATTGGGAAGATGACTCATACGTGCATTAATGAAATACTAGAGAAAAAGGGCAAGGTGTTCCATCAAGTTCTTCATGTAGTCATCCCCAGAGGGTACGTCTCTTATCCAAGCCACACCCGCCACCTTGCTTCCATCTGTCAAACCTGCCCAGACTCAAGGACGTTACCTGCAATATCCTTTTTTTTACATTCATCATTTCACTTTATGGCATCATTAACTGATTTAATGAGCTAAAAAAAACGTGGTTTGCCCAATCATTTGCATTACAGAGCAGAGATGGTAGGTGTTGTTTGGAATGGCCTGGAAAATGTGCGATTTAATAGACAGTAATGGAGGGAAAATCTTCTAAACAGATTTTCCAGAGAAAGACGGTAGGCATGATGCCAAGTAATAGGGGCGACCAAAGACTTGAGACAGAATGTACAGAACGTTTAGTCTACAGCTGTCTTCAGAAAGCTGTGTATGTGTGAGTTTGCATGGGGAGCGATGGGGCAATGAGGTGCAGGTTAGTCCCGCTACTGAACGTGTCCACACAGGCTAACCCACCTACCGAAGTGCCAATATGTACGAGTAAAGAAGCATTTGTTTTTAGAAACTGTTTTTGGAACTACTTGTAAAACTACATTTCATCTATCACCCTTCTTTATGGGAAGTTCACACACAGAGGCATTGGCTTCCTCGAGGCAGGTTTGAGGATTAAGGACCTTTTACTGCAGCAGCTCGATCACTGAATTGCTCTTTTCTTCCCGCTTTGGGCGAATCCTTTTGGTGGTTTGGGGCAATAAGAGAAGCTGCTGGGGTCACGACTTGAAATCAAACCTTTGGCTCCTCTTTGAAACAAGAGTACAGGTAATCATTCCTGCAAACTGCTGCTCATTTTTCATCCTCCCTTTTGGCAAACACATCTAAAACTTAAAGCTCCATGAAAATCCCACTTTAAAAGCTCTTTGACCTTCTCTGTTTGATTCATTTCTCTTGTTTTGACTTCCCTGAACTACCTTTCAACTCATAATCCCATCACACCTTTTACTATACCATCTCCCTCCTTGTTATGTCTTTGCAGTGGGACATTAACACCTGAGTACAAGTATAGTTCTAATCGATAACATTCTAACGTGGCACATGTTGATCCACCAGAAACATGGTTCTGCTTTGTTTCGCCTGAGGGGGGGTGAGACATCCCTTTTAGCTCCAGGATTTATGTTTTTTCTCTTTACACTATTCTGCTGAGGCCACGTAGTAACCAGAGGTTCAGAGGTTAAATCCCCACAATGCGTCCACATCTCCACAGCAGCCATGTGTCTGCTCCCTCCCTCTAATATCAGGGGCCTACTTTCCATCATCTGTCACAGATTGAAGGACGCACACATGATTCTCTCCACTCCTGAGCCCTTCATTGACAAATTTTTCCTAGTATGATCTCAGCATTTGCATTGGACACCTGGCTTTATCCAATACTACACGTCATGTCGTAATCCTCCCGGCCTTTGACCTTTTTCCATGCTGGTCTCTTCTTCTTTTCCTTCCTTCTGGGGACTCAATTTGCGCTTCTTTAGGTCTGCAGAGGATTACAGCTTGGACCTCAGGCAACAAAATTCATGGCAGCTTAGGTCATTATTTTTCTGCAAGATGACTTCTACCAAATAGCAGTCTTCTTGAGACTAAGATGGACTATTTCAGTACATCTGGGGTCTGTTCAACTGTGGCCTGCCCTTTGCCTCCTGCAGAGAAAGCCTCTCAATTTGAGAGAGACAAGGCCAGACAGGATGAGACCCGCTCCTCTGCTATCTGATCCTTTTCAGCCTTGAAGATAAAGAGCAAAGGACGAAGCGAGGATAGAGGGAGAGAACACTGGGAGGTAGAAAGTACTTTTTGCTGAAGCAAAAGTAATAGATATGATTGTAAACGATTTAAGAGGGAACAAGACCTTCAGTTGCTGCAGGTGTGACAGGTGTTTTAGTTTAAACTCCCGTCGCTCGCGCACTTAAGAAGAAATCTGAACAACATCAAACCAAAAGTGTCGCACACACGAACATGTTTTTTTTAATCAGGTATCCTGCAAAAAGATATTCCAAAGAGATGTGTCTTTATTCATGATTCGTCATTTCCAGTCAAGGGTCAATATCTGGTTTTATGAACCAGAGTAAATTACATCAAGGGGGCAGGTAGAGACGGAGAGCCTTGGTTGCTGGTGGAGACATTAGCTAATGCACAAGTTCAACTTGAATCATTCGTGCAGCAGCATGACACAGTTGACCCCGACGCCATCAAGACACAATGATTAAATGAGGTCTGGTTCACTTGGGGTTAAAAACCAGTCTGCTGCACCCCCACTGCTGACCTGATTAGATCCAGCTTTGGCAGGACCAGTTCAACGTGCACAAGGTCCAGATTTACGTCCAATGGCAATACAGGAAATTGTGCCTTAATCGCTTTGGAGATCCCCTGACTTTCCCTGTAGCACCACCATAAGAACTGTCACAGATAGGGAAGACAAATTCATGGTACAGAGTATGAACTTTCAAACAAGACATGAAATCTCATAATGCTTTTGAGATGTTGCAATGGCCACGTTCTCTCTTTTTTTGCATAAAAATGCATCTAAGTGTAAGTTTGTTAAGTTTTCCTTGGCCACAGCATTGACAATGGGGGTTTACCAATTTCATGAGGACTAAGAAAGGGACAAAAGTGTTTGCGGACCTAAATCTGTTCACCCACTCACATTTGGGGACTTGCCTTCCTTATGGGGACCTTCCCTAAGATTCTCCCAAATGTAAATCGTGAGAGTTTAGAGTGAAGACATGTTTCAGGGAAGGGTCGGTGTTGATCAGGATGAGAGTAAGGCTAAGGGTTCAATTTGGGCATTTACTGATGATGGATAAGTTTTGGATGAGGGGACAGGGATTGTTGTCAAAGTGTTCCTGCAGGGATAGTGGAACTTGTGAGTTTGTGTTTGTGTGTGTGTTTGTGTTGTTTTGTGTAGCGTCTGAAAGAGGATGAATGGCACAGCGAGGGTGAAAGAAGGAGAAAGGGTTTTGTGCAGAGTTCTCAGCGAAGCTCCACAGTGGACCTATCATTACCAGATGTCACAGCGAGCGTGGCTGCCAGCCGTTTCACTGCTTTTTGCTTCAAACTCCAACTCTCTGCCTCTTTCTTCCCTCTCCCTGTTTCTTCTCTCTCCCTCTCTCTGCTCCCTATTCCTGCACTCTCTCTCTGTTTTTTTCTCGTCCACCCTTCTCCATTTCCAGCTGTTTTCGGAGCTCACAGCGAGAACGGGGGAAGTCCTCCACCAATTGTTTCGGTCCTGAGAGGCGCTCGGCGGCCGGACCCCTCCCTCCGTCTGTCTCTCTCCTCTCTCTCCCCTCTGTCTCCCTTCCTCACTTGCCCTCTCTCTCTCTCTCCTCCCCTTGTTGTGACAGAGCACACCTGCCTGATCTTGGCTGCACGCGCTCCGAGTCCAATTACCCCATAGGCCCTCGCAGCCACTTCACAGTCTCATCCCCCACTCGACTGGATTTTTGGGAGTCACACTCATCTCGCTCTCTTTGCCTCACTTTCACTGAGAACAGGTAGGTGAATCCTTCAGCTCCTCCACAGGAAAAGTCAGGGTTTTAATCAGCTTAAAAATCTGAAGTTAGGTTTCACTTTGGACACATTTTTAAAGAGGGAGAGAAACATTGAGAATGTGGCAGACTTCTCTTTTCTTAACTGACTTTCTGCACAAATGCAAACATGACAGGATCTGTTATTCATGATTTGAAAGTCACATTGTTTGCAGATGATGTTATTTCATTTATTTTATATAAGATGCATGTGAGGATGTTTGATTATCTGCTTCATGTTGCTTTTACCCCTCTGCTCAGCTTTTCCTGTGTACTTTTGTGAGTCTGTGTGTCTCTGTGTGTGTTTGTTGTGTTGGTGAATATTCCAAATATGTTGCCAGGTCTTGTTCCCACAACGCTCTTGGCTTTGTGATGAAAGAACTTAATCATTTCCAGTCCAATCTGCATGCAGCTCAGTGAAAAGACCAGCGGCTAGCGAAGGGGGTGTGGTGGTGCCGTTGATGCTGGTACCTCAGCCCTCTGCCAAAAAAAAACGTATTCTTCTGGCCTCGAGGCAAAGTGTCTCCAAAGTATCCACCGCTGAGGGCCATGTGATATTCTCAGTTTACAGTTTCCGTTTGCAGCTTTTTTAATTTGTTGCTCTTTGTGGCAATTGACCAAATTAAGTGTTTGGACAACTGTTTGTTGATTGTTTGGATGTAATCCATATGGTGCTGCCTTCCTCAAGTGTGTTGGTTTTGCACATGCACATGAGTCCGAATTGTTATGGTTTCATAATGACAAGTGGTTGAAAGACTGCCAGGCTGAAAAGATAGATTTTCTCTCTGCAAATCTAACTTACTTCTTCTTTTTCCTTTTCTCTTTTCTTTCTGTCCCTGTGGGTTTGAACAGTCGACAAAGAAATGAGGTGAAAGAAAAGCTGAAACAACAATGAGCATTTCTTTGTGTTAATTCAACCCATTACCGCATGACAAGACTTACTGGAATAGCTGTGAGTTCTACTGCTCCTGACACGTTCCATCTCAGTGGTTTAGTTTAAATTGCATCCAGACCACTTCAACCCCAATCTCTTATCTGTCTGCTCTGGAGCTGTGTTCCTCTGGAAATGAACCCTCTCTCTGTGGCGCTTGCTGCTGTGTTTTCACAGGAGCAGAACAGGACCCAAATTGCTAGGGGCAACTTCAAAGTGTGGGGCTTTGAAGAGGAGATGAAAAAAAAAGCTGTACCTGGCAACACACAGTGCCATTAATCCCATAATGGTACAGCTTCTTCTATCAAAGAGAGGTCTGGAGGCTTCCCGGCAAAGCCACCACACAACTCTCAGCTAACTCATTACATCCTTTCTGCCAGCAGGGAGAAAAACCTAATAGGGTTCAGCTGCACTGAATTGCATTGAGTGGAACTGAACAAGGGAAAAACTGAGACAAACAAAATAGGATCAGAAGTGGAACTTGGAATAGATTATAAGTTAAAAGGAGCACAAACCCTGTACAAGCTAAACTCAAAGCCATAAACGTATCTCACTGGTTCATATTTTGGAGTCAAGCTAAGCAGATGTTTAGCATTTGGTCCAGGAATGAGTGAACCAAGGTTTGGACGAGACATGGCCCAGATTTGCACTCAGGGGCTGCATTCTTTCCATCTGGACTTCAACTCTTCGGGTCGAAAAGAGCAATAGAACAATGGAATGGAATGGACATCAGCCATGAAGGCTTTTTTTACTTGTCGCTCACTGGAATACAGGAAAGTTCCACATGTCAGTCTTTCTAGCCAACGTTTTTAAGGGTCAGACAGTGAAAGAGAAATACCATAAGCTATGGGAGGGAAGGAGAGAGCTTTAATTGGGAGGAGGAGATGGAAAGAGAAGAAAGGCAACGAGGGTTGGGCAGTTTGTCCACGTCTGTGCAGCGCAGACTGTTGATAATGGGACTGAGGTTGATGGCATGCCGACAGCTCTCCTCATGGAACGGCTGAACTGGGGCTTAACCACTTGCTTGCGCTCTCATGCTGGGGCTCCAAACAACAGACGTGTTATAATATTATTAACAGGTCTGACTACAGAAATGATATTGATTAAGGGAGTGTCTCTAGCATTCTTAAACTCAAAATCCTCCCATTCAGGCATTAACGATGGGCAGCTCCTTTCCCAACACGACTGTTTTGGCCTGGACCCTTATTACAAAGAATGTTTTGGCTCTGAAATTGTTTGTTGGCCGTGTCTTTGCATATTTTCAGTTTGAACAATCTCACTTACAAAATCCCCCGATGTATCAGACGCTAGCTGAGAGTAATGACCACTGACTCCTCAGACCACGGCCAAGGCCAAAGAGAAAACTCATAAAAACCAAGTTTCCCGAAGAAAAAACTTGAGCGTTGTTATCAATCAGCCGTATGTGTCTGAGCATGTGTTTATGCAACCATGTGGGAGGGGAGCTCACATTCATTTGCCGATGGGTTAAAAGGGCCACACGTGTTTTAAATGTCCTGTGGCCTTGTAAATACCTTCCAGTGATTCATGGCTGACAGACGAGCAGCAGAGGTGGATGGAGGCTTGTGTGTGTTTGTGTGTGTGTGTGTGTGGGTGGGGGGGGATGATAGCTGGTGTCTGCTTTGTATTGCTTCTTTCATCACAACATGTTGCTAAAAACCAAAACTTGGTGCCGAATCTCCAAGCTGTTTCTTCTACGCTGCAGATATTTCCCTGAGAGATTTGTGAAGTTCAGCTCATGATTTCGCTTCATTTCCTTACCTTGCTGTGTTTCAGTGAAAGGCCCCATGACAAAGAGGAGAGAGTGACAAAGCAAAGTAGGGAAAATTACTCTACTCCCTCATGCGAGCTCTGCTTCCTGTCTGGGAATCATTAGTAATGCTGGGGCCAGACTTTAGGGGGAAGGAAAGTGGAGGAAGGGAAGAGGGGGAGAGAGAGAGGAGACAAAAGAAGGAGACAGGAGAATTGACAAGGATGCCGCCGTCGCCGCAGGAAATGTCAGCCTCCGCCCCCTTTATTCTCTTGTCACACACGGGATGATGAGTCGCAGGTTTCGGAGACTCGGGGGATGAAATAGAAAAAGTTTAGCGTTCCATTTACCACGTATCCTTTTCTGGGATGTGGTGGACTGAGAATCTTTTGGGGATTCAGACTCAACTTGATCACATCTGAGCTTATTGTTTTTTGATGCAGTTTCCCATACCTCCCGTCGTCCTATGTGCAGAACTTTCTGTACTTTCCCTTCACTTTCTCTGGGATTGCTTTCAAACCAGCCTTCCCCTCAGTGCAGTTGCAGATGCAAAGTGAATCTTTTCACCAATGATTGAAGTTCAGAGGAGCATGGCTTGCAGACTTACTTTCCAAAGAATTTGTGTTTCACAAAACATTAATTTTTCACAATCAGGTCCAAAGGGAATTGGCCAATTTCATTGGATGCATCGTCCTCCAATATTTACCGCTAGTGAAGCAGATTTTCAAATTATGCATGTTTGAGTTTTTTTTTCAGTGACATTTCAAAAGTCCAATACTAGGAAACTTGAATGTGGACCAGTTATGAACTGATTAGTGTCAGTCTACTTCTTGTGAATAAAGCCTGTCCCATTTTCCTCTTGTTAACTGGCTCAGAGTTGTGTTTATTCAAAATAAACAAGTTAAAACCATCATATCAATTATTAAAATCAGGTGATTCTACAAAATGTATACTTGCATATGAGTTGTGCTACAGTATTTAGAACCGAAATCTTTTTGTAACTTTGAGGTTTCATTGAAAACGATAAGAAGAACGTCACTTATCTCAGAACAGAGAGTTGAATCTTCTTTGAAATGCTGATACTGGCAAGATGTGGAGCTCACTTGTTCAAGTCATGTCCCAGCATGCTGTGTTGACAGCCCTTTGGGTTTAGCATGTACACACACACACATACACACTATGTTCTGTAGATTCTTCAGGTGTGTGTGGCCTTCCTTCAGGGCCTGTGGACACATTAGAGCACCTTGGTAATGAAGACGTGTAGCCTGGGGCGCAGCAGGTTGTCTCATGCATCGTCCTCACAGGTTCATCCCTGCTGGAAATTTAGAAATACAAAACCCCCAGACTCAATCATATTGATGCCATTTTATAGTTTAAACAAAGTTAATTCATGTCCCAATTAGTAATCCCTGAAAATCCCTTCCCTTCCCTTTTTCCTGATTTTGTTTAAAATTATTGTTTAATCTCATCATCAGCAACTCCTGCATCTAATGAGAAAGTAATAACTCTTGTATTCGGATCAATCGTGCAGCCATTAAATGTTCCCAGAGCTCAGTGTGAGACTTCTTCCTCACGCCTGTCTGGCTGACATTAAAAGCTGCTGAAACGTTTACAGACAAAGACTGATGGATTGATGGCAGGACACATGGACCCTCTGAGACCCTACTAGATACCGAGGCACATGTGCATGTATATCTGTTTGTGTGCTCGTGGTCATGGGTCAGAGCAGGGCGATGCGGTTCAGGAATCAGCAGCGAAACCTCCTGTTTTTCTGTTTGCATCGCTGCTGAAGCTCCACAGGCTTTGGAGAAAATCCTGAATGTTTTAGCCGGCAACATGTGCCAGATGTGAGGAGTTCATGACACCGGCGCCACAATGAAAGCTTGATAAACTGACTCCCAAATACTTTTATTGGCACTGAACATATCGTACTACAAGACGAGCCCAACCCATCTGGCGTCTTCTCAGGATAAAACGAACCATCAAAAGCAACTCCAAGCGCTGATGGACCCAGGAGCGCTTCACGTCGCTGAATCCAAAAGAACGGCTGAACATTCCTGCCAAGGCTGCAGACAGGGTTTCGGTTGGATTGAGCTTTCGGCTGAGATACGAGCAGCCAGGATTACTCAGTGTGTTGAAGACTGGAACAGCGTGTCCTCTGGATCGTCTGTACACACAGACCAGGGCCTTTGCTCAGCCCTCCCACTATAGAACCGTGTCTCCGAGTGGAAAAAACTGCTTCTAGACATTAAACATTGTTGTGACACTTCCAGGCTCAGAGTGCCGACGCATGAAATCACCCTACTGGGTGTTCTCCAAGTTTTTTCCACTTCGTAGCAACAGAACAAGAGCAACAAAATAGAAGTATTAAGAGGCAGTAGATATCCCATCCAACACAAGTCTCCTCTGGGTTGAAGGGATTTCAAGTTCGGTCATACTGTATGCGAGCACTGTAACCACTGGCCTGAAGCTGTACAGTGTGTCAGAGCGGTGGCTGCTTTGTGCACGAGGTCTATAATTACAGTTTGTGTTGAGAGAGTCATTCTCAGCCGTGAATCCTTGTGACCTGATGTAACCCGAAACCTGTAGAAAACTACATCAGCACTTTTCTGTCTCTGTGATTCTCAGAGAAACAAACTACGTAAAACTCTCTTTTCACACGTACAGTAGTTGACATGTAAAGAACTATGTACAACCTGCTTTAGCCTTGAAATACAGGGTTAATTCTTTATTCACGGTTCTCCAAAACACAAATAACAGACATTAAATAGAGATAAGCATCATACAGATGCATAAAAAATGGCACAGAATGTCTTTTGACTACCCTGGTTTTGGGTCAGTTTCATCATCCTGGTCATAATGTTAAGGTCAAGGGCTGCTGCAGACCAACTGCTCCCAAATCATTTGTTAGCAGCCGCCGCTAAAAATCCGCCCTTCAATTATTGTGGCACAGAGAGGGAAGCAGCGACTCTTGGCTCCACGCTTGACGAGCAGATTGCTAGGTCTTTGAGACGTGAGTGTGCGTTGGTTTGTGTGTGCGTCAAAAAAAAGGTCAGGGAGTTTGCGTGGATGTACACGCTGGATTTGAATTTGTGATTGGGTCCAAAGGGTTTGTGGCTGTGTTTAGAAATAGACGACTACATGAAGAATCCGGATTCTCCCGCTGACTCTGGACACTCGCCCTCCTCCTGACACACAATGACACCATGAAGTTCCCTTGCAAACACTTGAATCACTGTGATTCATTGCTGCAGAGAAGAAGAAGTGGTATTCTGCATTAGATGACCGTGTCTCATGATGTTACCCCCGTGTGTCGCTGCAAAAAGCTTAATGCAGATGTGACTCATTCAGCAGCTGGTGTTGTTTCTACATAGATCAACACTTGGAAGGAGAAAAGACAAACGGCAAACATTACTGGGGAATTTTAACGTGGAAAAACGATAGAGTAGCTCACTACTTGTGTCTCTGTTTGTTTTGGCTTATTGAAAAATTCCTAAACTTCTCACAGAGTTTGGTTTATGCCTTCGCACCAACCTCTGCTCCGTCACCTTTGACCTTCTGCTGAAAAACTGCACTGTAAAATAGCTTATTAGGCCGACCTCGCTAAATTGTTACACCCAAGTGTTGAACTCTCCAGCCCCCGACCCTCCACCTTTCACCTTTGACATTTGCCTCTCTGGACTTCACGCCAGTCTGTCTCTTATTCTGTCTTTCTCACGTGGCGTCCCTCTGTCCGACCTTTGAGTCGCTTTCCCTCTTTTCTTCTCCTTTCGATTATGACAGTAAATCAGAAACAGATAGTTACTCAAAGCAGTTAACAAACTAATCATAGGCAGACTGTTTTCAAAGTCTCCTCTCAACCGTCTGACCTGTGTCCTCTCGTCCTCAGGCTCCCTGCTAGCAGCGCCATGAGGTCGGCCTGTCTCTCTCTGCTCCTCGTCACCGCCTGCTGGGCTCTGCCCTTCCGCCAGTCTGGCTTCCTAGACTTCATGATGGAGGATGAGGCGGGATCAGGTGATGTAGGTCCCGTTCTGACCTTCCCTGCCCAGCCCGAGGGACCCAAGTGCCCCTTCAGATGCCAGTGCCACCTCCGTGTGGTCCAGTGCTCTGACCTCGGTAAGAAAAGGCACCTGTGCAGCACCATGCATGTTCCATTCACATTGCCATTCATTTAATATGCCACGTCCTTGTATTAGTGGTTCATTAAATATATTGAATCTGAATAATTTTCTATTATCTGTATTATTTTCTAATGCGATTCACAATCACCCAGAGCTGTGACGTCTCAATACAAAACGGATAAGACAACAAATCCACATGAAACAGGAAACTGGTCATTTCAGCTCGACAAATTCCTTGTGTATCTCAATCAGTGCTTTGATGTTATTTTAATATAGTTAGGAAACAGTTTCATAATCCTCACGTTCACATCCATCTTCTTTACGAGCGTCTGCAGCCGTCTCACTGTGCTTTTATGGTGCTGAGTAACATCGCTGCTTTTTAAGAGCAGAAAGAGTCTCTGACTTTACTAGCCTGCCTGTCTCTTCCACCAACCCCAAACCAACGGGGTCATTCCAGGGGTGTATTATGTTCCGCGTTAGACTCTGCGTCCTCCAGAGAACACGACACCGGTGTTGATAAGTTAAACACTCCCAGATGTGAGTCTTATTCAGCTTCCTGTAGCGATTACAGTATTTCCTCACTCTGGGCAGAAATGTTTTCTCAAACAACGATGAAGATTAAAGGTTAGCCCCGGAGAGTCCCGAAACAAATCCTCAAATGTTCCAAAACTTGTCTCCGAATGTTACGGTTACTCACACACTTCAGTCAGCGTTTTGCTCCAGCAACAGTCACAACAGTTTACTCAGTTGTGATTGTCGGAGTTTGGAGTTGATCAGTTGTGTTTGTTTAACCTGATGTATGGCGAATACGAGAAGAGCTTGAGTCATTTGGTAAACTTCGCCACAGAAACGTCCCCAACCTCATTTATTCTTGTATGTTACGTAAAACCAGCTTCTCGACACGGTAGGGTTTTTTCTTGCTCAGCCTTTGTTTGCACAGGGAGGGGCACAAGCTCAGAGGAGACAGAGGGAGGAGAGGGGGCTGATACAAATGGACCGACCGGGAGGACAAAATGAAAAGAGAAGAAAGAGATGCGGTTGACCCAAAACTGATCAAAACAGAATACAAATATCTCAGCAGGAAAACTAGGAGCCATATTAATCCATAAACTTTAAAGGCATGCCTCTGACAAAGACGTCAAACTTGGAAAAACAATGATATTTGAGAAGTTTTGTCAAAATGGGCTGGTGCCAGTGTCATTAACAAAAACCTGTGATTTATACCTCATGTCCTGCCAACTTTAATCTCTGCTCAGACTCCACACCTGGCCTGAATGTTCTGGATATTTCCTGTTGTTGTGAACCCGTCTGACTCAGAAAATCTCCTGCTATGTCCTTCATATACGAAAGGCAAACTCCAGAAAATGTCCGGACACTGTTTTGCTGCACATTTTCATGGCTTTAGTGAGCGTACGAGCTCTAAGGCTGCTAGAGCACAAAGAAAGATGCGACTGATCCAGGACGCAGATGATGCAAGGAACATATAGGCTGTAGACAGACAGGTGGAGGACGAGTCAGAGCGACAGACAGGTGGAGGAGGAGTCAGAGCGAGAGACAGACAGGCGGAGTGAGTGATGTGCAGGAAAAGACTGGTTCCATTACATCAGTGCTGCTGCCGGGGCCCCAGCAGCAGCAGCCAGCAGCAGCACTCTCTCCCCGGAGATGCAGCTCATTGGCCGGATTCTCAACTTCTGCATAGGCGATGTCGGCCCCCACTCCTCCATCTGTTCCCCAGACCCGCTGGCATCCACGCAAACACAAACTGGAGACACACAGGAATAAACACGTGATTCTCACATACACACTAACAGACCCATGCAAGGCAGCGTCTGCTCACCATCACACATGCATATGTTTTTCCCAGTGCATTTGCTTCTGGCAGGATGATGGAAGAGAAAAACTTAGCCCAAGGTTCAAATGAGTTGTGATTACTTTTCCAGTTGTGTGACTCAAACAACGGCCTTTTATGTTCTTCGTTGTAGAAAAGTTGACTCTTTACGGTCTAATGGCTCAATTCTCTCAGTGGAAAAACATGTATTTTACGTGCACTGATTGTGTAAGAAGTGCAGACGCATCCACCCACACTTCTGGATGACCCACCGAAAACTCCAAACTCACTCTGAACTATGAGGCAATCAGGCCTTTGATGTGACAACTCGACTCGGCCAGATCAGCGGACCATGAGAGGATGTTACATAAACACTGAGAGAGAGAGCTGAAATGTTCCAAAGCAATCATTCACCTTCTGTCCCAATTCTCTGGATTAGAATAGAACCATTTATCATGACTATAATAGTGAAGGAGAGACGGGTCCCAGTCAAATTTCTCTTTAAAGATTAACGGCTGAAAAGTGAGACGACAATTAATCAGAGGTGGAAAAAGTCCACTCATTCTCTCTGGTTGGTTTTAAGCCATTTTTTGGAAACCTGCATAATATTTTGGGGATATCCACTCAACAAAGCATTTGCTGAACATATTGAAATCTTTAATTTCTCTGATTCCACACACACACACACTTTCCAACAGATTAGCTTCACGATGGTGAGAATACATCTGCAGAAAGTACGTCCGGCTAATTGGTTAAATTGAGACAAAATGGAGAACAGAGTATAAAAGAGTATTCAAAACTGGAAAAGGCTGAGAAAGGTCTGACCTCGAGAACAATGAGAAATGTAAATGATGGTACAGCGGTGCATCGTGTGGTGCTGTAATGACGGTGGTGACCACAAACAGCTGTGAGTTAGACGAGCTGACAGAGAAGCAAAACCTCGGATGGAACTTTAACACAAGTTAGAGCTCTTAGGACCAAATGTATGTGGACTGGCGATGCCGAGGTTTTAAGCTTCTTCGTTAAACAGTTTATTCTACGCCCCTTCCTCTGAAACGTAAACTGCACATTATGAATCTCTGGTGTATTTGTTTGCGTTGCCACGGACGCCTAAAAAGCAAACACAATAACTTCCAGCTGCCTTCACTCCCATCAGCCGAACAGACTTTCACTGCAGATGATGTTTCCTGTGTCACATCAGCCATGACGTAACCATATTTCAAGTCCAAGCTAAACGAGTGAGTGTTAGCTCAGTGTGCAGGTATTCAGGCGCTTATGCTCACTCCCGGAGGAAATTAGTTTTAAGGTCAATTTCCATCATTTTGTGCCTCGGAGCAGTTATTAGGTTTTCACCGTTAACCCCACCGTGCATGGGACCCTGTCATTGAGACTTTATGTAGCACACTACACTGACAAAGCAGAACCTTGTTATTTCAGAGTGTTTCTCCTGTAAACGCCATTTAACTCTGTTTCCTGATTCTTCCATTTGAGTTTGGGTCCATACGAGTTTAAAAGAGCTGAAAGTCTCAGAAAGCCTTTTAAAAATCGAACGTATTTATTTGTTATCCCTTAATAAGCAACGGTTTTAGTTTAAAGAAAGAAAAAAACATGTTTACCTTCTATAAAAGAAGCTGAGGTACGGAAATAAGTGACATTAGCCTTTTTCCAACTAAGGCCGAGCCACTTCAAGAGAACAGACAATTCTCAAGTACTGTTTTAACGTACGCAGAATTTATCTAAATCATTCTGAGATTACAAACAGCGATTGTCCATATCTGACGATTGGCTCCAACTTTAATCTCAATCTTCTAACATTAACGATGCGTCTCATCACCAGGTCTGAAGTCCGTCCCTGGGGACATTCCTGACGACACCACCCTGCTGGACCTGCAGAACAACAAGATCACAGAGATCAAGGAGAACGACTTCAAGAACCTCAAAGGGCTGCACGTAAGAGACGTTCCACTGCCGTCCACAGAGCTGCATGTGTGAACTGATATCCATGAGTGTTTGAAATTTGGTGCAGCTTGATTGGACTTAAGGCGACTGTCGGACCTTGGCACTCCGCCACTGAGGCCCATTCTGGTCCCTATTTTTATCTAATGTGGTCTTATGTAACCATTACACTCTCTGCAGCCCCTTTTCAATATGAAAACCTGATGATCATCATGAGAACAAAACAGATGCAACAAGAGAAATTGAGAAAAAATGTGTGTGTGTGTGGACGGACAGATCATAAGCAGCTGTGATGAATGTGTTGCCTAAACACTGTCAAACAATTCGCAGCTCACAGAGTAAAACCAATCAATACCAATGAGGCATCATGAATCATCTTCCAACTGAGTTCTCCTCCTCCTCCTCCTCCTCCTCATCCTCCTCCTCCTCCTCCTCCTCCTCCTCCACCTCCTCCTCCTCCTCCTCCTCCACCTCCTCCTCCTCCTCCACCTCCAAAACACGTCTTTCCTCGCCGCTTTTAGCAGAAACTGTGAACCCCCATTTCACCAGGTGCATGGAAACTATTCACCCGTGAGCCGCCGCAGCCTCGCAGCCCCACACCTCCAAACTCCTGCAGCTTTCCCGCTCGCAGTAAATACCTCTGTCGTGCAGCTGTGGCTGTTTCCACTGTAATGCAGCCGGCCTCTCGAGGGGAAGGGACCACATACCTAACGTTTGGCTCGCTTTCACCAGAGCGGAACGGCAGGAGTGGGATTCCTCTGAAAATGCATTAACTTAAAGTGGCCTCGAACTTGGCCCGTTCCATTTGAACCGAGCAGACGCGGGGTTTGAGTATGGATGAGCCGCTGAACTCCAGATGTTTTGTTTTTGTTTAATCTAATTCAGAAAGCACATATTTTCTAGGGTCTTGTGGGGCTTTAGGCTTCAGTGGTTGTTCCTGAATTCCATAGTTTAATTATAAACGGTGATGTGGATTATAACAAAAAACAGCCTGGATTTGAACAAAAATCTGTAAACTAATCCCCAGAGTTCTGACTCCTCCACTTTAATCCATTAAATGTTTGATGCCGGACCGAATTCCTTTGAATTAAGCTTTTGAGCAGAGATGTTCAGATACATTTCACTAACTTGCCCTATTGCTCCGTTACAGGCTCTGATTCTGGTGAACAACAAAATCACGGTGATCCACGCCAAGGCCCTGAGTCCTCTGACCAAGCTGCAGCGCCTCTACCTGTCCAAGAACATGCTGAAGGACGTCCCCGCCAACATGCCCAAGAGCCTGCAGGAGCTCCGCATCCACGAGAACGCCATCACCAAGATCAAGAAGTCCTCCTTCCAGGGCATGTCCCACATGATCGTCATGGGTACGAGATTAAAAAACACTTTCCTGATGTGTGGAGGAATATTTGTTTGGATAGTGGGAAAGAGGGTCGACAGAGAGGGGACGGCTAATAGTTTCCAGCGGTAGGTCACATCCTCTGAGGTGCTGCATGTCCAGGATCTGTGGATGGCAGCTCAGCAGGAATGATCATAATATTTACAGAGGCAGAAACCAGTGTTTAAATGTTATATTCCACTATTTTATAATCCGATTGGTTTGTTTCTCTGAGGTGGGTTTGGACAAGGACATCCGAATGAATCCTATTACCTGTTTCCACCACAATAGATTCACTGGGAGAGTTTTTTATTTTTTAACTCTACCTGTGTTTTGACCAGAGGAACCAGGGTCTAAATTTATCTTTAGGGCCTCAGGACAAACATGTCTGAGGACAGCGCACATATTTTCAGTCTGTCTCCATTTGTCAGATTCAACAAATCTTCATGGAAGTGCAAATGGGGCTGGACTAATGGGAATTTCATTTTCAAAGCTGGTTCCTTATTCTGCCTCATATTTCCTGGACTATTCGGTCAAAGGAGTCCTCCGGAGGCTTCATAAATAACCTGCTGCTCTCCAATGAGTAGAGCTTTTTTTGAATGGATGTAAATGATGGTTTAAAGGGAAAACAACTGCTTTTGGATGGTTATTCGTGAAATGATCCCATAATCCAGTTAGAATACAGCTTCATCAATGAATGCCGATTGTCAATGGTTAATGAGATTAATTTTCCTTTTCAACTTGCCTGTTCCACAGATGTGTGAAGTGGAGAAAGTGTGGATTGAGTCACTTAAAGAACAATAATGTGAGAAGTATGTTCCCACCGTGACAGCTCTGGGAATCTGCTGCGGAATCTGCGTTTTCAAACACCAACTTTTCTCTTGCACAAGACTTTGTTTACTCGTGACTCAGCTTCCCGTAACGCACCAGGAAGGGAATTAACTTCATAGACGTGATCCATTACTGCTGTTTTCTTCTTTCTCTCTGTAGTATCAACCTCTTCCTTTTTCTCTTTTTTTTTACAGAGCTCGGCTCCAACCCTCTGAAGAGCGCTGGAATCGAGGCCAGTGCTTTCTCTGACCTGAAAAGAGTCTCTTACATTCGCATCGCAGACACGAGCATCACAGACATCCCCAAAGGTACCAGGCTGATATCTGTTCTTACACAAATAATTTGGCTTCAGCCGCTTGAACTCGGCCAAAAACAACAATCTCCTCTCGAAAAGAATGCCCGCTTGGATTTAAGTGTGCAGGGAAACAAAGGGCTTAAAGTGGAAAGAAACACAAACTGTGCTGCGTCATGATTCAAAACAATCCCCCCTCACTCCAGAGAGAGAAGCATTTTTTAAAGTCGCTTGATTTGATTGACTTTGAAATTAATACTTAAAAGCAAATTGCTGCAAGAATCCTTTTCTATGCAAACATGCTTCCATCCCTTTTTCTCAAAGAGGACTTGTTTTAATTTAAATCTCTGTCTCGTGGGTTGCCAGGTCTGCCCAGCTCTCTCTCCGAGCTCCACCTGGACGGAAACAAAATCAGCAAAGTGTCAGCCGACAGCTTCAAGGGCCTGAAGAACCTGGCTAAGTACTGAAAACCATCACCCTCTTCTTAAACCAGTGATCCAAGTCAACCTTTACGATTTTCCTTTTCGACTCCTTTCACATTGACCGAGCGGTTGTGGGAAAAGTGCAACTGTCATTACCACTGTGGAGCCCTGAGCTGATCCCAGTTCAGTGAGCGGGACGACGCCAGTGAAACTCTCAGCTTTGTTTTCTGTTCATTAAAAAACGTTTAAACTTCTCAGACTCGGAGCCGAACAGAGTTAATTACTTGTGGCTGCAGAGGCTCATCAAAAACTCTACGGTTTTGCTTTAATTTGCATTTCATTCCTAATAACTTCAAATTTTTGTATTTTGTATCTTTAGTAAATCTGCATCTTTAGTAAAAAAAAATAAGGATATGTATTTCTCGTGCTGTTTATGCAGTTTTTCACGTTTGTGAGATGTTTCCGCTTCACTACAGCTCTGCCGTCAGCTTTCATCTGATTTACTCTACAACAAAACCCAAACAGTAGTTTTTGGATAATCAAAATAACTGGTTTGGCTCATTTAACTGGTTTAACTGTGTTTATTTTATCAGGAACATGAAATACCAAGGGAGAACAGAGATGTGTCTTTGTTGCAGCCTGACTACATGGTTTAGTTTTTTCCCGTGCCCTCTGTGCTCCTGGGTTCCTTCTTCCTCTAACGCCTGATCTTCTGCCTCCTCCTGCAGACTGGGCCTGAGCTACAACGAGATCAGCTCTGTGGAGAACAGCACCCTGGTGAACGTGCCCCACCTGCGCGAGCTCCACCTGGACAACAACGTCCTGACCAGCGTCCCCCCCGGCCTGCCCGACCACAAGTACATCCAGGTGCGGCGCCCGTCACTCTGAACTCACAACACGATCAAATGAACTCACACTGACGAGAGTGGTGGTAGCTTCTCATACGTGATGAT
The DNA here is from genome assembly GCA_038501795.1 of Pseudopleuronectes americanus. Classification (NCBI taxonomy): domain Eukaryota; kingdom Metazoa; phylum Chordata; class Actinopteri; order Pleuronectiformes; family Pleuronectidae; genus Pseudopleuronectes; species Pseudopleuronectes americanus. Next base: position 12,125,020 of record CM076737.1, read on the forward strand.
ACACGATGGTAACACAGAGTTTGGCAGAAGACAGAAGTGTAAACAAACCCGGTGCCAGATCTTTTAACATAAGCTTTGCTTGGAGTAAACATCTATTAACTGGTTTACTAGTGTGTACAAGAAAATACCTCCCAACAAACTGTGGGAGTATTTGAACACAACAGTGGAAACAGAACAATACAAATCTAAAGCAGAAGAAACACCAGTAGAAGGTGAAATCTCTTGTTCACATTTGTTCTGGTTAGTTTTTATTTAACGATGAAGTTCTCTTTTGTTTCTTTAGTATTTTTCCATTGGATATGAAGCCAAATGTTTTTATTACGACTTTTCTTTGTGTATAATAACTATACTTTTATTGTCTGAGTCGTTGAGTTTGTGGCACTTTCCGTCTTTTGTCTTATTTCTAGGAGCTTTCTCTTCCCCCTCACTTCTTAATATTCTCCCTGCTCAGCTGCGGGATGTTTATGTTATATATATATATATATATGTGTGTTTTTTTATGCGCTCTTCGGTATCTCAGAGTATCCTCGTACAGGACGCCCTCTTCTTCTTTTCATCATTGTTTTTAGTTAAACCTCCTCAGGGATGCTGATCTGTCATTATTTATTTTCTGACGTGTTATTATCTTCTTCATCTGCCACATCCGAGCCCCTTGTCAGAGACTGATGATTGTCATTATTTAAATCCCTCCTCTAGGTGGTCTACCTCCACGTCAACAAGATTGCCGCTGTGGGAACGGAGGACTTCTGCCCCCCCGGCTTCAACACCAAGAAGGCCATGTACTCCGGCATCAGCCTCTTCAGCAACCCCGTCCCTTACTGGGAAGTCCAGCCCATCACCTTCCGCTGCGTCTTCGACCGCTCCGCCATCCAGCTCGGCAACTACAGGAAGAAGTAGAGCGTGTGTGTTCCCCGCGCGCACCTCCGCAAAGGAAGTGTGTGTTTGTAAATGAGCGTGTGAAAGTTTTGTAAGCGTGCGTGTTTGACCGCAGACCCACAACACTGACCCCTTACCGACACTGCCTCCCCCCTCAGCAAAACGATGATGTCAATAACCCCACGCACCTCGTTTCCAAACCCTTGTAGTGGACATGGACCTCAAACACAACATATCATTCTTATTATTTGCAACAGTAGTACGTACACGGCTTTCAGCAAACACCAGCATACTCACTCACAGCACGTTCACAGCAGAACCAGTTTAGCAAACATTCGCAAAAGTAAGCTCCCACGTTCACGCCGCGTCTCATTTATGTGCATAATATGTTCAGAGATGAAGCCAAACCAAAAAGATTTTCTAATCTCTCTCTCTCTCAGTGGAATATAACCAATTCCTGTTGTATGTCCCAGTTTCTGCCTATTCTCCAGTACGACTTACGAGCGCGCTGACCTGTAGAGCAGGCAGCAGGGGGGGGGTCAACTTGTGTTTTTTTTTACCTTTTAACAGCTGGTGTACTAGAATGTCCTAGATATTACCTGTGTAGTAGGAACCTGCATCCGGAGTGTACCATCAGCACGCTGCACTCGGGGGGAGAAACAACCCAAACGTTTCTATTTGTATTGTGTATCTCAATTCAAGTAGAGATAAAAGCAACCGTGACTTCTATCACATTGTGATTTCTTGTGTTTACTTCAGTGTTGATTTAGTTTCTGGGTGTTTTTTTTTACACTTCATCACATTCCATCCCCCCATTCTTCTCCCTGTGTGTGTGTGTGTCGTTCCCTTTATAAAATAAATAAAAAAGGTGAAAATAGCTTCTAAAAAATGTAGAATAAACCATGTATGTTTTTAAACAGAAGCCATTCCCAAAGATGTATATGCATGCTCTTATTTGTTTTTCCTTTCAACTTGACCCGGGTCACACTCGCGTGTATGTACGTCTCTTAATGTTTATTCCTGCCTTTTTATTTCTTTCTTCTTTTTTTTTAAGAGTACAGTAAAAAATCTGAGGGTGTACGTGGACTGGCATGCCCACAGCACTCATACTGGTATGAATGTTGTATGTATAGACGCTGTATATAAATGCTGTATAAAAAAAATATCTAAAAAAAAACTCTCATCACTTAAAGGCACAAGCACTTACCATAGCGCAGACTTAATATATCAGCAAATTAAAAAAAATAAGGTGTTTCTCTTTTTTTATTTTTCTTTCTCCGGAGCAGGGGCTCCAGCTAAGGTGTCCTGAAATAAAATAAAAGTACTAATGGAAAAAAGAGCAGTTTTTGATGGATGGAATGAGCAGAAGTTGCATATTGTGGATTAAGATGTGAATGGATTGTTTGTGCGGCGCCACGGGAGCTACAACACAAAGTAGCACGGCGGCCTCCTGGGTCACAAGGTCAAGAGGAGGGACAGGTAAAAAGGTGCAGGTGAGAAACTTTCACACGAGAACCACAAAGTAAAAGAGCTTCATTTGCACAGGGTGTGTATCAATGAGGCTGTGTTGATTGGCCGATTTAAATCAGTATATGCAATTTGGTGCTTATCCAAATCAAAATGGGGATCTGGTGAATTTATATGCACCAGAACCACAGATCCTTCGTTCCAGGTATTTCACAAACATGTCGGCGAAATAAATCTGGTTTTTTTATTGTGTATTTCAGCTTCATGTGCCCTTTTCAAAGTAATCCATCATTTCCACTTCTATCAGACACGTTGAACAAACCGCTGCGTGTTTCTCATCTGGAAACAATAACACAGCAGATGTTACAACGCACCAGGGAGACTGAAGTCCTCCGTCCTGTCGGAGATACCGGTCCGATTCTTCTTCTTCTGTGTTCGGCGTATCACAGGTGTTAGTTTGACCTCCTTGAATTTGATCAAAACAGCATTGTAAAGTCCAGCGTCCTGCTATGGAATCCCAAGCTAGACATTCTGGAGGCTGCTGCTATTCCCAGCATGCATTGGCCAAGAGTCGGGTTCCATCACAGGATGTACTGTATATACATTTACAGAGTGTATATGCGTCTGTGTAAACAAATACACAGCCAACGCATTCAGTTTACAGCCTCCAGCCGCTGGTGTCTATGGTTTGTTGGAGGGAACCGGAGCTCCCTGGAGGAAACCACACCGACACACACAGAGAAAATGCAAACTCAACACACTCCAGCAGGTTCAACAATAGGACTTGAGTCGGTCACTGAGTCGTCCCTTCACCAGGTTTCAGGCCCCGTGCTGCTCGGTGGACGGGTCTGAAAATCCATGAATTCACTTCTAGTTAGCTCTAATTCATATTGATGGGCTCTGGAACAAAAATATTTGCACAAGGAACATTTCTGGCCCGTGAGCCACCAGTGATTTAAATCCCCTTCAGTCATTTACGTTACTGTAAGTGGAAACTTTATGGTTAAAGAAAAGAGTCATACCTAACTGTATTGTATGGAATCTCAAAAGGGAAAAATTGTTTATATCATTGCTTTTGTTTCCGAATTTTCTATCAACAATTCAGCCCATACATTTTTTTTAAATAGGACTGTAAGACATGCACCTAGAGCAATCAATTCTCATGATATATATTTATCTACTATAATTTATTATTATGACTATTATATTTATGTATTTATTTATTAGTATAGGTTATGTTTATAATAACAAAAATAAATAAATATACACAAAAAGGAATAAGATGAAGGTGAGCCGGTAATAATAGTAAAATATATAAAGAAATCATATATTATACTTTATATAGCACTTATAAAAAAAAATTTACAAAGTGCTTCACAAAGTCAGCAAGTAGAAATACGTAAATTAAAGTTATATAGGATTAAATACAAGGATAAAAACACTAATTCAAGCACTAATAACAATTATAAAAACTAGAATTAGGTCAAATCAGGGAATGCTGTACAAGCTGGGATTTACTGGAAGGATACACATGACTTAATTATTTGTCAAATTCTCATTAATCAGGTGTCTTTAAGATATCTATAACTATTTTTAAACAATATTTGAAAGCTGTAAATTTCATTAGATTCTCTTAATTCACACTAAGGACTTTTCACTTGAATGTGGGGAATTAAGTGACCAACAATAAAAACATATAAAGGAACAGGAACATTTAACAGTCGGTCTCTGGCTCCTCGGCATCTGATATGACTCAGGTCTAGTGTGTGTTGTTTTTCAGACTGAAAAGCTTCAGTGTTTGAGCTCTGGAGCTGATCCCAGAACCTCAGAGCCATGAATGCACTTCAATCTGTTGCCCCCTGGTGGGGTTTATCAGTACTTCTTATTTCTACGCTCGCTCTCCCTCTCTCTCTCTCTCTCTCTCTCTCTCTCTCTCTCTCTCTCTCTCTCTCTCTCTCTCTTAATGCAGTTTGACCCCCTGGTCTGATCTGCTGCACCATGAGCACTTGGAGTTATAGCTTTAGGCTCCGTGCCACTGTCTGTGTGTGTTGTGATTTAACTGTTTAACGTGCACAGGCCAGTGCGTCCCTGCGTTGAGTTGCTGCCTTGTGGCCCTTATGCAACCAAACGTAACCGGAGCTGCTTCACCAAGTCGAACCCTGAGTGCTGAGACCTCTGCGGAAAGCAAAATGTGCAGAGCAGCTTATTTCAAATCTGCGAATCCTGACATGGACCAAACACACGTGGGATTATACCCACTTTATACACTCCAGCTGGTCCAGTAGACCCATAATTAGGAACTATATCAAATCAAACTTTATTTATAAAGCACCTTTCATGCGGGTTACTGCATTTCACACATATGATTGACAATATAATGAAAACTTATGAAAAGAGAGGAAACATTTAAAAAAACTATTTGAGACTAATATACATGCAGTAAAAATTTAAATTAAATGAATGGCCAATAAAAAACTAACTAAAATAGAGTTGAATAGAAATTGAGATATAAGTGGCACAATAAAGAATAAGTTAAAGTCGTTATTGAGGATAACAGAGAGTGAACTGTAATTAAAGGATGAATAAATAAAAACTAAACATTTCTTAAAGGTTGTTGTTCTTCATAAGCCCGACTGAAGAGGTAGGTTTACAGTTTAAAGTTTGAAAACAATTCAACACACTCCGATCTCCTGGCAGACGGATACATAGGGCCCTGTGAGACTCAATGAAGCCTTGAGCGGATCTTCTCGGTGCCGGTGGACTCTCGCGGCACATGGGAGCCAATGCGACCGGGTGAGAGAATCACCCGGCCTGCCCGGGGATGAGAGCTCTAAGCAGCGCTTACCACACGATCGCATGGTGGGAACAGAAGCTGGTGTCTGGGCGACGTCTGAGATTTTATTAGAAGCTTCTGTGTGTCCGTGCCAAGACGTCCAAGAATATCCCTGTTTGCTAATATGCTTGCTTGGATCTCCATCTGTTTACCTCTGTCGGAGCATGTGCACGAGTATCTCTGTAGTAAAGTTTCTCTCCGTGTGGCGTTGACAGGGATGATGGTTTGTGCTGCACTTTCACACGTGCCAGATCGACTCGTGCCAGTTCCGTCCTTTCGTTTTTTGATCTTTGATTTACGGCGTATATATGCCGTGCTGCTACTTGTCCTGTAAATCACGCAGGAAGGATGACCTCACTCACTTGAAGGAAAGAAAGAGCCAAAGCTTGAAGTTAAAAAGAAGACAGAAGACTGTTTTTAAATGTTTTCATCCTTAAAATTTGCTTGCCATTAAGACTTATTGTAAAATGATAGTTTAGCAATGAAAGTTATAGCATTTGAAATTTAAACACATTTTAAACAGAGTTGATCCAAAACTAATTTCTACCCATCAACTGACGCCTTTTACTGGAAAGTATTTCCACTTTTATATAATTTGGTTACTTAGCTAATTAACCTAATTATTTGCCCTATTATTTGGCTGAGCTAGTTGATCGTAAATAAAGATGGACGACGCATCTTCACCTTCTCCCTCTGTACAAAAATGAAGCCTTAATTATCCGTATATGGGAGCAGCCATCTTGTGCCAGAGTTTGTTCAGGAGTGATCGTGGTGTGGAGCTGCCGTATCAACGTCCCATCTGCTAACATGGAGAGAGCAACAATAATGACCATACTGCAGCCAGCCACCAGGGGACGGTCCAGATGATATCTTAACTTCGCCATCATGTTGACCTTCGACTCTATACAGTCTTGCAAGATGTACGATTTACGATATTTTTATCATTTTTGGGCACTTACTCACATATGGACCACTTCTGTGTTCAAGCATCTCGTCTCACCTGACGTCTTTTCAGAGATTCAGGCTTGTGATGATGAACATGACCCGTCTCATGTTTCAAAATAAGAGCCTTGTGCATTTAACAAGTCTTGTTTCTGGAACTAAATCGCTTAGGATCTCGACACAGCTTAAAAAATATTCAAATCGATACTACTGTGAAAAACTACTGAAAATAGGGACACAGCATTACTTTACCATCAAAATCCACATTACACCAACAATAAATGCTCTTACTGTCCGAAAAAACTACCAGTGACGTTCAAGTATTTCCTGCTTCATTGATCAATCTCGTTATAAAGTCAAAAGCTACTTAAATACATTCTTCTAAACTAAAAAGTAAGAAAGACTCACATCACTGTTTCTTTTTACCTTCACCAGATTCTGATCAAGTGATTTGTGACATTGCATTATTATAACCTCTCCCACTTAGAGGAGAATTACACAACGTACGGTAAAGTGCAAACAAAGTATCTGGAAAAAGAATCTGGAAAAGAAAGTCGACGTCTGCCATCTGGTCGAATGGAAAGGACACGAGAGCACCAGACATCAACACAAAGCACGGTGACTAAGCAGAATGACAGAATGTTTGTTTTCCACAGCCGTCCGGGAACAGCTGGAGTCTGGGTTCATAGGAGAACTTTCTTTTGACGGAGGTGACGACACACCGACCTCAACCAAAGAAATGTTTTCGGCTGTTTGCTGACGAAGGGCAAATGTGTCCGGAACAAAGGAGCAGATGCTTCTGAGAGGTTGAATGGGACATCTACATGAAGCTTGTGAAAAAGGGGCATCTATTGGATAACGTGCAGAGCAGCACATATGCACCATGTGTTATGAAGCATTATGCAACAGCTGCATCACAGACGTGGCACATCTGGCTTCTCTTTCCCATCATCACCTGTAAAGATGTCATGAAGAAGAACTGCGATGAATAAAGATTTCGGCCTTTCAGACAAAAGAGGAACCAAATCTAAAGCAAAAGGAAATTTAACAAGCCACCAGAGCTGCGTCCCAATTCAGGGGCCGCGTCCTAAGAAGGCTGCGTTTGAAGACTGACGCGTTACAGCAGCGTGACTAGGCTTTATCCAAGGTTTCTTGAAACGCGATTGACATATGCTCCCCTGAGCAATGAAGGTTTCCAACGGGTGGATTCCTTCCCAGGCCGACATATCCCAGGATTCATTAAGAGCAGAATCGTGCTGAGGCTAACGAACTAGCTATGCTGGCGGCCCAGCTGCAGAAAGTTAGTAACAAACCAAAAAAAAGTTAATTGTTTACCATCAATCCACAAAATCAGTTAAGATGCAGATGATCATTCCTCTTCCGTTCTAGATGGATGACTTGGCTGCAGTTGTCTCTGAGTGAAAAGAGGTGAGACGACCTTTCAGATGCAAGAATTGGACATTGGAAATTCTGGAAAGGGATATGAACGACTCAAATTACTTTGGTGTGGGAGAAGAAGAAAAAATGTGCAACAATCAAGACATTTTCCCTCCAACATGTGCTGGGAAATCCGATTTCTTTGAGTTAGAATGTGAGGAATGAAGGTTTTTTCCACAAGATGGTCTCTGAGTGTGGTATGTGAGTAGAGTAACAGACCGCACTGCGACCAATTAAATCCAGCCGTCGATTCCCAGCATGCTCTGACGGCTTGATGGATGTCCACCAGCAAATGGCAGAAACATTTGGCCATTTTTTTCTCCCCCTACTCCATTCTTCCTCAACTCCATCTTACAGATAAGTAGAACCCTACCCTCGTCAGTTGCACCCATTTGCCTGACTGCTTGCTTACTGTAGAGCCGGATGATTGCAGGGCTTTTAAGTGCATGGGCAAGACAATGTGAGGGTGCAGGACTGAAAAGAGGAATAATTCATAGCAAAGACATGTGGGATCAATTGGATTCTGCTTCAACCTTCCACCTTGCTGCCGTGCATTCGTCAAAAACAGTAGAAAAGAAGATGTTTGCTTCAAGTGTTATGTAAGACCTCTCTGGCCGCCTCAGAACCTTTTTTTCCGTCAGATTTTCCGAAGCCTTATTCACAGCCCAGGAGGTATGATTGAATTTAGTCTTCTCCATAACCGGCGTCTGTCTCAAATGGCTGCCAGAGATAATTTTCACAATTTTTTCCACACATTGCTTCTCCTGCTGTTTAGACTTTTCCATGAGCCGTCTACCCAGCGCCGAGGTGAACTTGCAAACACTTTGTCGGGAGGACAATTAAGAGAAGAAGCTGATATGTGAAAGTGAGGAAAAGGCGGAGGACACATCAGGCTCTGTACGTATTTAGAGGTGAAATATCCCCAAGTCCTGTTGCACCTGCTCCCGGTCAGTTAGCACAGTTTTTGGGATGATGCTCCCCAGACACTGATGTCACCTTCGATTCATATGATGACTTGACCAAGTCCAGGAAGCAGAAACCTCCTCTCCTCCCACCTCCTCTGTTTTTCCCTTTTCTGTCTCTCCATCTACCCCCCTCTCTCTCTCTCTCTCTCTCTCTCTCTCTCCTCTCTCTCCTCCCCCTCTCTCCCTCTTTCCCTCTGTGTTTTTCTCCAGAGACCTCCAGTTTTTGAACACCACACTGTTCTTACCTACCGGCCCTCCACCCCACACACCAAAACAGAGAGAAGCGCAGGTAAGCTTGCATCTGGTGGCAAGGCTTTGTGATTTCCTGTTGGATTATTCCTCTTTATTTCTGTTTTCCGGATGGGGTTATGAAATGGGCATGGGCTAGTGCTACAGCAGAGGAGGCTTGAATACTAATGCATGGAACAAAAAACAGGCTTTATAGTTTGCATATTGAATTAAGAAAATCAACAATGATGTATTTGCCTGAATCGTACATGTTCACGTGGATCTAAAGCGGCTTTTAATGACTCTTTCGTAGCTTTTGGTAACTTCAGTCATGGAAAATAATCTGCTGCACTTGGATCCAGTGTCTGTCTGCATATTTCATGAATCTGGGATTCATTATTCTCGCTATGCATTGTCTGCAGGGTGGATTCTGAACAGCCACGATTCCTAAACTAGATCTGGTTTTAGTCCTGCGTCCAATTTTGTACTGTTTCAAATCTTAAACACATCCATTCGATTTCTATTATATTTATGACTGTATGTATTTTGTGCATCATTGCAACATCTGCATGGCTCCCATTGGTGGTTTATGTAGGAATCAATCAAGATGATTCTGGTCCAAGCTACAATGACACAAACAACTGAATCAGTTGACATGAACTCTTGATTGATTATATACACTAACACTCAGGAGAGTGGGTGTGGCAGGGGGTAGGGTTTGTGTCACGGAGGGGGGGGGGACATCCCTTTTGTCATGTCAGTTTGAAAATTTGTTTATAGTACTTATTTAATCATGACTGATGTGATGTTTATCAAGTGCATTTGTCCTTTTTTGTTTTAAGATGATTAGGAGTTTATTGAATGTTGTTGCTCTTGGCAAATCCAACCTCTAACTAATCTATCTGTTTCCCCAGGAGCCATGTCTCCTCTTCGTTTACCCCTGTTGGCTCTACTGGTCAGTGTGGCCCTGTGCCAGTATGACTACGACTACCAGCCTCATTCCATGCTGGGACCCTCAGGGCCCAACTGTCATCAAGAATGCGAGTGCCCCATCCTCTTCCCCTCTGCCATGTATTGTGACAACCGCAAACTCAAGACCGTTCCCGTAGTCCCAACAGGTATCAAGTACCTGTACCTCCAGAACAACCAGATTGAAGAGATCAAGGCTGGAGTGTTTGATAACGTTACTGAGGATCTTCGCTGGCTCATACTTGACAACAACCAGATCACCAATGCTAAAGTAGAAAAGGGAACAATCGACAAACTCACCGGCCTGGAGAAGCTATATTTCAGCTACAACAACCTCACAGAGCCAATCATCCCTCCCTCAAAGTCCCTCGAAGAGCTGAAGATGACGCATAACAAGTTCTCCAAGTTCCCCTCTGGACTTCTGTCCGACAAAGAGAATTTGACCTCTGTCAACCTTCAGTTCAATCAGCTAACCTCTGATGCCATCTCTGGGGCTTTCAAAGGGCTGAAGAAGCTGCTGTCCCTGGATGTCAGCCACAACAAGCTGAAGAAGCTGCCAGCCGGTGTCCCCAGTTCTCTGGAAATCCTCTACGCCGACTACAACGACATCGACAGTGTTGGAGCCGGATACCTGAACAAGCTGCCGTCGCTGCTGTACCTAAGGATCTCCCACAACAAGCTGGCGGACGCCGGGATCCCTGCTGGAGTTTTCAATGTGACGTCACTGCTGGAGCTGGACCTGTCGTTCAACAAGCTGAAGTCCGTCCCCGAGATCCATCGTCACCTGGAGCACTACTACCTGCAGGCCAACGAGATCAGCAGTGAGTGGCAGTAAACAGCATTTTCAGATATTTGCCTCAGAATGTCTTTTCCCAGAGGTGCCTTTCAGAATTTTTCGTCAAAGTGAAATGGAAGTTAGAGAATCTTTGGGTTTGTTAATTTTACAGATATTTGGAATCGGAACAGAATATGTGGGAACACTTTCTCCCAGCAAACAGTGTAAAATGCAGTAGTATAGGTTTTGCTAACAATACTGAGCTACACACAGCTAATGGTCCAGTGTGTTTTTGTATGATGGTTGGTGTGTGAAAACATTGCTCTTCAGCGCTACTAGTGGTCAAAAACTCACCAAGGGACCTTTAAACCTCAGCATTAGGTTTTCAAAAGGTATTTGACAAATAATTTTGTTGTTCTACCAACGTCCATAACTTTCCCTCTATGTTTCCTTCTCTGCAGAGATCGACATGTCAAGTTTCTGCAAGTTCGTTGATTACCTGACGTTTTCCCATCTGAGGACTCTGCGTCTGGACGGCAACAACGTCACACACAGCGACATGCCCTCTGACGCTGTCAACTGCCTGCGCCAAGCTTCAGAGATCCTGTTTCATTAAGGACCTCCCTCCCACCTATGCCCTTCAGAATATGATTCAAATCCAGGGTATTAAATGGTATCTTCATCGGTTAGATACACACAAATCTTCAACAAATCTAAAATGGGGCAAATTGGAAAATTTTGAGTCAAAAAACTTTAAAAAAAAAGTAAACTACAAAAAACAACATAAAAAGTACATTAACGAAAAAGTTGTATAGATAGAAATCAATGTATATGCTTTGATTAAAAAAACACACACTTTAAACATTCCTAACTTGTATTCGAATTGAGATTTAACGGAGTAAGCAGCGGCTAAAGTTCTCCAAACTCTCTTTTCAGTTGTTTGTTGTCCGTCTTGTGTGTTCCAGTGTTTAGCATGTAGAATATAATAAAGGTACAATGATGAATCCATTGCTGTGCAAAGGACCAGCTATAATGAGGATTGCGTACTCTGTGTTTAATGCCTTTGGCGAGAAATGATGATCAAATTGTAAAATAGTTGCAATTGAATTTTTTTGGGGGGGGAATTCCGGAGTTAACTCCTTGTCTGTCAATACTTACCAACTTAAAACTTGATACCTTGATGCAAATGAGTCCCAGTGATTGACTTGATTGATCGTCTTTCCTGTGGTGAGAATCAAAAATATCCAGTGTCTTTTGGGAATCGTTTAAAACCCTAAACTAGAGCAGGATTTCCAGGTTCCTGGTGTCGGAAATGGAATGAATGACACTGGCGTCGACCTCAAAAATACGTCCTCTGACTGAATGTCTCTTTTATTTTTCAGAAATCACGAGTCAGATTGTTTCTTCCTGCGACTTTAACTCCTCGCTGTCCCCTGTCCATGTGCATCGCTGCTTTGTATACAACATTTGCATTTCTTGCATGCATCCCATGGTACCATTCTTTGATAATAAACTACAGCTTTTGCAGTTAAGGTGTTTTGCAGTTGATAAATGTTTTCTTTTTTAAAGAAGAAGAAGAAGAACAACCCAAAGTAGACTTGGCGGCGCGGTCATGCTGATTGAATTTATGTTCTGAGAAAATTCGTTTTGTTCAGGTTTGTCTTGTCATCGTGATTTTTTCTCATGTGGCCTTTGACTCGGTTACTGCTTTTGGATTTTTTTTCTGTGAGGAAACCAAACACAGTTGAATAAACAATGTTTCCAAAATAATTGTATGATATCGCTTTTCAAATTTCATCTAGTTAATGAAGAGCCTGTACGGAAACATCATGTTAAAAAACACATATCCTGAAAGAAAGTTTGTGCTTGATCATATTATATTATATTTTATTATATTATATTATATTATTATATATCAGATAGTTAACAATGGCGGGTCTAATAAAACTTTAAGGTTACACAGTAATGTTAAAGATATAAATGAAGTGACCATATTCGGTTTGTATAAATACATATATATATGATCAACATCAGAAACTCTGCTCTTAGTCTAGTTTTAGCAACAAGCAAACAAACATTTTATTTAATACAACAATATTGTTGTGTATCGTATTGTCCAGAGAGATAATTCAGTTTATCAAGTAGTTATGTGTAGTAGGAGATATCTGTATTAAAACCATGCCATGGTTCACAAAAGGCAGAATGAGATCCTCTGAGATGAATGGAAAGTCCTTCAGGTTTTGTTCCGAGCCCGTACTTGTCTCTTTTATCCCTGTTTACGTTCTTGGCCCAGTTGTTTTTAAAGCTCCCTACGTTGTGGTCTGAATTTGCATTTCTCTATCCCCCTGTTTGGACTCCGAGTCTCTCAAGCCGTCCGTTTACATACAATCATCTTTGTTCGGTTTATAGCTGGAGTCAAACAAAAGCTGCTGGTCCTGGAGGGATGCAGGGTTTGCAGGGTTTCACTCGTTCCTGCAGCTTTCAGATATTTTCCTGTCTAAATCTCCCGTCAGCTGTCTCAGAAAGAAACCGCAAATTATCTACGGCTGTTTGAAAACTATTTTATTTGGTCTGTGAAGCTTTAACACAGGAAGGTTAATATTAGTATCCCTGAGAGAGGACTGTAGCTTCCCTGTTTCCAATAAGACACATCACGGTTTGCATATGTGGCTTGAGTGAGGATCTGCCTGCTGTGGTTTGAAGTGATTCTACTGAAACCTTCATCTTCCTTTACAGCCAATCGTGAACCATTCTAGGACAAAGCATGTAGGTTTATCAAGGCTATGTCCTTCAGAGAGAACCAGTGAATTCAGTTTTCTCTCGCAGGTCACTTGAAATCAATACGTAGGAATAAGAATTTAGGTCGTTATTCATATTCTAAGATTCTGTTAAGGTTTATTTAGGTGGAACGCTTTTTGTCTTGTGGCGATTGGAAAAGTGTGAGAAATGTGTGTCGAACGTTGTGCCAGAGGGAACGAAAACCACACAAACCAGCACATTCCTTTTAGTTTCTGCACCGTGTTTCAAAAGCTTCCAAGAATCAATCGTATTTCGTTCTATTATTTTGGCTGAAGTCCTTTTTTTATTAAGGGAAGGTATAAGATTTCAAGATTCATAAGATTCACCGCTACCACACATTTCTTTTAGTGCTCTGAATATTGTGTGTGAGGACTTCTCATCGTCAGGTTAAACTATAATTCAAAACCAGCAGTCGTGCACGTGTTATTGAATCATTTACTCATAATAATGGCGACTAAACTGGACCAAGAAGATGAGTCTGGATTCAAGTCAGAGCCTGAAAAGTCTGTTTTTCATTATCATTCATGGTTTTTTCCAAAGACTCCTTGCTCCTTTTTAAATCATGAGATTTTAAAATAATTTAATTCGTTGTCTTTTCAGTCTCTCGTCCTTTCCTCCAATGTAGATGGTAAAATATGACAAAGACATTTAAGTGCTAGAAATGACAGAAATATAGGTTCACTTGAAACTACTTCAAACCACAGCCCCTTGTTACATCCTCCGAAATGTCCCGTGATATATGAACACACTGAAACCGTGCGTAATAAACCAGGAGCACAGTCTAACACACACTGTCGTTGGGTGTGTGCTTGACATTCACTTGTCACTTTGGTTTTTACAATATCAACGGTGCCTCTGCAGGGCTGTGCACTAACAGCACCACTCATCCTGGCTGATGTGCACCACATGTGCTGGATGCGTTCTGCTTCTTTTTCCTCTCAGTGCATTAGCCAAGAGTTTCTCTTTCGAACAGACGCTATTCAAAGCCAGTAGGTTAGTAGACTAGATTCGTGGCAAATAGTTGTTTGTGTAAATAGTTTCCAGATGTCCCATTCGATTCCTGCCAGGTGACTGTAATGTATTCCAGCTGCTGTACGTACAATTGGACCCACTTATGTAAATGCAAGTCAGTAGCTGTGTGTGCGTTGGACTGTCATTAAGTGGTGGGGGGGGGGTGATTTTATAAACCCACAGCTTCCCTATATGCCATCCAACACTGGAATCATTTAAAGGTAAACCTGATACAAGTCTGGGGGTTAAATTATATGAGCAATCTACTCACTGCCTTCGCTATTACAACATGATACATGTTTATTCTGATCCCGTTTTCACATTTCACATGTTTTTGTATGGTCTCTTGTACCTGTTCCCAATCTGGGACAATTTCCTCCTCTTCCTCCTGAGTGGCCCTTATTTAAATCCCGAGCAAAGCTTCTCTTGCCCCAGTCTAGACAATAAAGTCTTTTATAAGGCCTTAAGCTTCACATCCTTGTGCTGGGGACGTTGAGTGAAAGTATAATCAGCTGTTGCAGCCTCGCAGCTCAGCTCCAAACTTTCAACTCCAAACTTTCAGCACAGACTGTTTCTGATGATTCTTGGACATTTCCTTCCTTCAGGTCATCGTGCACCAAATAACATAATTTACATCTTGTGTCTGTGGTGGGGTCACAGCATGAAATCATTTTAAAATGAGCTTTGCCGCAAAACAACCACTTTTGATCTATCACACTTCAGACCTTTATAGTTCAGCTGCCGTAATAAATTACTCGTGTTCGCCAACGTCCATAAAGTCGCCCCGACAAGAGAAGGAAAGTGTCAGCCGACACAGCAGTTGTGAGGGATTGACTAATACAACTTGTGTTTGTGTATTCATCATTTGGGGGCCATGAATAAATCCATTCCAACATTTCACATCAATCATCCAATAGTTTTAACAGATTTTGGTAGACTGGCCTTTTGACCGATGGACCAATATTCTCTGCGTCTATAATCTTCCCCAACAACAGGGAATTTGTCACCCACCACCACAGATGTGAGGGATCACATCATTTTCTTTATCTAATTTAATGGGAAACCATCCAGCATTTTGTTCAAAACCACATGGTGACCCCAGAAGAAGAGACAGGGGATCATTAAAATGATTGGGATGCTTCATTTGGGAAACCTGAATAACTATATTGCAAAATTTCACAGCAATCCAATTGCTTTAAGAGTTTTTGATAAACCAACCTACTGCCACACGGATCTTTAAAATCCTCAAATTCACATTAATCCTAGTTGCCAAAAATGGTTGCTTACTCTGACATGTCTACTGGCAATTAAGGGTCCATGGCAGCTCATGGGTGACTCACTTGAAAAACAGTACAGATTGACTTTTGCTGCTAAAGAAGTGGTTCACTTTAACTGTGGTCTGAGGCTCCTGTTCCACCACAACACACATTGTTGTATTGTGAAGCCCATTCTGGCAATGACCTCAAGTTTAAATTCTCTTAAGTGATGTCAGTGAGTCATTTATCATCTCTCACGGACATTAAAATACAAAGAGAAGACTTGGGTTGTTAAAAAGAGGGGAAGGGGTTGGGTGTGAACGTCTGAGTTCAGACTCCCCTACGCTCCTCTCTGACCTCACCTGACAGCCCAGTAAACCACCATGAGGCCTCTGAACCTAAATGAGCCATAAACGGGTGAGTGATGGGTAGAGAGCCCAGTTGGAGACCAAATGGTTAAGTTGGGTGGGGTCACAGCCCTTTAACCCTCAGGAGCACACTGATGACTTCCATTTCTACACAGAAGAGGGGACAGGACCAAAGAGGCAGACAAAAAAAAAGGGCTGCAGGGCTGGCAGGAGGGTAGACAACCCGAACTCCGAAAGGACATCCCAACTGACACACCATCGCTCTCCCACCCACAACAACTTACGCTCCATCCTCTTGGTTCCACCAGTGCATGTCTGTCTTGCAGCCTGAGTGGGAATCAGACCAACAACAACACAACACTAAGCAGGTCAGGTCCGTCTCGACCGAATCAGAGCCACTGAAGCCGGCGGACGATCACCAGACCTAATCGCTGGGAGAGCAAGAAGACCAGTCCTCCTCACCTGGCTGCAGGAAGACCAATCAAACCAGGAGAAGCAGGTACAGATCTGATCTTTCCTTTGTAATAAATCCATTTGAAAGAGGAGGAGTGAGAACAAACAGCCTTTATCATTACCGTTGATGTGCACCTTTCCAGCCTTTCAAAGCCTAGAGGTTAATTTAATAAAATAAATAGTGGGATTCGATCAATTCTATCAATTCACAATCTTAAACCCGGAATTTAGTAAAAAAAAACAGCTGTGTTTGTTGGACGCACGTCTTGGAAAATCACTGTCACTGACAGACATGTTTTGTTTTATTTCCTACACTTACCCTTAAACACAGTTACCTTCTCATTACTGGTATAAGTCATGCCAGCTCCTCCAAATGTTTAATGAGGTGGATTTCGGCAAAGCCATCGACTGGAGCCCATCCTGCAAAAGCCCATGTAGTCCAAATACAACCCGTGGTGAAATTAACATAGCTGGCTCAGACACAAAGCCCCTGGCAGGAAATTAGCATTATCATATTCCTCTGCATGTGTTTCTCTTTAGTTTTTCAGAGTGATTTCTGTTATGAATGTTCTCTTTTTTTCAGAGATCTGTAAAGTCTGACTCATCGTTTTTTAGCAGCTTGAGTATTTAATTGTGGAAGCGCATGTCCTCATTGGCTGTTGTTTTGTCCGTCTGTGTGGGCAAATTTATAAAAAGTTTATTTCAGTTGAATCACACATCTTTAATTGTACTTTTGAACTTTATTCACATTTCTGACACCTTGAATAAGTGTTGTTCTCACTCTGTGCCTGCACTTTGTGTAGTTATAGAGAATTATAATTTCTTATCACACGTAAATTTCCAACTGATTCTAGATTTAATCCACAAAGCTTTTATGAGGCTAATGGACCCATAGTGGCCATAGTGGTGGAGTGGAGGTGTATTTTCAGTGCAGTGGTTACCAGCCAGCTGTCCTGTTACTTAACATGTTGCATGCTAAGTAAGTGTCAGGGTCAAAAGCCTTCTGCAGACTGTCAGCAAACTGCATCATCCTCAGAGAACGTATCAATCATATACCTGTACGTAAACAACAAGAATTAGCCATCTGTAAACAATTATCATGATACCATAAAGGTGTGGAGGGTGGTGCACTCACTTTAGATTTGTTTTGAAATCACAGGGATAGATGCAGACCTGTGTGAATTCATCTAAATGTGTTTGTGAGTGACCGTGTGTAGAGGAATGATCACTGTGCACAAACGCCCTTTGGCTAACACAGGAGGAACTCTAATGGGCTTGCATGGCTGATGGCAAGTGCTGCTCCAAATCAGCGAGGATTATCCTGTGGCATTCAAGCCTTTGCCGTCATTGCTAGAAATTAGCACAATCTCATGGTGTGCATGTGGAGAGGTCACCAATCCTGACGCTAGCTATCTTTTGCAAAAACAATTTGCTTGGCCAGCGTGCGGTAAAATCCCCCCAGATTAAGTCTGACCTGCCTCCCATAAAACCTTTACCTCTCATGGCTGCTGACAATGTTTTTGTGCGTATGAACAGTGCGTCATATTGGTGCTTCATGCTTTACCTGTAGAGACCAAACTAGGTGTCTTCCCTCGTGGGAACGTAAACTCATCAAAATCCTTATAGCTAACCATTGAACAAAGTGTCTTATATTCGATTACACTATTCATACTCACTTTATGTACAGATTCCCCTGGAGAACTACTTAGAGAACACTTCTCCTCTTCATCCTCCAGTTCCGGCAGATCTTTCAGCAAAATGTTAATGATGCTCCACCTCACCCCACTGCCCAGTACAATGAAACCATTGCAGTGTCTTTCAGAGCTGCCTCCCACCTGCTTCAAGGTGACACTGCTGGAAAGGAGGTCAACCGTGGCCATGAAAAGAGCACACACGCCCGTGTATATATAAATATCCAGTGTCAGCCATAGTATTTTCTCTGTTATTTTGTATTGTTTTATCGATATGTTCTACTTTGTTTATAATTTCACTTTCTCTACTAGTTGTTCTGTTTAAAATGAGGCAGTATGGTTCTTTTACACATTTGGGGATAACATGCTTACAGTTTTGGCAGCGAGGCTACATGGCCCCTTGCTGGTTCCACTGGGAGTTGTACATTTGAAGACAATATAGTTGGCCTTATAATTATACTGAACTGTTTTTTTTTGTTTTTCTTCTCTATCCCACATCCTCTGTTGCCCACAATCAACCAGATTCATTAATCCTGATCACACTGTGGACGGCAACAGCGCAAAATTAGGGCAAACATGCAAAGGTCAGTAAGGACTCAGGGATTTGTGAGTGGAGTTAAAAAGAGATCAAGCCTGCACCCAAAGGAGGAAGGGTTGTACATGTGGAAGTCAGCAGACATAGAACACGAAGGCTTGCATCAGCCTGTCTCTAAGTGGGCCAAGTCGCATGCACTGAAAGGGCTTAAGTACGCTATACCATGGGATTATGACCTTTGATCTGTGCAGCATCTGATTGGCCTAAAAAGGAGCTTTAGTGTTATCATGAGTGACAGGCTGGCACATGGTGAATGAAAAAGCTAGTGGTACAAATAGAGGGAGGTCAGAGGGATAGCCTCATCTTTTGCAACAGCACTTGTTGACTTGCTGAAGGAGGACAGGAAAGAGGGAACGTGCTGAATTTAAGGTAAGCTGGATATCTGGATGGCACTGATGGGTTGTGTGGGTTGGTTTGATATTAATCTGTCTGGCAACTTCAATAACTTGGTTTTATGCAAGAAATGAACACCTAATACTCCGAATTTGGTTCAAGAAGCTTCGACCCCTGCACGTTGAGAAAACAGGGGCACATCTCCCAGCAGATGGGTTTGTCTTTGAAGTGTGCCCATCCATGGCCGACCCAGAATGAGTTCCAGAGGAACGTGGAGTGCATCAAAAATTTAAACAAGCAACAGATGGCATCTGAGAGGAATCAAGTTCAGGCTGAAGAGATGGATGGATGGAAGAAGGCAGAGCCGGAGTTGGATCTTTCTTCTTTTTTTGTACTCGACATTTTTTCAGGCAATAATTCATCTATCGTCTGTTGAATATCTGCAATGCTTAGCGGAAATTTGTATGATTGCTTATCCATTTTTTTTATATTAAATCAGCTGTACAGACCAAAGTAATAGAGCTAAGAGTTGCATGGCATAGTTAGCCACCCACTCTGCAATCAAACCATGAACATGAAGTTCAGTGTGCATCTTATAACTGACATGCAAACTCTTCAAGTTCGTAATTCAAAGGTTTTCCAAATGCAATTACACTTGACCTGGTTCTGCCTCTTGTCTTCTGAGCTTTACCAGTCACTCGCAGACAAGGCGATGACCCTGAAAGAGCAGGCTACCTTGACCTGCTGGCAGCTGCCACTGGAATTTAAAGATAATGACATTAGCGACAGAGTAAGCGACACGTGCTGGTTTGGGCCTATTTAAGGCAACCGTTTGCATTAGTGAACACTTAGTCAGCTGTTTCCATTGCTGACATTGAATGAACCCGGCCACATGATTGATTGATTGGTGGAGATTGATAGGCCTTCTTAACCCAGAATCACAAAATAGACATGTGTTCTCACGTGTAAACAGTTGCATGGGTCATCACAGTGTTGTCCTAATACCTCAAAGACCCCAATCCTTTCTAAACGATATCATCTTATTTAATCCCATTTACCGTGGATATGGAACATTCACGTGTCTCTTTGCCTTAACGCCCCTGTCACGCCGATCAGCACCTTACGCAGCTGTTTGTCCATAACATTGCTTTTTTCTCTGTTTCTATCATAGATTGGATTTCAAAATGGCACATCTCACGAGCCTTCTCGGCATCTTGTGCCTGGTCGGGTCCGTCATCAGCCAGGACATGCCTTACGAGGACTACATGGCCCAGATCCAAGCCTGCCCTAAAGAGTGTCACTGCCCCCGAAACTTTCCGCGGGCTGTCTACTGTGACAACAAAGGCCTGAAGACCATCCCCCAAATCCCGCCACACACATGGTATCTCTACTTGCAGAACAATTTAATAGAAGTGCTGTCAGCTGATGCCCTGCGTAACGCCACACAACTGCGCTGGCTGACCCTAAACCGCAACAAAATCACCAGTGAAGGAGTGGAAGAAGGTGTCCTGAATGCAATGTCTCACCTGGCGCACCTGTACATGGATGACAACCTCTTGTCTTCAGTGCCATCGCCCCTGCCAGCCAGTCTGGAGCATCTACGTCTCTCTCGCAACCGCATCTCCAAGATCCCTGCCGGTGTCTTCATTGGTCTGGATAAGCTGACCCTCCTGGACCTCCAGGGGAACAAGTTGATGGATGATGCTGTGACGGAGGTGAGCCTGAAGGGTCTAAACAACCTGGTACAGATCAACCTAGCCAAGAACCAGCTGACGAGCATGCCTCTGGGCCTACCACCCACCACCACTCAGCTATTTCTTGATGGCAACAACATTGAGAAGATCCCAGCCGGCTATTTTAAAGGATTGCCCAAAGTGGCATTCCTGAGGCTCAACCACAACAAACTTGGGAGCAGCGGAGTTCCCAATGATGTGTTTAATATCTCCAGCATTTTGGATTTGCAGCTGTCCCACAACCAGCTGACTGAGGTGCCGGTCATTTCCTCAGGCCTTGAACACCTTCTCCTCGACCACAATAAGATCAAAAGTAAGTCTATGAGATCAGATTCATAGAGAAGACTTATTTGTATGCATCCGTTAAAGTGATGTAACCTTGATTTCCTTTTTTTGTTTTTACAGGCGTAAGCGGCTCCAATATCTGCCCTGTCTCCATAGACACTGTTGACGACTCTATCAATGAAAGTGTTCCTCGACTGCGCTACCTCCGGCTGGATGGCAACGAGATTAAACCACCAATTTCGAGGGATGTCATCCTCTGCTTCCGTCTCCTGACGTCCATTGTCATCTAAGAAAATGAAACTCATCTACATGTCATTGGCTAATTCTTATTTCCCCCAAGACAGTTTGGATGCTGGTCTAAAGTAATTGGACTTGTGACACAGGTCAAACTTTGCATGTGTGTGAAATATTTTTACACTAGTTGGCATCAACTGACTTTATTGTTGTGTCTTGGGGAAAAGTTCATTTTTTCTGGTCCAGAGAACATGAAGATTTCAGTTCAGTTCAAATAAAATTCAAAAGTTACAACAAAGTCTTGGAGGAATGTTCCAGCTAGAGACTGAACTGAGGCGGCTGTTGCCCACTAGTTGTGCCTTATGTTGTTGTAAACATCCGCATTCAGAATTATGAACCAAAATCTCTTACAACATAGCATGACGGTGATTTAGGGGCGAATTATGTACTTACGTTTGTGTGTTCTTATAACCCTAGAAAATGTATTTTGTTCGACAATTATGCATATGTACTGTAGGTAATTTATTTTTATTTAATATTATTTGAGCAAAATTGTCAAAAAATTTGCAAACATTTTAGAGTCCTGTCTATATTCATGGACAATATTTCTTAATATCTTTTATGCAAAAGAATGCCAACGCTACTTTTTAATTCTGGTCATTACTGAATAACCAGAATTAGATGAGCAAGAGATTCAATTTGAATTATCTTAATTTGAATAAAATATCCAAAAATGAAAATGTGATCTTGTCCTTTTTTTTACATCTCCTGCACTTTCACCAAAAATGTAAATTATTTAGTAGAAATACTGTTGACAATAGGTTACTTTTGCCTTAAGATTAAAATGTTTTTTTTCCAATCCATAAAACATTTTCTATGAATTACCTGACTCCCATTACATGAGTAAAGTAGCCTTGACCTAAATGTTGTGTTTATATATAATAACATACCCAGATCACCTTCACTCCTTCTACTCCCAGTCAAGTCTCAGGTCTTTTCAACACATAATCCATGTTTTCACTGACACAAACACGGTTTCCCAGCTCACTGTCAATTATCACATGAATTCCCAGGCTCTGCACAATGCACTCTGTCTCATACTGTGGGCATCAGTCACTGGGATAAGACATTTGAGGCCAAATTTCATTTAATTCTTTGCTTTTTTGAGAATGTTTGGCAGAAGAAAAGCTCTGAATATAAACCCCAGCTTATGTAGCAGGTGCAGACCAATTTCTGGCAGTCCCACTGTGTCCTTTTCCCCTCACTCATCAAAAGGTCTCGAGTTACCATCGCAGTGAGAGGAAGAGGTGGGCAGGTTGAACTTTGTGGCCAAATAAAGCAGACTGCAGCTTCCTGTGTGTCCATTCTTTCCCTTCCATCAATGGACACTAATGACAGATTGAGTAGGTGCATCTCTTTGAATTCCTCTGTATATGGTTGAAATAGAACCACATGCTTTGCTCTGACCCCAGATCAGCCAATTGTCCGTGAAGTCAAACTGTGTGATCCCCTCAACTGACTGCAGATCTGCAGATTTAGACGGCGCAAAGAGAAACCAGCTTCAACCAAAGAGGGAGGGCCGAGGCCTTTCCTCCAAGCGGGGACTTCCTCTCAGCTCCATGCTAACACGGGCTCCTGACAGAGATTCCATTGTGTACACGGGCTCCCCCCCCCCATACATGAAAGCAACACATGCCAAAGTTTCACCCCAGGAAAAGTCGCACAAATATTTCAGTCTGATTGAGTCTTATAAAAATAAAGGATACTCTTGTAAAGGACAAAAAGGTATTTCGTCACTGGGGGGGGCTTCGCTCTCTCTTTCTCCGTAGGCCTGGTGTGTGTTTGCTGTGTGTCTGCTTGAGAGGGTCGTGCAGGCTGGTGTGCAGTGTGGGGTGGGTGCTCTCCCAGTGACCAAAAGCAATCTGCTCTGGTCCAATCAGTCTCAGTGCCTACCTTCACACATAAGCGGCAGGGCACTCAGGTCTGCCAGAGCACACAGACCTACACACACCAACACACTCGTCACATTCACATACACAAGCACACACCTTTCACACACTTCATACAGACACACACACACACACACACACACACACACACACCCTCCCTCTTCAAGGCACCCTGCGCGACCTCTCACCATTGGCCAAGTCCCGGAGCCCTCAGCATCTCCATCACGGCTGAAGGGACCATTCGGGAAAGCAGGAGACAGAGGTAAGTGTTCTTGGTGCTATCTTCACGTTTGCTCAATGGCTCTGTGGTGCAGGGGATTGGACGGGCAGGCAGGCTCAACTAGCCCCTCCGAAACATGCTGCTAGTGGGGGTTCTCACTGGAGCTTCTGGTCCATGGGTTGGAGATGCAGCTGTTGATTTTCACTCACAGGTTTGCTGTGGAGGGTTGCAGGTGTCTACAATGTGGATGTGTTTCTTATCCTAAAGCAATGATGGTGGTTGTTAAATGTTGGTTGGTGGTTTTATCAGCTTCAGGAGATTCAGGTGTCCAACAGGTGGTTTTGGATCTGTGACAACTAATGACTTATTTTTCGTTTTTGCACTTTCTTCTGCCAGCTTTGCTCAAAATACCTCCTTCCAATTTAGGGAAAAAGTAATTAAAAAGTTTTGCTTGTTGTTAAAAAAGTTGTATACATCCCCTCTTAAATCAGAAACTTGTTTTCTCTAACAACGTTAAAATCTTTTTCACCTGCTTTTTGAAACTACCTGTTAACTTATCATGTGAGACAAATGCACCAGTTTCCTCTGCAACGAGCAGCAAAGGGACGTCCGTCATGTTTGCTTGTGGCTTTTGAGGGAAAAAGGTAGAATCGGTGGATTCTACCTTGTTTGCTTGTGGCTTTTGAGGGAAAAAGGTAGAATCGGTGGATATCTGGAATGCCCAACGTGGAGCCAAGCATAACACAGAGGTAGTCCGGAGGCTACACTCATACACACACACACAAACACACACACACACAGTTTTCCACACACTGCACACTGTGATGGTCTGTATTAAAGCACACCTCTGTCTCCAGCATAGTCCTGCTTTCAGTGTAGACATGCTGCATTTCTCAGGCTCGTGACAGAAATTTCAGTTCACTGGAGTCGTGGACTCGTCCGTTTCTCAGTCTGATGCACAATATTCACGTTAAAGTAAAAATAAAGAAATTGATTTGCATCGTTAGTCTATTGCTCTCATATCCACAAAGATTAGATTGACGGCTTAAATAACTCAGGGATGGTGTGTGCTTTTTTTTTCCAAATCTGTCCCCATCCTAAAATAGCAGCGGAGGTTTTTCAACTTTCTCCCTCTCTGAAAAGATAGGTGTGTTAAGACACAGTGTGTGTCTGTGAGAGGATGTGTCTTTCCAAGTGTGTGTGAATGTGTATATGTGTGTGTGTGAGTGTGTATGTGTGTGTGTTTGTGAGTATTTGCTGAATGAAGCTTTTCCTTGCAGGCGTAACTCATAGCCATCCTGTCCACAAACCTCGGTGGAATTTGGAGTTTGAGTGCTGAGACATGCAGCGACCGGGCCTCATAAAGCCCCTCTGTAAAGGGCGAGGGGTCGAGTTAGCTTAGAAACCTGTCTCTCCCTCTCTCTCTCTCTCTCTCTCTCTCTCTCTCTCTCTCGCACTCTCTCCCTCAGTCTTTTTTCTCACTCTCTCCATCTAACCCTGAGGGCCAGCGTCTTGTCCACCTCTCTCTCCATCTCGCTCTTTTCTCCTCTTCCTCCCTTCCCTCGCTCTCCATTTCTCTGCCCAGGCCTGGAGGACTTTCTTGAAACTGTTTCAGGGCCTGCAGCGATGTGGCTACACCTGCCGACAGTGTGCTGGGAAAATTCCCAACTCTCAGATCATGCATAACCCAGTCTAATATCGGGGATGCAGCTAATTAAGTGGTAATTAAATATACTAATCCTATCACAGTGGTTATTCACATTTTTTTAAATGAATAAACCTGGCTTAGCTTAGCAGGGAAATTAGTTACTATCCAGGTCAAGCCAGCTGTTAGAAGATCTGCATTCACACAAATTTTATATTCCTGTAGAAAAGGAACATCTCGCCTGTGCCCTCACTTCAGATTTATCGGCCCAGAATCTTGCTGCAGGATTCTGCCAAAGCCTTTTTTAGTATGATTGGAAGAAACAATCGAAACCTCAGCCAAAGACACAGGAATTCAAACAGGGCTTTGTCAGGGTTTTACTGACGAATGAGCAACTCAATAATCTCTGCTCCTCCCAAAAATTCTAAAAGGCCGACAGTAGATGTCTGATAGAAGTTTAGCGCTGCAGAATCAAGAATATGTCCCCATGGTTCCTCATCAGATCAGCTGTGACTTCTGACCTTTGACATGCCACAGGAAAGCAGCGATTTAAGCCAAGATGGCTACTCCGTGGAACAGAGAGCGTCCAGCTCACTGAGGCGTGAGGCCCTGATACTCTGATCTCTTCAGCTGTCTGCACCTCAGTAATGAATGCACCAACCCCAGTGACCCAAAGTCAAGCCCTGATCTATAGCAATATAAAGATGCTATACTGTCAATGGAGCCAATACCAGAGAGACCCGGCCTGTTGAAGTGCACCGATGTGGAACTTAAATCCTCAGCAGCAGGTTTAAAACTGATTATCTGAATTTGTTGGTGAAAGTTTGCCACGTTTGTTCTTACTTTTCAATTCAGTGTTTTGCCAGTAACGTGGGAGAAATTAAGTAAAATAGTGAATTGGAAATAAATGATGTTCACTCCTCGATCTTACCTCCCTCTGTCCCTGTCCAGGTGGACAATGAGGATGCTCGTGCGGCTCGTGTTGGGACTCTTCGTCCTCAAAGCGGTGGTGGCCAGCCCCAGATTTTCCCGACAAGCGGACTTGGACTCATACGACGGCACCAACTACGATGTGGATCTAGACAATTTAAATTTGGAGAACCCGGATATCTACGACTACGAGGATGGGCTGACAATCGATGATCCTCTGGTAAGAAACTGTGCAGGTCCAAGACCATTTCAGTAATTCACTTTCTGTTTTCCTGGGGTCATTCTATGTTGCCATTTATTCCACCGAGAAGAAAGTCAGAAAATCTTTTGCTCACCACCAAAAGGTTGACTAGGATGTCTATGATTCAGCTGGTTAGGAGACAGATATAATCTTTGAGAGATGGTGGAGACCAAAAACTGAGCTAAAAGAGAGGACTTACAGTTACCGAGTGGCTTGAAACATGACTCCAAATGAATGCTAAAATAAATGTTTTAATAGGCAACTGTTTGCTAACAATTTTGCTTTATCTTACAGGTGATAATATGTCAGGGTTTATAGATTGTAGCCCAAAAAAGTTTGACATGTGGAGCTGACGTGAGATTTTTGCATTTAAACAGTTATCTTTCTATCAGTTTAGTGGTTTGACATTACACACAAATATGCACGATATCTTGAGCTATTTCTGGAAACCTCGGGGGTGTCAGACAGATACAAGCTGCTCAAATTCCTCCGAAATCCCGATTTTCCTCCGATTTCACAATTCACAGCTGTGTTGGTGCAATAACTGGCTGGTTTGGACCTGAGGTCACCAGGTTCAGGGAGCAGACCGGCACCATGCTGCTACCAACAGGAGCCATTTGGAAAAGGGACAAACCGCTTTACAGCTTTAGCCCAAATACTTCACATTCATACCTTGGACAGGCTCCACTTTAACTTCCATGCCCTGGAGCCCACCTGGGTATGGGGAAGTTTTATTCCCGGACTTCTTTTTTATCTTGTTTTCCTATCTTTTAATCACGTCACATTCAGAAACATTCGTTAATTTATTTAGACATGGCCAATTCTTAAAAATCCCCAAATTGCTGCCAGAGTGTGGCAGGAAGGGGTTACTAACGTGAAAACGGATTCGGGAAGTTCACTCTCTTCAGATCTCACTGAGTGTCAAGTGGCACGCCTGCAGGGCATGCTGGGATGTAATCAAGTTTCATGTTCCCATTTACACTTCTATGCAACAAGGAAATTAGGCTGAAGTGATGTCAAATTGGCACGAGGCAAATGGCCCCATCGGCAGAGGGCCTTCATGCTTCTTTTGAGTTCAGTGGATTGCACTCACACAACTGAAGCTATCCCACAATGCATTGCAGATTTGGCAGAGTTATCGAGATGTGGTGGAACTAAGAACTTAAAGCGCAAAGTCGTAACCCACAATCTTTTGTCCCGAGTTTGAAATGTTTGACTTCTGGTCTGCAAATCGTGTGCAGACATGACAGAGCTCACTGTGGGAGAGTTGTCATGTGTCATGGGGGAATGGTTTTGATAATGTGTCTCTGTTTAACACGCCTGGATGTGACACAGCACGTTGCATAAGAGTCCGTGGGAGAAGAAACCTTCTCTTCTGACTGTACAAACTGAATAAACACACATTTATACACGCAGATTTGAGACGGAGCATAATGCAAAGATTTGTGTCTTTTTTTGTTTTGTCGACAACTTAGTTAAAGTTGAGACGACCGACGGTTGTTTGATATTGAAATGGTTCCATTCACATGTCAGATGTCGGGGTAGAAATGAAGCGATGATAAGCTCCCTGCCTCTGGAATGCTGAGTCTTTACTTTCCACATCCAGCTCTTTGTTAGTGCGTCTCCTCTTTCCCCTCGAGGAATGAGAAGTTCAGGCTCATCTACGATGTTATGTAAGCAAGTATCCTTAAGAACTGCAGCGTTCAAAAGCCCCTGCAATTGCTTTAATCGCAGACTTTAGGTCTATTTATCCATCCTTCGTTTGACACAGACTTTCTGTCTTTCAACACATTTCCTTGAGTCAGATAACAACTTTAGAACTATAGGTGGTTTTGTCCATTGCAGATGGTACCGCTGGTTGAACCTTTGTTGTACATATGC
Source organism: Pseudopleuronectes americanus (assembly GCA_038501795.1). Taxonomy (NCBI): domain Eukaryota; kingdom Metazoa; phylum Chordata; class Actinopteri; order Pleuronectiformes; family Pleuronectidae; genus Pseudopleuronectes; species Pseudopleuronectes americanus. The sequence continues at coordinate 12,153,136 of CM076737.1, forward strand.
TGGGGAAATTAACATTTATTCCTGTAAAATATAGATTCCTGCAATCGATAACATCAGTATAGTAGTTATTATGTGAGCCTCCTGTGGTTCTTCATTTAAAAAAACATATTAATGATAATAATATAGCACCTTTGCATAACAGTCTTTACACAATCCTTCGCAAAGAGGACTAAAGGCAAATAAGAAAAACAAAAAATTAAAGGCAACGAGTATTTAGCAATGGCATTTAAAATCCAAGGCATGAATACAATAATACAACATACACTAGAAGCCTAAAGCCATTCGGTAAAAATTAATTTTCTTAGAAAGGATTTAAAAACACAAGTTTTCTTTATCTCATATAATCTTGTCTATTGATTAACTTAAAAACGGGTGAATTCTGTCCCTGAAATGATTGAAACTATTGTCATGAAGTGCATTATACATGAAGCTACAGCCTGCAACGAGTTAGCTTAGCTAAAAGAATGGAAACAGGGGGAAACAGCTAGCCATGCCAGCATCTCTGAAGCTCACTCATTTACCAGATCATTTATTTTGGCTGTGACCAGTAGTTCAGCAAATCCTTCTGTCATCCTGTCGCTTGCCAAAGATGCAGCTGATGAAGCAACTGAATTTCAACTGACTGACATTCTACATACAGCATACAACATACAACATACAACATACAGCATACACAGCAACAACGTATTGATGCTCAGATTCAGCTTGTGCTCTCTGTGTTCCCGTGCTTTTTCCAGATTTTTCTGTATTTTTGGAGGCCAGCCTCTCGCCTCTTTTTCTCCCTGGAGTGTAAATGTTTGCTTTTGGGAAAGAGCGCTGCAGTGAGCTAACTCTGTGCAGGACATTTCAAAGGCCCACCTTGTTGTATCTCAAACTGTGCCTCTGCCAAGCTTCAACACTGCTGAATATCTCTTCCCCACCTGATTGAATGTGTCTACGTTGCCTTTTTCAAACCTTTTCTATGTGTCTGAATTCGTTCATCTGGACGTTTATTTACTTTGACCTCTCTGGGCTTATTGGCATCTGATCACTTCGATGGAACGTGGCTGAAAAGAATCAAATATGGATTCTTGAAGCTACCATGTGTGTCTTGGTTCCACAAGGACCATTCCCTTTTTCTGAGGGTAGAGTCAGACCCATTGGACGTGAGCGAGTTGCAGGTATTACCTGTGCTGGTGTGTGGGGTTTCAGGGCCCTCGTCTGGACAATAGTGGAACTGCAGGTTTCGTCAATAACCCAAATATTATAGGAAAAGTGCAACGACTTTACATGCATGAGTAATGCAATAAACTTGATTGGGTTGTCTTTTAATTGTAGAGTAATTTGATATTCATGAAATGAAAGTAAATTCAGCTCGAATATAGTTTTACATCCAAGTCTGGGGTTTTGCCTTCTGCAGCTTAAAGTTTAGTAAAAAGGCACAAGACAAGGTCTGCAAACACCATCACCATCATCAAACAGGAAGTAATAATGCTGAGAATTTCTTACCAAATATTAATTTCTTAAACAGATATATTTCCCTCTGATGTAAGGTTGGTTAGACGTGCAGAAATAATTTGCTGTCTGTACTATAGGCGCTGCAACCTCAACTCTTTACTGCCATCTAGTAGTGGAGGAAGGAAGTTATACAGTTCACCCTGAGGGGATGGACCAGGGCTGAGCTCCCTTCACAAATGATTCAATCAGTTAAAGTTTTGTTTTTTTCTGTTGAACAAAGTAAAGGAATAATAGAGAGGGAAGGGCAAAGAAGGGCAATATACAGAAATATAATGTAAACTAGCAACTAACTGTTAACATGTATGAAAACAAAGATACACTTTTCCTGTTCAGGGTCAAGTGTGTGGGGATGCTGCTTATACCAGAAAAATAAATAATACTATACAATAACATTTATTTATTTATTTTTGCTCATATGTTTTTTTTTGTCATTCTCCACAATGGTCACAGATGTTTAACTACGAATCTCAGGTTATGTTATTATTAACTTTTGCTCATGATGGCTCCAAATACATCCTATGATCATGTGACGGTTCGTCCTCATGACTCTGCTGTAGCTGCTTGTTGGGAATGAATACACAAAGTGTTAACTTTTCTGCTGAGTATTGTAACTCTAGATGTTGACGAAATAAAACAAACACTGCGAGAGATTTGGATTCTAAACATGAAATGGTCCTGCTTCCTGTTTACTTACTGACCGTCAACACGTGCACACATAAATGCCCGTGTCTGTCTTGTGAAACGACGTCCCACTGGGACCTGAGGCAGAACTCGTGCTACACAACCTTCAACATTAACTAAGTTGTCAAAAGATCTGTGGTTGGAAGCATGTGCACATTTTAATAGTCATATACTGATGCGTTGTGCCTCATACAAATACATGATTCATGACGTTTATTTGTCCAGAGCTGAAATAGATTTTTTTAAGCTTTGCAGGTTTTATCCGTCTGCACAGTGTTAATGTCATTTCATTTATATTAAGTCACTTTCTCAAAATAGTGTTAAGATGGAAAACTTCAGAGGATGTCTTCAAAAATAAGGGGAAATCTATTTTCTGTATATATTGTCATTATTATTTTAAATTGATAATAAATCAGAAACTGCACCGACAAGCCCACCTTTAAAACATTAGGGTGACCTTTCACTTAATTATATTGTGTGTCTGTGTGTGTGTGGAATTGGAGCTTAGCTGTTGATATGTGTATGTTTACTATTTTATTTTGGTATAAAGCTAAATATCTTTTTTCACCAGTGACCAATAATCACGTCTCCTTACTTCTTGGGAAATTAGCGATCTTGAGGAACGAATTAGACCTCATTTATTTTTATTGTGCTCATTTCTAAAGTCTTACATATTTGACTCACTGCTGCCATCTTTCCCTCAGATAGAGATTGGAACGCTGGCCCCACCTGACTACAACTACGTCGTACCCGAGGCCTCGCTGGAGGAGCAGCCAGAGGAGGAGGAGGAGGAGGAAGAGTTGCCGCTAACACCCCAGCTCATCCCTCAGGGTTCAGGGGGGTCCGGGGTCCTCATGGGCCCAGACACACAGAAAGGTCTGAAAAAGCACAAGCGTTTAGATTCTGCACACCCAAAAATTTCGGTACAAGCGAGTTCAGGAGGTTTGATAAGACCTGCTCTTCTTCAGGGGTCATATTTGTGACAGGAGCCCATAATTAACAAAAACCACAAAACACTAATCTGTCCTCACATTTCATTTTCTGCATCTTCATCAATCATTGTGTCCATGTGCATGTCTTCCATTTAACTGTCTGTTTAAATGTGTCCAATCATTATGTCTCCTTCTACTGAACCTGATTCATTATCCATGTCTGTCTCATGTTTTGTTTATTAATACCTAATCTTGTCTCTAACAAGAGGTGGAGCTGCGTCTGACGCCCATTGACATCCTTCATGTCTCCGGGTCTGGGGCCTCTGGAGCTTCTGGGGCTTCTGGAGCTTCTGGGGCCTCTGGGTCTGGAGGTTCAGGAGATTCACTCGGCTCTGGCTCCTCTGGAGATTCAGGTGACATTGTCCTGATCTCCGGAGATTCAGAGGAGCTGCTGAGCTCCGATGGGTCTGGAGAGTTCTTGTTATCTGGGGACATCTTGATATCTGGGGATTTCTCGGGATCTGGGGATTTCTCAGGGTCTGGGGTGGGATCCGGAACCTCTGGAGACTCTGGAGACTTTGGCTCTGGAGGTTCTGGGATTTCAATTGAACTCCCCCTGGGCTCTGGAGGGTCCGGGGACCAGTCTGGTTCTGGGTTCTCTGGTGATCTCTTCATCTCAGGGGCCTCCGGAAGCTCTGGGGTTTCTGGGGACTCTGGTGAGTCTGGGGACTCTGGAATAACTTTATTATCTGGAGGTCAGTACCTTTACAGAGCAGATGTTGATCTGTGTCTCACTCTGTGATTTATGTTGATTTATCGTCTTAAATTCCATTTAACTGCTTCTTTTGTAAATGTAGTTAAATGTTGATCTTATTTGTTTATTCGTCTAAATGTCGTATTTGCTCATATTCTTTCTAACAGTGTGAGTGCGATCGATTGGTTAATTGGTTGATTGATTGTCTATCTCCCTAACTGCGTGTCCCCTAACCCCAACCTTTGGCTCTAACAAGAGGAGGAGCTGCCCCTCATTCCCGACACTATCCCCCAAGAGGCATCGGGTGCTTCTGGGGATTTCTCAGGAGCTTCAGGAATCCCAGGGACCTCAGGGGATACTGGAGTTTCTGGAGACTTAGGCATCTCTGGAGCCTACGGGACCTCTGGTGTCTCTGGCTCCGGAGACGCCGAGGTCCCCGAGGTTGTTCTGGTCCCTGACATTGACGAAGGTCAGTATCAACTCTAGCTCTGTGTGAGATACGTTAAAGGAAGTCCCTGAGCAAAGTGCTGAGCCAGCTAGTCTTTATATGACCTGCAGCTTTAAATGTACCTTTGACTAGTACAGTAGAGCAAAGTTTTAATGAGGTGATGGTTTAAGCTCCTGTCTTAAAGCAAGGAGGCTAAAACCAGGCGTTTGAGACAGAGGCTGAAAAGAGGAGCTGCAGCAATGGACAGCCTGAGGAAAGATGTGTTTTCTGAACATTAGAATATAAGTGATGTTAAATATGTTCCCTTTAAAAGAAACTCTACAGAGTGCTGCAATTTAAAACTTTAGAACAGGTCAAGATTTATTGTGAAAGCTTTATTAGAGCAATAATCTGTTTCATTCACTTCAAGAACCTCTTTCACATTAATGTTTATACCAAGTCCAGTGTGATTATCTACCCTGTTATCCCCTCCCGGAGCCAAATTATACTACCGACAGATTTGGAATAACTTCCCTCAAAAATGTTCTGTGTTCCTTTCTAACAATCATGTTTTTTGTACCCACTCAGCAAATCACATTTCATGTCATAACACCGAAAGACAATTTCATTTAACCCCCGATCATTCCTCTAAATGCTAAAAACACAATATATTAGCAGTGATGAACTGATAATATACTGGATGTGACTTAACCACAGCGGCAAACAGCTGATTGCCAGACTTCCTACTCCATGCTCATCTAACCTGTTTCTTTAACACCTGATCTTGTCTCTAACAAGAGGAGGGGCTGCTTCCCACTACACCAGAAACCCCTCAGGAGGGTACTGGCGGTGTGGAAGGGTCAGTGAGCTCTGGATTGCCAGAACCCGACGAGCCAGATGAGCCTGTGGTTGACAGACAAGGTCAGTACTGAGCCAGACAGGGACAGAAGTCAGGATCGAATGAAATCTCTTCTGCGAGATCCTGCTAACTTAACTTAATTTGACTTCGGGGATTAGAAAAGTCTCGGGGCTTTGAGGGAGGTTAAGTCCCTAAACAATCGTCCACTCTACCTCCTATATCTTCATAATTGTCTCTATCCCTTGTTTTTCTTCTACTCCACCATCTTCTCATCCGTGCACTCCAGGTATGCCCACTTGCTTGCTGTGCACGTGCCTCGGCGGTTCGGTCTACTGTGATGACTTGAAGCTGGACAGCGTTCCACCTCTGCCCAAAGACACCACTCACTTCTATGCGCGCTACAACAGAATCATCAAGATCAACAAGTCCGACTTCGCCTCCATGAGTATGCTTCCCTTTCTTTGAATGAAATCATGTGAACACTAGACCAGGCACTGACCTTCAGTGAACGCCCGGTGTCTTTTTTTCTCGCCTCCTTCCAGACAAGTTGAAGAAAATCGACTTAACCGCCAACGAGATCACCAGCATCGACGACAAGGCGTTTATGGGTCTGCCCAACCTGGAGGAGCTGGTGATCCGAGAAAATCACATCCCACAGCTGCCTGCGCTCCCCGAGACCATGACCCTGATCGATGCCAGCCACAACAACATCGGCACCAAGGGTCTGCACAGAGAGGCGTTCAAGGTACATGCACGTTACTGTCCCACACCAGAGCCTTAAATCGGAGGGTTCGTCAATTATCCCATCGCTGCATTAATCAGCTGAATATCAGACATAAATAAACACACACTGATTGATTAGCCAGAAGTGACACAAAGGGTAAAAAACCAATAACCATCTGCTGCACACACACAGACAGAGTAACCTTCCTACGCGGTTTAACAATCAATTATTGATCAATACACATTGCATAGTTTGTCCACCAGAGGTCACCATTTCCATTCCTAAGTGTCAGAGATCAACATAAAAACAAAAAAGTTCACATCATCAGGTGAAGTGAAGGTACAGCATCTGTTTCTGTGATCACGACTCAATACAGAGAACAATGTTGTTAAGCAGATGTTACAGCACATTCCTCTTTGAAATAATACTTGATAGGGTTCTGTCATAAATGGTGACATCTACAGATCAGGGATACTAAAGATCTGTGTCTTTGTTTACTTTGTCTCCAGGATATGACCGGCCTGCTGTACCTGTACATCACAGACAACCACATCGACTACGTGCCTGTGCCTCTGCCAGACAGCCTGCGATCCCTACACCTACAGGTAGGTCGGCTTTGGCCTCACGTCTCATCGCTCTCCGAAAGGTCGACACTGAAGATGAAATGTCGAGAGCAATTAGGGTTAATCCTCTTTCTATTTCCATTTATATATGAAATAAATAGGAAAGTCATCTGGAGTATGAGGTGATTATAGATCTTGTATAAACGCACTTATTCTGTCTGGATGTCTGCTCGTGTTACAAATCAAACACTCACCCACGTAGTTTATGAAATCACCTGTGTGTGACTTTGATTATACTTAATATTTATTTTTGTATATATACTTTGATTAACTTAAATCCTTTCAGGTATATTTGTATACCCCGTATACACAAATCACGATTTGTTTCATAGGGCTTAACAAGGTGTGACAACCTCTGTGCTCCAGTCTCATTTATAATCATCAAACTATAACAATTAAGTTTCATCGCAGCAGATCTAAAACACGTGGATATGTCTCATGCTGTGTCATCCTCTTATCATGCAGCGCAACAATATTCAAATGATTCACGGAGACACGTTCTGCAACCTGAAAGATTTCAACTACATCAGGAACGCGCTGGAGGACATCCGTCTGGATGGCAACCCCATCAACCTCAGCAGGACCCCGCAGGCCTACGTCTGCCTGCCCCGCATACCCATCGGGGATCTCATTTAAACCACACAGACACATACTCTTGCACGAATGCAACCACATGCACACATCCCTTGTACATATTGACACACAAGACCAAACACACACACAGAAACCATTTGTTGACTCTTCAAATATGAACATGTCAGTCAAACTTTGTGTTGACATTTCATTAACGTCCCAAAACACGTAAATTATGAGTCACTCTGGTGATCAAGCACATCCACACTCTACTGCTCCTTTTTCCTACAGTTGTTCTGACTGCTATCATCAGTATAACACACACACTGTTACCAATCTCGAAAAATTCAATTCCAACCAAAATGCATGTACACACACACACACACACACACATACAAATACACACAAGAACTTTGTCAAAAGCCAAATTGTTCAGCACCTTGATGAAGTGACAGCATTCAGAGAAACCAGTTTATTGGAGCAAAAAAAAACTGAACATGTACGTTTCTGTTTATTCTCTGTACAAGACTGGCAAAAGAAGAAAAAAATAACAATAATATTGTTTAAAAATGTTTGTTTTTGTAAAAATTACATTAATATTAATAACAAATTTAACACTTTTGGAACTGTATACTAGCATAAGCTTAACAAAAGGTCAATTGAATCTAATGCAATAAAAGAAGCATTTAAATACATCATCATTTGTTGTAAAGTCTGTACTGTAATATAAAAATATATATTCTGAAAAAGAAACAAGATTTTTTTACATGAACTGCAATATTTGGTTTATTACATTTCAAAAAATGATGTTTCAACCAAGCACAATAGCTTCTACCAACGACTCTAATGTCTGGAGTCAAACAACTACAGACTATTGTTTGATTTTTTTGTGTTGATTTTGATTGTGGATGGGGTTGAGAATAATGCTAATAGCTTGCTATTGTGTGCTCTGTATGGAATAACCACAAGTGAATAAAGTTGTTTTGAAGACCTCTCTGAACCAGAAGTGGCTCAACGTTTTCATTGAGAAGTTGCAGGTTTAAGAAAAGCGTGGATTTCAAAGAGAAATACATTTTCCGACGTGACCCTCCGGACGATGTGCAGACCATCGGGTCCAAACTTTCCAGCAGGCAGGATGTAACGTATCAATTCTGCTCTGGTGATCACATCTGGGTTTTATCATGTTTGCATCTGTGACGTCATCAACACCCCCACTCGTTCGCAGGGAATCCATCGGCTACTCCAAGAGTCCGGAGGCTCTCACTCGGACATTTGCGCTCACACAGAATGTTAAGTGCAAAATCTGAGAACAGTCAAAAGTGAAAACTTATTTCGTGAATTCTAAAAACTTTCAACGAGTTTTTCAAACAAGGAAAGGAACCGCTCTTTCCTTTCCCTGTCCACAGCTGTTGAGTCTTTCCCCTCACCGTGGTTTTCCGTATTCTCCCCTGTTGCTTCTCCTGGGGCAAAGAGACCCTCCAGCCGGGCCTTCTCCCGCTCCAGAGCCCGCTGTTCCCTGCTCACAGCATCTTTGTCCTTCTCCACCATCGCCTTCTCCCTATCCAGCAACACCCTCTCTCGCTCCATCATCGCCATCTCTCTGTCAAGCGTGGCCCGGTCTCGCTCCAGAGTGGCGGCCTCCCGATCCAGCAACGCCCTCTCCCTCTGCAGAACCAGCCGCTCCCTTTCCATCATCCGTTTCTCCTTGTCCATCACCTGTCTCTCCGCCACCATCCCTTTTCTCTCGTCGTCCACCTCCTGCATGATTAGATTCAGGTCAATCCTTCCTTCCTCTTCCTCCTCCTCATCTCCGTTCAGCGAAACCTCGATCTCCGGCCTGTCTGCTTCCGAAGATACAGGGGCCGATGTCCCCATGGATACCCTCCTCCTCTTCATGGGCTTGGAGAAGGTTAAGAAATCCCGATTGTCTTTATCACCAGGGAAAACCTTGAGGATGGGGGCGCTGCCTTCCAGTCGACCCTCTGCGGCTTCGTCCATCAGGTGAAAGTGAGCCCACGTCTCAGGGAACACTTTCGTCACATCTGAGGGGTTCTTCAGGGCCTGCGGAGAAAGAGATGATGACATCAAGTTGAAAACCAGTCTGAATGTTTTATCAATCTAATGGAAACATAAATAAAAGGAATACCGTGTACTTCTCCTTCATGTTCTCCCACATTTGAGATGCTTGACTACAGGTCAGCTTGTGTTGTAATCCCATATGCTTGAGGATGGCCCTGAGAATATCACGAGCAAGGTGTTAGTTACAAAGTGATAATAACTATTCTACAGCTTCAATTCTGCAGAATGAAATTGGAGAAATCTGAACGCAGAGGATGGAAATAGGAAAAAACTATCAAGAAGTTGTTACATTAATATAGACCTTTGCTTTTATATACATTTGATGTCGGTGACGTACTTCCATGCCAGTGTGTACGAGTCCCTTTTTCCAGAGAAGAGGGAGTTATTACTAACCCTCAGCTTCACAAACTCTTCGGCTTCTCTCAGACTCACTAAGAGACAAAAAAGGGAGGAAAAAAATTAATTTTAATTTAAAGCAAATTGACCGTCCACTCTTTTTAGGCTCAATAACATTTAAAAGATAAGACAGAGAAAAAGCCCCTGTGGGAAATTAAACTGCAATTGGAGCTTGTTATTACACAGTGTTATTAGAAAGATAGATCGATTGATTTTATTTATATATATATATATATATATATATATATAGGTTAGAGTGGCTATTTAAACGGGAGGATTCACATTATTTACATGTGTACTCGGGGGAGGCCTCAGGTGCTGAGGTGGGTGATCTGGGGGAGGCCTCAGGTGCGCAGGTGGATGATCTGGGGGAGGCCTCGGGTGCTGAGGTGGATGATCTGGGGGAGGCCTCAGGTGCTGAGGTGGATGATCTGGGGGAGGCCTCAGGTGCTGCGGTGGATGATCTGGGGGAGGCCTCGGGTGCTGAGGTGGATGACGGCTCCGTCCGCTGTTCATGATAATAAAAGAACAGGCAGTTGCTCTGTTAGCAATATGAAAATTGCGTGTGACTCCAACAATGAAAGTAACATAACTGCATTCAGTACATCAACAAGGTAAGCACTTTAAGAACAGGCAGTTGCTCTTTGTTCGGTGCATTTTGTGTTTATGACCAGAAGCCTGACCGAGCTGCCTATATATGTTCTTTTCTACTTTCACTGCTAGTGTGCCAACTCCCTCACCAACAGTTTGGTCTTTTAACGATTGCAAAAACATCTACAACACAGACTCATTTGCCAGCATTTATCCCGTGTTACGGTTTGCAATATGTTGAAGCCTACAAGGACAATGTATATCTGCAGTGTGGCTCTCCCACCCCCTGACTACACAGCCAGCTCGAGCACAAAGAGGCTGTTCAAAAAGATAAATATTTACCTTTTTGTCGTGTTTAGTCTTGGTCTGACGATGCTTTATGTGTGGCATCAACCACGACATGAATATAAAGAAGTCAGGGACCTTCTGCCCCACTGCATCGCCACTGCGGCCTCTTGTGGTCTTCTTGACCCGGACAAATTTGTCCCGAATCCTCCTCCATGTCTTAATGCACTCGGGCACCTCTAGCCCGACCGCAGCCGAAATCTCTCTCCATGAGTTCGCGGTCAAATTTGCGTCTTTGTACGTACTCGAAGTCGGGTTGTACAGGTGCTCGTACCGCCGGACCTCTTCCACTAGGCGCTCCTCAATGATCGTGTCCATATTTGAATCGTAGTTCTGTTTGGGTTTTAAAACGGCGGGACTGTTATTATACGGGACGAAACCGGAAGTGTGAGATCCGGAATTGTGAGATTCCGGAAATGATGTCGTTCGGAAATGATGTCGATAGCAGACCAATCACAGCCTTCGTGGCTCGTTCCTACTTCCGAGGGACGCTACAATCTTCAACGCCACCCAGCGGTGTGGAGGGTTTATCACACTCATTCTTTACACACAATTTATTTAAATGTCCACTAGAACACTTTTTATAGGGAAAATATTTAAACTTATATTTATTCATCACAATATATGTTTGTATTTATATTTTTCTTGACATGGAGGAAGTGTAACATTTACTCATTCCCTTATTATAAATGTATTTTTTCATACTTTTGAGTGTATTTTTTTTTACATACCGGTACTGTATATATTTGTCAAAAGATGATTTTTATTTAAAACACGTATGATAAGTTAATAAGGGAAAAACATATCTTTAGCCTGTGTTGGGACCTTTTAAAAAAAAACTAAGGTCTAACAAGATAAAAAGTTTCCCATCGATGAGTCACCAGTAACTTGACAAACAGCTGGATGTGTTTGTGATGTCATTGAAAACTCAGAATGAAAATGAAAGCATTATTTCAAACTGCTCTAATCCTTTCGTTTTCATGTTAGGTATCATTACAGAGAGCAAACTGCAGGATGGCGACAGCTCGCAGTGAGTAGAGCCTCTCTACTACATTATGTTTGATTGTTTCCAGCGTTGACTGTGTGTCTGCTATGGTGGTTTTGTTAACAGCTCCTGAGGACGAAGACCCCCCTGAGGCCGGCTATTGGTCGCCCAGAGGCAGAGATTCAGATTCAGACGATGATTTTCAGGTTTGTCTCCTGTAGGATGTTGGAATCTGTATCAGTTTCACTATCACTTACTTACATTTACAGTGATGAAAACCCCCTTATATGTTGAATTTAAGGTGACTGCGAAGGAGCCCTGCAGGTATTACAATAAGGGCCACTGTCGGGACGGTGACAGGTGCACACACCCGCACGTCTGCAAGTTTGCCCTGAGTGGAAACTGTCGATACGGGTCCGGATGTAAGCTGAAACACCCCAGAGGAGGAAGGAGGTCGAGTCAGGCCGGAGGGGGCACCAAAGAGCGATCTACATCGAGAGGTGATGAGCAGGACGAGAGAAAACCTGACTCTCTCTCTCTCTCTCTCTCTCTCTCTCTCTCTCTCTCTCTCTCTCTCGCTCTCCCTCTCTCTCTCTCTCTCTGAGAGTTTATGGACAAAAGTAATAGAACACACACACACACACACATATATATACTACCAGTATAATAGTACAATAAAGATGGTAAAAAAAAATACTACAAATGTTACAAAAGTATAATAGAATATTATTTATTTATAATACATTTATCTAATTCTGTTTACATTCATTTTATTCTCACCAGATCCAATGATTTCTGACGGCCAACTCTACAAGTGGCAGTTGAATGATGGAACCGGCTGGATGGATTTTAGTAATGATCATGTGATCGAGGCCCAGTATTGCCTGCCCCACACCAAAAGTATTAAACTCTACAACACAACGCATGGGTAAAAGTTTAAAAACACATTGTTAATAATTGTTTTGCTTCAATCAATCAATATTTGACTACAGGTGGTATTTTGTTTCCTGCTGCCAAGGAATTCCAAAAACACAGCAATTAATGATTAATGATTTATCTCTTTGTCTCTGCGCAGGGTCGTAAACATTGATTTTACGTCGATGACAGTTTCTGGGAAGAGCCTGAGAGTGAGACGTCTGGATGATGGACACACAGAGTGGGTCTGGTTCTGCACTTTGTATAGTAAGTGGATCAAGTACGGAGACAAGGTAAAGGGCCACTAAGCTTTGTTTACATGTTTACAGTTTTTTTAACCAAAAATTGTGAACATGTTTAGATCTGTTTGTCTTCTCTTCCAGGATCCAGAGGGAAAACCCACTCCGGCGAACAGCTCCGACATAGAACAGAAGTTCCAGAGCAACCCAACAAGCTCTTTCACTTTCAACATCGGCGCTAAAACCTATGAAATAAAATTCGCAGGTGAGGTTTATTCATATTAACGTTACAGAATATAGATTTTGAAAAAAGAAATACTACATACAAGTATCTCATTGTTCCTTCTTGTCATTTAACAGAAATGCGACAGGTGAGTTCGGACAGAAAGAGGAAAGTCACCCGCCGTCCAATTTACCGGCAGCGCCAAGCAGGGGCAGGGTGAGTTTTGTGGTTTCTTTATTTGTTGGCCAAATTGATAACATTTTAATCTAGGGGGAAAAGCTCATAGTGCACTATCCGTCTATCACAAAATCTGCCCACAAGAATATATACTAAGGATCACTAGCCTACACATTATACGTTGTTTGTTTAATCTTTACAAAACAGATTGTAAAGACACAATTCACAGTTTTTACGGAGGATTTCTTGCAGTTGTCAAGTTGACCTCCATCGTGTTTGTGTTCCCTGTACCTTGACCGTATTCCCTTATTATGTGCATTAGCAAATTACCGAATTTAACGAAATGTTGGTTGTAACAGAGTTCCTCAAGGCCATTCAGTTTCCCAGAATACTGCTGTGGGCACCAAACCTCAGTGGCAGTTCGAGGGGGACAATCGAGGTTGGCACAACTTCAAAAACACGGTGGGTTACCTTTCCGTATGGCATTTACAAAATATTATATATATAATAGTTCTAAGCTACTCAATGTTAAATTTGCTGGTCTTGTCTCTGCAGCGCGGCACAAATGAAACCAGCGATGACATTGAGCGGAAGTTCCAGGACGACCCCAACAAGACCATGAACTTCAAAGCCAACGGAAACACCTACAATCTGGACTTTGGAGGTTAGATTATTTATGAATATTTATATAAAAGGTGCATCTAACTCCACGCAAAAAATCCAAAAAACATATTATGTATAAAAGTATTTTTTTTAAAAAACCATAGTTTGAGTATTCTGTTCTTATCGTCACATTGTTCTTATGAAAAGAATCTCAGCTGGATCTTTCTGTAATTTTCTTCAATAGAAATCCTGCAACACGACATGGAGAATTTAATCTATGTTTATTTTTTTTACTATTATTTCCTACAGCAATGATCCAAACCAACCTCAAGACCAAGTTCACACGCAAGATCAGACGTGTGCTGGTGTGAGCGTCGAAGACGAGTTTGACCTCCAGAGGACAGTCCAGAAGAAAGTTTCATTAATGTGGAGAATGCTTTGTCAATGGCTTTCAATAGAATAGAATATGATCTGGAGTATATTGGTCTTATAATAGTTATAATGGTTGACTTAATATTGTGTTTACATTGAATTATTCTGAAGAATGTTGAGTATACCAAAAACTTTTCCAAAGAATTTTTCCACCTTTATGGTGCAAAACAGACTTGCACTCCAATGATGTACTGCCAACTTGTCATAACTTACAAGATATGTTTACTTGAACTCATTCTCATTGCTACATTACTACCAGCACACTGCCATAACACAGGAATGCAAGTATTGTATGTTGATAAATCTGAGAAAGAAAATACACCCCCCACAAATTCATATTCGATGTTGCAACACATTGAACACAGCTTCTTTTGTAACAGGAGTGACTCAAATGTAATGCAAATGAATTGAAGATATTTTGTATACTGCCTTTCAGGTGTTTTCTAATGACTTTTAAAGACATAACACAGGTTTACACAATCAATACTATGCAATTGTTCAAAAGTTGTTTTTAGTCAGTCTATGGTCTTATGTATGCTGCTGAAAAAAAATAGGTATGATTATGAATTCAAATATATATCCTGTTTATTTTTGCTGCTTTTTCTTTATTTGTGTGATTCTAAATCTAAGATAAACCTTGTATGACGATAAATCAAGGTCTAGGGTTCGAGTCTTTGTTTTCTTATTGATCTTTTATTTCATGTGTTTGATTTTATTGTAAAGCATTTTGAGCTGCATTTTATGTGTGAAGGGTTATTTATAAATGCATTTATTATTATTATGTGAAATAAACAAAGGATGAAATAACTAAAGTCAGTAAACCTCTCTTTTTTATTTCTTATTTAATTTTTGTATATCTTATTTTTGTTAATATGACAATACTGACAATATCACCTCTGTTTTTAGAAAGAACTAACGAGATACATTGTTATTTTTAATGATTAAAAACTCAACGCAATTATTTTCAGAAAAACAACGGAATTCATTATCCAGTGTCTCTTCATGATATAAACTGTACTGCGTGTGGCCGACTGTAGAGGGCAGCAGTGCACGGACCCTGTCGGTCGGTTTTCACGTTCAGGGGAGGAAGAGGAAGAGGGAAGCGTGCTGACGTCACACGCAGAGCTCATCATGGCGGTGGATTTGACTCCTCGCTTCAGAAGGTTGAACAGCCAAACAAGAAGCTTGCGTGAAAATATACAGCACGGTAAGTTCTGAACTCTGACGCTAAACACCTATCGCGTGACGTGGTTTCATTTTACGTTAAAAAAGCGAACAAACAAAGCTCGTGTGCGGTGTTTGAACTGAGAATCGGCTCCACACGTCAAACACCATGTTCCTGCTGTTGTTTATGGATGTTTTTAAGGGACATTGACATTTGAATGAGCCCAAATCTCGCTTTGTATTGTGTAGTAAACGGAGATATTGCAAAGAACATACGTATAAACAGCTTTAGACTGGTTTAGGTGGGAAGGCATAGTATACATGGTGAACATAAACGCTATCTGCTGTTTAAATGTGCATGAATTCACTCTAGTAAACTAAATAGTATATTGTATTTGTAATACACAGTAATACAGAGAGAGAGTGTGTGTGTGTGTGTGTGTGTGCTAAGGGTTTTAATTTTTATTGGGACTGTTGCTGTTGAAGGTTGTGATAATTATCGATATTGTTGTATTTGACTGCCCCAAGTAAAATGCAGAAAAGCATCGTTTTGAATCAGTCACGTCATTAAACATTCTATTGTTAAATAATTGTCACTTATGCATCAATGCATTAACACACAACTGGAGCTGGTTGTAACTAATGTAGACTCATTTCCTAATTTCTAAAATAACTATAACTATAACAACTATAACGAGACCTACATTTATACATGTGCTTTTAATTAAATTTAATGTATTTATGTCTCTTTCTATTTATACATAATAAACTGATTTGATTGTTTTAACTTTATCCTTTTAGGACTGTTACAAAATGTGCTATTGCTTTAATGAAAACATTTAAACCTACTAACTTATTTTGACCTATTTTCCTCTAACCCTGTGTCTCCTAATAGTTTTCTCTGGGCCCTTTGGTGCCACTCAGCTATGGCACAGCATCATCCAGGCCCTGCAAACCCAGGTGGAGGTGCGTCGCTGCAGGAGGCACCTACGCGTCCATGCCGAATGTTTCACAGGCTCAGATGCTGTGGACGCCGTCCTCAGTTATCTGATGCAGAATGTGGTGTTTTGCTCGAGTGAGGTGTCTCGTCTCAAAGCTGCTCGGCTCTGCCAGGCTCTGATGGAGGCGAAGGTGTTTGAGCCAGTGGGAACCAAGCTGTTTCGCAGAGACAAGGAAGTGACGTTTGAGGACAGCAGCTGCAGCCTCTACCGTTTCCTGGAATATAAAGTGGTACCCAGCTCTTCCATGAAGGGATGCCGTAGTGTCACAGAAAACATGTCACCAGAGGAGCCGGAGACTAAGAGAAAGAAGAGCTCCAGGTTTCTTTCACATTTAATTTATTATACTGAAGCTTCACTAATTAAACTCAGTATGGAGGTCTTGTAACAAACCATGAATTTGATTTTAGTAAATATTTAGATAAATATAAACAGGTTTATATATAAATAGTGTTATATTAGACTAGATAATGTCTCGCACTTTGCTTTTAAAATAGTTAATGGAGTCATTAAGTCAAGTTAAAGAAACGGCTAAATAAACTATGACTGCATGCGTGAATGTTATGGCCATATTGTTCAAGTTTTATTCCCTAGGGTCATTCACCTTCCAATACTGATTTTAATATATATAAGCACTAAGTCTTCAAGACTTGAAAAATATTTATTTTCTCTGCAGAAGCGACCTGAGAACAATCTCCAATCCTCTTGCTGTCGGCCCATCAGACAAGAGGGTTGAGAGGCTGCTGGGGAGCATCAACCTGCGGCCCATCACGTCACCGGGTTCACATACAGCTGCAGCATCTTCCGTCTTTCTGTCCAAGGCTGGTAAGACTGCGCTGGTCTTTCAGTATTCTACAGTACAACAAGTGTCATGTACAAGATTGATCAGAAAAACACATTTTACCAACCATTTTATTTTAATTTCTTTCACAGCTGTAGAGGAGGTTTGGAAGCAGCAGACGCTGCTGCAGCTGCTGCAGATAGTGGAGCTGCCCATGCTGGACTGCATCCTGACCTCTCCTTCCAGTGTTGAGTCTCAGGCCTGCAGAGCTCTTCTGACCACCCAGGACCTGGTTATCTCCAACACGTGTCTGGAGAGAGAGATTCCCAACGCCCTTAACCTGCCACAGTTAGTGCTCTGATTAATACTCTTTTGCACACTAGACAAAAATTGATCGTGCTTAAATACACTAAAATTAAATGAGATAATGCTCTGGTTGTCCACATATTTTCGCTCCTGTTCAGGGACAGTAAAATTGTTTCATCACCGTTTTATCTCAGGCTGGATGGGTGGCTGTCGGCAGCAGCAGACTGTTTGGAGCTCTTCCCCGACCAGCTGATCGTGTTTGCAGGGGAGCAGCTCCGCCAAGGCAGCGTTGCCTCTGCAGAGGATGGAAGTGCAGAGCAGAGGTCCACCCAGAAGAGACTGCTCTTTGACACCATTGCCAAGTACTACAGTGGACAGGAAAAAGCTCCACTTCTCTCGGGACGCTACCTGGATATACATGTTGCAATTCTGAATCTCCTCGGTGAGAGTTGAAGTGTTTAATGGTGACTGTATGTTTAATGTGTGAGAACCCATTTCTGACTGTCTTGATTTCAAATGATAAGTGATTGTACATGTGAAGCATTTTGTCCCAGTGCCTACATTTCTGTTCTAGCCTGAGCTTCCTCTCTTTGTGTAAGAATCCTGTCTGTTTGCTCCCTCTCCTGACCATCTCTTCTTTCTTTCTAGATGAAGGGAAGGTGCAGGATTCCATCAAAGCATCTCAGTTGTGTTTGCGACTTCTGGAGAGAAATGTGAGAGATGAGCTGCGGAGATTACTGGCCTACATGGCCACGGCAGCTCACCCAGATGCCTGTCGTCTACAGAAACAAGTAGGTCACTCGTCTCCTCCTCCTAAATCATACCATCAGCTCCAGCTTTTTGCACATTGAATTAATCATTAAGCACAGCACTTATTTTTAGATTTGTGTATAGCTCTAGTCTTTTTATATGTTGTATTCTAACAATCACTGATATTCTCTTATGTTTCCTTTCAGACTGATAATAAGGCCTTGGTCTGCCGCACTTTTCAAAGAGCAATTGTCCAGAATCACGAACTGACTCGATCCCAGAGTGAAACCCTGGTTCTGTTTCTCATGGACAGTCACACTGAGCTCTTCAAGGTGCACTTCTCTTCTCTCTGTCTTGTTTTTGAACATTGTAATCATAAACAAACAACACAAGTAAATTAAACAGATGTTAGCAGGAGCATCTCGGTCAATATATTCCGCCTCTTATGTTATTGTTTGTTGCTCAAACTAGAAATAAGAAGAAGAAAGATTTCAATCGCCAAATTCTTGTCCTTTTTTCTCCTGTAATAAATACAGACCCCTACGTCCCTTATTGATGCTGTGAGAAGAACACTGAGGACTATGCAGCTGGGAAAAGACCCTGATTCAATTGCTAGTAAGTCAAACACAACAGTGACTAAATATGCACAAGTTAAACCACCACAAGAAAATGTATATAAAACCCTTCAGAACTTTTAATGCGTTTATTGTACTTCATGCTAATTTGGATGATGTGTTTGGAACAACTGACAATCACTGATGATCTTCGAAAATGATTTTTTAGTAAAAGTAAATGAGAGGTTTTAATCTTAACCTGGGGCTGAACTTTGTGAGCTTAATTGTTTTGTCCACATGGTGACACTGTTGCTCCAGATCCACACCAAAACCAAATCACTTCTTCTCTGCCCAATGTTCATCGACGCTCACATCAGTCACTTTCTCCTTATGTGCTTTGCAGCGTTCACCTTCTGCCAGCAGGCGACACCGCAGGAGTACGAGGACCAGCGCGAGGCTACCACCCTGGAGAGCCTCAAGCAGCTTCTACGTGATATTTCCTCCAGTGAGAGCATGTCTGCCAAAGACAAGAGGAGGTTGCTCAAAGAGTTTGAAAAACATCACCCTGTGGTTTTCCTCCAACATTTCTCCGGCACCTTCTGAAACGTACAGCTGGAGGGTATCGGTTTGATTTTCAAGGTGCACTTGACAGAGCCAGTGGGTGATGGTACAGCGCTTATACTGAGGAATGATAACATTTTAACTAGGTCCGATAAAACATGTTGGCCTTATAATTCTGGATGCTTTAAAAATTGCCATACAAATCTAGTGTGTAGAGATGGATTGATGCCTTTATAAAAATGTTTCCTCAGCATGTTGTGTGGCTGCAGCTGCCATAATTACTTTTTTTAAAACACAGCGGGCTTCAATAGTCAAGGTTTTATTTGTCGCTATGCTTTAAGTACTGCAATGGGTGTTTTGTATACAATGAAGTTCTTTGAGTAATATATGTATTTTTCAAAGAAACTGTAGTGGTGACAAGGTGGTTAGCACTGTTTCCTAACACAGCAAGAAGGTTCCCAGTTTGAATCCCAGCTTGGCCAGGCACCTCTCTGTGTGGGGTTTGCATGTATTGGGTTATGTCATTTGGAGACTCTAACTTGACCGTCGGTGGGAATGTGAGAGTGACGGTTGTTCGTCTCTGTATGTTGACCCGACAATATGCCAGCTACCTGTCTGGGTTTGGCTTCAGCTCCCCCTGTGCTCGTCAAAGTGTATGTGGTGAAGATAATGGATGAATGTGACTGGTTTTGCACTCGTCCATGAAGGATAAATGATCAGTTCATCTGATATAATCAATGTCTAAATGTGGTCGTCTCTGAGCTGTGAGATCTCCAGCTGTGGGTAGCAAGGAAACTGCACTGGTTGGCGGAGGCTTACAATTTAGCATTTTTCGTTGGTTGAGTAACAAAAGTAACACTGATTTTAGGATGCAGAAATTCAAGATTTTATGAAATATATAATGAAGTTATAAAACAAAAGGGATCACTGGAAAACATTTTATCAGCCATTTAGCCGACTGTATTGAGGCTGGGTATCTTGCAGTTTTGGAAAAGCGATTGTGCACTTTGATAAGGAATTCATATTCCTACATATCTAGTGAAGAATACAAATAATATAGCAGGCATTTTCTCTTGGTTTTGAAGTTTTACTGTAGCTTGCAATGTTGCGTTTGGAAAAAAAACACTAATGTAGCTGAAATTTTACACATAATGTAAATTGTTTTTGTTAGAGATGATGCACAATGTTTTCCTCCTGAGAATGAATATGAAATGTGTGAGTGTTAAGCTAACAGGAGCTCAGGTTAATATGAAGTTTATTATTTTAATAGGGATTTTAGTCGCACTAACTTGGTCAAATATGTTGGAGTTTTAACTTTGTAGGGTTTTACATGAACGAAGAATATTAAATGGCTAATAATCTAATCTTTGGTGAAGCACAGTACCTCGGTTGGATTCTAATCTTTTAACTGGTGAGGTCATGCACGTTAAAACAAAAGTTGCTCTCAAATCGTCAGTCAGCATTTTTTGTTCCGTGTACCAACACTAAAATCATGTTAGAATGCACTTTATAATGCTGAAACATGCTTTATTTTCTTTCTGAATAAATTGTGTAATTGATCCAAAAAAAAACTGTTTCCATTCAATTATTTACTGAATGAATATCCTCCTCCTTTAGATTATTTCATCTCCATGTTTACTGGTTATGTCCTGATCTCGGTTGCTTACTTAAGGTGACTGGGCCTTTGCTGTTAGAGCCCGAAACTGGAACAGGTAACCTATTGAGATCAGACGGGCAGCATCCTAGTCTTTGACCTCTCTTCTTAAAAACATTTTCTATTAAGAACTTCTTCTAGCTCTATCATCTCCATTTATTTTTTTCAGCTGCCCTTTATTTTATTTTTTTAAAGAAAAGTGCTATATAATATGAAGGTATTATTCTATTGTAATAATGGTGTATAGTCACGGATTTACCTAATGTTGTGCTGACCAATAACATATATTTATACATAATTATGACACATTTTAAAGTAGTTTTATTTATCAATAATAATGACAAATAAAATAAAATTAAATGAATCCCTCGCAGTCCACTTCTGCGCAGGAAATTAAAGAAATCACAAAACAGTCGGATTACAGTTAAATCGAACATTGATAGTTAATGACTCAGCTATTTTTAATTATATGACATGAGGATATAAAGTAATGCTGTATAAAAAAAATGCACATCCTTAAAGTACAAGTGAAAGTGCAACAACCGTTAATAATTGCAGATATTACACGTGAGGAGTTTTTATACTTTTTCTATGACGTCGATGCACCTGACGCCACGGAAAGAACCCGGAAGTGGGGTTGTTAGCTCCTCAGCGCGCTAACCTAGCTAGCTCCTGTCGTCTGCGGATGGAAGACATGGGGGCTGTGTGTATCTGCCATCACTGACAGCGCCACTGCCGAGAGGCCACACGTTACAGGGAAACCACCTGACAGACATATTCCCACTAAGGCAAGTGGACGGAGGAGGGGATGGGGGGGTAATGTTGTTGATGTCAGTAACGCCACTGTCTTACCTGCGCGTTCCGGGCTAGCTAGCTTGGCTACGTGGCCACCGGGATCTGTTTATGTGTGTGTGTGTGTGTGTTTTGATAACAAAGACAAACAAGGCTTTAGCTGTTAGCCACGGTGATGTCAGCTGTCCGGGGCTACGTGGGGGGGAGGTGGAGGGTTGATGGAGGTTTTGGGAAACCACTGCCCCATTACCATAGGTTCCCACAGCGCTGCGCCAGTTTGCTTTTCTAACGTGCGAGTAGTGGCGCAACAAGACTGCTAACGTCGAGGTGTGTGTGTGTGTGTGTGTGTGTGTGTGTGTGTGTGTGTGTGTGTGTGTGTGTGTGTGTGTGTGTGTGTGTGTGTGTGTGTGTGTGTGTGTGTGTGTGTGTGTGTGTGTGTGTGTGTGTGTGTGTGTGTGTGTGTGTGTGTGTGTGTGTGTGTGTGTGTGGTGTGTGTGTGTGTGTGTGTGTGTGTGTGTGTGTGTGTGTGTGTGTGTGTGTGTGTGTGTGTGGTGTGTGTGTGTGTGTGTGTGTGTGTGTGTGTGTGTGTGTGTGTGTGTGTGTGTGTGTGTGTGTGTGTGTGTGTGTGTGTGTGTGTGTGTGTGTGTGTGTGTGTGTGTGTGTGTGTGTGTGTGTGTGTGTGTGTGTGTGTGTGTGTGTGTGTGTGTGTGTGTGTGTGTGTGTGTGTGTGTGTGTGTGTGTGTGTGTGTGTCTACCGGACGTGACAGTCACGCCAAGCGGACACAATACAGGTTTAACACGCTAAGATGCGGTTGAAGTGACCTGTCGAAACACGCCGAGGTTAGCAACCCGGGTTAGATAACCTGCCTCCTGGGGGCAAACGTGCTAGCCACTGTGCTAAGGTAGGCTCTGCGGTGAGATGACCCACTCTGTTAAGTGGTTAGTTAATGTCAGGTGAATTGGTAAGACAACATGTTTAATGATTCATTAAAAAGACTGCAGGAACTCTATGAATTGACTTTGTCTACACTTGCATCCTCTGCTGTGTATAGTATTGCATGTTTTTACATTGAGCTCTCTAACTTTGCTCGAATCTGATCAACTCAATATGTCTGCTGTCCTTTTCTTACTTTACATAAATAATAATAACAATAAACTATTTATTTAGCACTTTAAAAACACAGTTACAAGGTGCTTCATTAGAAATGAATAAAACTGGGGTAAGAAACACTGACATAAATGCCTTGCAGCATCAGATTGAGACATGCATATTAATAGACTGCATATTTGTTTTATATATAAAGCTTATTCGGCCTTATTTCTATTTAGTGAAATACAAATTAAAGGACTAAAAGCCTATTCGAGGCAGATAAAAAGATAAGAAGTTGTAGCCATTATTGTTACTGTCGGTCATGTTCTTTTGTCTGACTTCCTGTTCCCTGAAATTCTATCAAGTACTCTGAAATATATTGTGAAAGAGGTACTTCACTGTGGTGTGCATGAGTTGTCCCTGAAACATTTCATATTTGTGAGGAAAGGTTGTCCTATTATGGCACATATTCTCCTCAGCTTAAAGCGGGCGCTGACCGGAACTTTAATGTGCACATTTTTAAGCAGGTTTCTTGGATTGCATGTCGAGTGGATTGTTTGGCTTTTGTTATTCTGTTAAAAAAGGTTCGGCTGCAGCTGTATTTGTCAGTGACTGCAAAGCCTGGTTTATAACTCTCTAGATAAACAGATTTTTTCTCTCCCTCACTCCTCAGCTGCCAGGTCAGGCCTGAACATGGAATCCATGCTGAACAAGCTTAAAAGCACTGTCACTAAGGTGACAGCAGATGTCACCAGCGCTGTCATGGGCAACCCGGTGACACGAGAGTTTGAGGTGGGACGACATATCGCCAGCGGGGGTCCTGGAATGTGCTGGAGGATCTACCATGGCACCAAGAAGTCCACCAAACAGGTGAGTGTTAATATCAACTCCAACTTAATTATGCTATGTGGATGCCTAGCGTCTAGACATGCTGCTGGCCCTGTTTTAGTTCGAAACCTCAGGGGCAACTTTCCATACCATAAATTACTCTGGGACTCGTTTCATACTCCTTATGTTTCCTCTTTGACCATAAAGGAAGTGGCAGTGTTTGTGTTCGAGAAGAAGGTGGTCGACAAGTATCAGAAATTCGAGAAAGACCAAATCGTTGATTCCCTGAAAAGAGGAGTGCAACAGCTGACCAGACTGCGTCATCCCCGTCTCCTGACTGTGCAGCATCCTCTGGAGGAGTCACGGTGAGGAACACACAAACACACTCACACAAACACATAAATCAAGGATAAACTGAATGAGTCACAAGTCAAAGAGGACCTTGACATTTAAGATTTTAAAAGAAAATGGGAGCAAACACATTTGTCTGCTTCGGTGTGTGATTTACTGTGTGAACAGATGCTTGTCATGACCGAACGAGTCAAAAAACTGGTTCCTGCATAATGTATATGCAAAATAAGGTCAAGATATTCTTGTGCTTCCTTTTTTCTTCCACTGTCTTTCTTTAACTTCCGTGCAGGTCAGCTATTACTTCACAGTTCTTGCCTTTTGGCTGGTTTGTTGAATTTCTCTACATGTTAAGTACATCAACCTTTTAAGTGATGTAATTCCTTGTGTGTGGCCATCAGGGACTGCCTGGCATTCTGTACAGAGCCAGTGTTTGCAAGTCTGTCCAATGTGCTGGGCCACTGGGACAACCTGCCGAGCCCTGTACCCAACGACATCAAGGAGTACAAGCTCTATGATGTGGAGACCAAGTATGGCTTGCTACAGGTGAGAGTGCTCAGACCCAAATTAACAAATAAAAATATAATAGAAACATCTGGCGAAGAAAAGGCTCCTGAATGCTCCTGATTTCATTTTAATGTGTCTGCCTCTTCAGATCTCGGAGGGTATGGCCTTCCTCCACAGTGGCGTGAAAATGGTTCATGGCAACCTGTGTCTAGAGAATATAATCCTCAACAAGAGTGGAGCCTGGAAAATCATGGGCTTTGACTTCAGCATCTCCTCGTCAAACCCCTCAGATGCTGAGGTATGCTGGGGAGTTTTGTTCCCTGAGTGTGGCCTGTCAGGCAGGGCCTTCAAGCAGCTCCACCAAATCCATGACTCATAGTGTTGTCACATCTTTACATTCTCATATCCTCCTTTTCCCTTCAGCCCAAGTACACATGTAAAGAGTGGGAGCCCATCCTCCCTCCACTCTGCCTCCCCAACCCGGAGTACCTGGCCCCTGAGTACATCCTTTCTGTCAGCTGCGACTCTGCCTCCGACATGTACTCACTGGGTGTGGTCATGCATGCCATCTTCAATGAGGGCAAGCCCGTTTTCAAGGTCAACAAGCATGACATTTTCAAGAGCTTCAGCCGGCAGCTGGACCAGGTAAAGTAGACGTGTGCGGAATGTGGAGCTGTGACAATGGATGAAGAGTTGTGCTCTGTAAGCACAGAAATTAACATAAAAATGTCACTAGACACTGTGCACGTGTGTTTTACTGTTACTAATCAACCTCTGAGTTTATGTGCCGTTCCATGATTTCTAAATTTTTTGCCACTGTAGCTGAGCAGCATGAATCCAGCATTGCTGAACAAGATCCCCGACGAGGTGCGGGAGCACGTCAAAATGCTGCTCAGTGTCGCGCCCAATGTCCGACCTGATGCTGACCAAATGACCAAGGTTTGCAATAATATGTACAGTCACAAATCATATCGTTTGCACTTGTGTTGGAACACGTTTCTTATCTTCAACATTTTCTTGGTGTCCACTTGTTCAGATCCCATTTTTTGATGACGTGGGTGCTGTCACTCTTCAATACTTTGACACCCTTTTCCAAAGGGACAACCTACAGAAGTCTCAGTTCTATAAAGGCCTCCCTAAAGTCCTTCCCAAACTGCCCAAGGTACATGCTTGTATATTTAGCAAAAGGAAATGTAGTGTATATTTGGTGGAAAGGCTTTCCAATGCCCTCCAATGAAAACGCAGTATTACAGTCTGAAGTCGTTCCCCCTTTTGCAGAGAGTGGTGGTGTATCGAATCTTGCCGTCATTGACCTCTGAGTTTGTCAACCCGGACATGGTTCCCTTCGTGCTGCCCAATGTTCTGCTGATTGCAGAGGAGTGCACAAAGGAGGAGTACATTCGTCTCATCCTTCCTGACCTCACACCTGTTTTCAAACAGCAGGAGCCTATTCAGGTACAAAGTCCTAAAACACTTACAGGAGGCTCTAGACACTGTACTGTTAAAATAAAGCATGTTTGGAAGATATGTTCTAAGCTAAAACATTGTTTACGCTTTGAGAAAAAAATATTCCAAACAGTCGTTTTCTCTGGCAATCGTTTGTTTGCGGTTTTGAAAGTGAGATTAATCTGAGTGAAGAAAAATATCTGTTTGGGATCATTCTGTTACTTCATCAAGACTTGTCTCTCTGTATTTTTCTTTCCATGCCACCTTAGGCTAGTAACATGGTGAGTGGTCTCTGTTGTGAATATACTCAAAATTACATCAGCTAGTGTATTTGTTGTGTTGTCGATGTTGTAGCACTAAAAAAGGCATACTAAAGCCACTGAAATCACAGACTCCACCTACGTCCACTTAACCACCATACTTTTCAGTAGAAGGTAGGACAGTCTCCTCTTGCTTTAGACTGTAAAGTGTATCTAACCGTCCCTTTGCTGTGCAGATCCTGCTGATCTTCCTGCAGAAGATGGACCTGCTGCTGACCAAAACACCACCAGAGGAAATCAAGAACAGCGTGTTGCCTATGGTCTACAGAGCTCTTGGAGCCCCTTCTGTACAGATCCAGGTACAGGGCTGAACTTCAGTGAATTTTTTTTTGTCACCTGCTGCTACCTGTTGTCTCTTTGAGTGTTAATCTTGAGAGAACACTGAGAATAGATGCTGTCCTAGGCATCATACAAATGTCATACTTCATGTCTTATCTGCGCCCGAGCAGGAGCTGTGCCTGAACATCATCCCCACCTTTGCCAACCTGATTGACTACCCGTCCATGAAGAACTCCCTCATCCCTCGGATCAAATCAGCCTGCCTGCAGACCTCCTCCCTAGCTGTGAGTCTTGATAAATATCTTCTGCTCCTTGTGTGCACCTTCCTCCTCAAAAATTAGATGTCCATTGTGTTGTTATCTCTTTTAATTGTCTTTACTTATCTTTCTCCTCTCAATATATATTTACTTTGACTTTGTCTTAATTTGATCTTTCCCTTGTTAATGTACAGGTACGAGTGAACGCTCTGGTGTGTCTAGGGAAGATTTTGGAATATCTAGACAAGTGGTTTGTCATTGATGAGATCCTGCCCTTCTTACAACAGATCCCCTCTAGAGAACCAGCAGTGCTCATGGGCATCCTAGGTAAAGATGCCCCCCCCCCATTCCACTTCCAACCAATATGATACAAAGAGTTAAGCAACCTCTTATTCTTCGTCCTCTTCTTAATTGTTGGTTATTTTAACTACTTTCTCCTCTCTTCAGGAATCTATAAATGCACTTTCAGCCACAAGAAGCTGGGCATTCCCAAAGAGCACCTCGCTACAAAGAGCCTGCCCCACCTCGTCTCTCTTAGTATAGACAACAACCTCAATCTGAATCAGGTACCATACAGCCTACACATTTAAAATTCAAATGTAATTCACAAAGAATCCAGTTCTGTCTTATGCTGCTTTCACACATGCACTGAGCTCCAGTGAACCTGCATTTATCTGCAAATCTGACGACACATCATATTATCTTCATCTGTTTTTTTTTATCATCTTTACAATTCAGTTTTATGCAAGTTGAGTCTAATTTCATCCTCTCTGTGTTTAGTTTAACTCGTTCATGGCGGTTATACGCGAAATGCTCAGTCGCATGGAGAATGAACACAAGACCAAGCTGGAGCAGCTGCACCTCATGCAGGAGCAGCAGAGGTGTGTGTGTGTATTCATTTATATCACTTTACACTGTGATTTACACTTTAATACTTTTAACTTGGATTATTAATCAAATAATCATGAACGTTCGATGCTGGTCACATGAATAAGTTAATTGTTTGACTAATGAGGTTTTTATAAATGAGTCTGTCTTTGTTCCCTTTGTGTTCTGATTTCTGTTTTTTTTTCGCTAACAGGAGTATAAACATTTCAAACCCAGGGAACCAACCAGAGGAGACAAAGACCCCACCAAGCTCCGGCAACCAGGTGAGAGGTCGATTCCATGTTCAAAGATCAGAGGAAAACAATTATAAGATCAGGCAAGGGGAAATGTCATGTTTTTAAATCGCTGTCTTGTAATCATTCAAATTCTTTCTTTCAGATTGACGATATCTTTGGCAGCACAGGGGTTAATGGAAAAGAGAATGGGTCTGCACCAGCTGCAGCAACCTCACAGCCTAATAGGGTATGGAAATGATTCTGCACCTCATTTACACAAAATGTCCCCTTTGCTTTCCAGTTATTTCATGGTCTCTTTCCCCCTGAACCCCCTCTAGATGTCTCTGACTCTCGAGGAGAAACAGCGTTTGGCGAAGGAGCAGGAACAAGCAGTCAAACTGAGGAACCAGCGGCCGCTGGCACCACAGACCATCAAACAGAACGCCACTACCAACTCCCAGGTACAAACTGCACACTTCAGTGTACACAAACTCACCATTAAGCTCAAACACTGCTGATTCGTGAAGATCAATCTCACCTTGTTTAATGTTACAGACTAAAGATCTGACCAGCAGCCTTCTCCACATGACAACGCTCAACAGCCTGTCTCTGGCCAACACAGCACGACCAGCCCCAGTGCTGGGCAGCACCATGTCTGCCTATCCCTCTCCCAGCCCTGTGGTTGGCTCCATGGGCACCCCAGTCTCTAATGGCTTCAATGCACCTATGGGCTTCCAGACAGGGGGCATGGGGATGGGCATGCGTCCCACCGGCCCTGGCCTCTATGGCGGTATGGCCACCACCACCAGCACCCCCAACTTTGGCGCGCTGACACAGAATCACACATCCATCGGGCAGACAAACAAAGCTCCCGACTTGTCAGCCCTGGACAGTCTTTTTACACCCAGCAAACCCAAAGTCAGCCTCAACCAAATGGGTCCCATAGCCGCACCTGCAACCAACACACCCTGGCTCAATCAGTACGGCTCTCCCCAGAACACTCAAACTCAGATGCAGGGTATGCCAGTAGGCTCTGGAGGAGTGCCCGCTGGGTTTGGGATGCAAGCAAACCCTTTTTTCAGCCCCCAGAACTTTTCTCAACCCCCTGCTGCCCCAAATATGAACCAAAGTGGAGTTAAACATAGTGCATCTGTCAACAATGACCTCAAAGACTTATTTGGGTAAATATATGTGACCGGATGGCAGGTGAAGTATCTTATTTTAATACCTTTAGACAGAAGAGCCTCGGATTCTCACAGAAAAGGACTGATTGAATGTGAAGTGTTGGA
This sequence comes from Pseudopleuronectes americanus, assembly GCA_038501795.1. Classification (NCBI taxonomy): domain Eukaryota; kingdom Metazoa; phylum Chordata; class Actinopteri; order Pleuronectiformes; family Pleuronectidae; genus Pseudopleuronectes; species Pseudopleuronectes americanus. The sequence goes on from CM076737.1 coordinate 12,182,218, forward strand.
ATCCCTTCAAGGATGTTGCTGTGTGTGTTTTTAAATTCAACCTGGTTTCAAATTCTCAATCTTGCTCACATTCTGCTGGCGAATTAACCTGCACCTGAGTTCAATATCTACCCGACCAGAAGGACTTAAAGGTTGTGGTGGGAACTTCTTCTATGCTGTGCTCTGTAAATGCTGGGGTTTTCTTACTGTTTTGTACTCAAAATTCTTGGGAGTCCAAATGGCAATGGGTTGAGATGAATCCCAACTCAGTTTATTCAGGAAGGTGTTTGTGTGCATATCATGAATCTGTGTTTTTCTCCTCTCGAACAAGCTGCAGAATAGGAATCATCCCCAAGGTGGCGCACATGTGCTCGCTTTCAGGCCACTCTACCTTTCCTGTCTCCAGGCTGTTTTACGATTCGCTGCATGTCAAAAGGGATCAGACTGTTTTATGGCTTGAAAAAAAACAAATGTACTGCATACACCAAAATGAGTCCCAGACCTGACAAAACCAATCTTTCCCTTTTTAACATGCTTGTTAACATGCTTGGTACCATCACTTAATTTGATATTCAAGCATGTTAAAAAGGGAAAGATTGGTTTTGTCAGGTCAATGTTTAAAACCACCACATCACCTTCTTTTGTCAAAGCAACACTATTGAACTTTTTAACAATAAAACAGCAGCTTCAGAAGTCTTTAAAAAAACCTGCCTTTATCTCCAATATCCAGTGAGGAAACTTTTTAAATATGAAGAATTCTAAACAGATATTGTGGCGGCTCCTCTGGTTCAGAAAGCTGGGGATCATGGGTATTATCCACCGTTCAACAAGGAATTGATGGAGCCCAGCAGAATGAAAACCCACATCTGGCTGCAGGGGGCGCTGCTAGTCACAAAATGACATAGCGTTGCTTGAACAATAAACATTGAATCAGTATCTGTAAATGCAGTATGAGCGGTGTGTGTCTGATTGTGGGTTACGATGTGTTGACATCTATCATACCAGTGTCTTTTTAGCGAGATGCTAATTTTACAAGCGATTTAATCTTTCTTTTTTCAAAGATCACATGCGCTGCTTAGGCTGCTGTGCCTTACATGGGTACATGTGTGGAACTACTAGACAGACGGCACTCATCTGTTACTGGAGTATTAATATTTTCCCTGTTAATCAGCTGTCTGCTTTTCAAACTACTTACTTTATCGCATGTTACTGATCTCGACCACTAAATCATTCCTGATTATTTCAGCGACCAATAACTTTTTATTTTCCGCAGCTGGCTTCCTTCTATTGACCATTTCTGTTGATTTTGTACAATTAAAGATATCATTCTATATTTGGATTTCAGCACTTTTCAGCTGTCAGAGGACATGTGCTGGCGACATATTAGGAAGTGTAAATATATAGTCATTTAAAAAAGCTGTCACTCTGCGAGGGCCCCGGCTTTTTTATGTTCTGTTGATAGTGGTGAAGAGGCCTTAGATGAGTCGTGTGCAATAATCCTTCTCGGTTGTTGAGGGTGGAAATTGATGTGCTCGAGCAGCTTTATCTCCACTCACCTACAGGAAATTCATAATCTTTTCGATGCACCTTGGACACAGTTTCTGCCGACAGCTACCATTAACACGCTGAAGTGTAACGTCTTCTACCGGATGAACTTTTTGGTTGCCACCCATACAGGGTGAGCCGTCTCTCCAGCTGCATGGCATCTGCACGCTCATGACACTTCAGGTTCTGATAATTCCCCCATTTTTGTCATACACTGCAAAAAAAAGGTGTCTGAGGTTGAAATCTGTTTCATCACTAGAATCAACATGCACTGTGGTAGTTTTGATTTGATCTTTGCAGCGTGTCGCGCACACCTCCTGGCAGAAACCCCCCCCTGAAAACTAAAATCTTATTCTTCTACGAGATTGTTTGTAAACTACTGCTGTCAAATACGTGTTGTGTGGCCTGTGTTCTATGTGTTGAGGTGCTGGTCTCTGAGGTGGCACAAGGAAAATCTGTACATATAAAGGACAAGTACACAATCTATACTTACAGAGAATGGTCATTATTTGCACAACATTTCAGATACTGGAGCATAAGTCACTTAAACAGTCACTTAGAAACAAGCAACAGTTCATTGTCAATCCACAATTGATTTGAAACTATCTAGAATTAATGCACTGCAGTTTAAAATCAAAAGCATATTTTCAATTGCATATCAATCAGTCTATTAAGTTATAGTCAGCCTGCCAGAAAAGAAGGTAGCTAGCTAACACCAAGTTAGTATTGCACATATTTCTCCTTCTCACTAGGAATAGATTGTAAAATAAAAGTGAAATGAATGGCAGGTGATACTGTATGGGTCGTTTTTGACCCATGTGTGTAAAAGTGACGAAGAAATAAAAACAAATTACGTTTGTTTTTAAAGTAAGAAAGGACAAAGGAAAATGATTAGTAAAGAATATTAAATGATAACATACATGTATTTCGAACATTGAAAAGAAACTCCTGCTTAAAATAACATAGGAAATTAATACGGGTCATTTTGACCCATGTTGTACATTAGACGGGTAGTGATACATAAGTAAAAATCTAAACAAGGCTTAATTTACTGGTCACAAAATTATTAGTGTTGCCTGAACAACAAACATTGAATCAGTGTGTGTAAAGGCAGTATGAGTGTTGAGTGTCATTGTGGGTTACGTTGTGTTGACAGTTAACAGATTTAGAAAACTCTTTGGACTCCTAAGTTCAGGCCCAGTCACCTTTGAGAAGGGGCCTTCACTTAGGACCTGTAATGGGAGATGTAATTACATCACATGACACATCAAACAGTTATCAATTCATAGTTGTTTTAATTCTTGAACCCAGCTGCGGCTGGGGGCAAATGCTGAACCACTGAAAGATTCGAGCAAGAGCTCTGAACAATGAAGTCACAGTACATTTATACAAGATTGCCCCTCCTCACACGGAGGTAGAATGTTGTCCAATCAGCTCTCTTCATGTCGTGACCAGGATGACCAAACACGTGGTCCGTTGATTCTGCCCAGACTAGAGAACTGCTTCTTGAGTCTAAAACCGGTTTGCCAGAGACCCCCGTCTCTGGTCATAACACCTATAGTCACTCTGCCACATATGTTCGATTGGCCCCTGCTGTTAAACCTTTGTTCTAACAACAGGCAGATGTCTGCAACAAATACACATCTTGGCTGAGGAAGTCACAACTATCTAAGAGTCAAACCTGCAGACAACACATCTAGTATCATATTCCTGTATATACTTGTCATTCTACCATTAAACATATCTAAATACAAAATGTGCCATTACAGACCTCAGGCTAGGTCTTAAAATTCTTTAAAAAATATCTGAAAATCAGTTCTAAAATGCACTGAAGGAAGTCTGTCTGCTATGTAAATTACATAGTTACATTGGCTCAGGCAGGTGAAGAGGGGGAAGTAGAGGAACCCTAACCCTAACCCTACTGCAGCCTAGATCTGATAAACTAAAATTTGATTCCCATTGTGACGAGGTTGATAGAAAATGGGTGATGTGAGAAACTACTGATGAGTAAGTGGTTAAGACCTGTTCAACCCCCGAGACCTAAGTTTTACTAGGTGAAGTGCACAGAGCCTCAACATTTTTGCCCCTTAAAATGTAATCTAGAGGTCATATCCAGTTAGGAAAACATTCTTGCCTGAGTCAATATGTGCACTGACATTAAATCACGGTGATAGTGATGAAAAGACATTCGTACGAGTGACGTAACAGCTTGCCTTATAAAAAACACAATTGAGTCAAACTGTAACCAGAGTTTAAAGAGAGAGGGACATCGCAGTCATTGTTATCTACCTGTGCTTTTTCTACACCAAGATGAGACTGTTGCTTCATGTTTGTAGCAAACTGTTTTGTGGGCTTAAAATCAAGCGTATACAGAAATGGTCAAATAAAAAATGGAAACATAACTTGAAATCACTCTCTTCAATAACCAAATCGGTTTTCTCTCCAGAGGTGAGCCACGTCCCTCTCAAGCTGCCAGATGACCCGTCTGCGGCACATTGTCCGCGGCTGCTTACTGTTGGTGTGTTTCCTGGTCTTTTTGTTTTGTGGTTATCCTGTCTTCCTTTTTTTCTGAATCCACTGTTACAGATCACTTCCTTTATCGTCAATGCATTACCTAGTGGCCACACCGAGCTGGTTAATCATTGACCTTTCGCCGGAGTCCAGTTACAATGTGGGCACTGCCATAAAAACATAAACAGGGTCTTTTGTCACAACCAGGTGAATGTACTCAAATGACTGTTGTCAGAGTGACGTGCCAGATAGGCAAATAAAACCGAGCAACATTCTCTATCTACCTGTGCTTCTACACAAAGGTGAGTGTGTTTCTTCGTGCTCTAGCTTAACCTTAATGGAGTCTCTGTACAATGACCTTAGTATCATTTTAAATATTAATAGTACAGAACAGATTGTATTGTGCCCAGGAGTTATTTTAAGTTTGTAAATTGTGCCGAACAAAGCTATGATTGAGAACATTCAGAGGATAAACCGAGTCTGTTCATATTATATGTTCTTCCGTTTTATTGAACTGAAAGAGAGAAAAAAGCATTTTTCCCATATTGCTTTTGGTTTGAAATGTAATTAGAGTTCAATGTTAGACTTAAAGAGCACTTTAAATGTTTTAAAACATTTCCGACACCAGTATAAAATGTATGGAACAAAAATGAATTTTTCTAGTTATTATTATTATTGTTATTGTTGAGGCTTAAAGTTTTTAGGAGTCAAAATGTGTAATGAAGTGAAGTTAGACACAGGCAGGAGAAATAACAAAGTAGTAAAAAGAACTGAGCTGAAGCAGGAGGTGAGACTGGGGGAGAGGGACGGACACACAGAGGCTGGTGTGCTTTGGACAAGCGATAGGTTTAATATGACTAAACTTAAAGGACTCATCGTATACCCATTTTACCACAATTTGATTTGGTTCCTTGAGGTCTTAATGAAATGTCTGTAACATACTTTTGTCAAAATACCACAAGGATAATTTAAAACAGCACCTTTTTACCCTGTCTAAAACAGCCCTCCTAAGATTGACCTGTTTTGCCCGCCCCCCCTCTCATCCTCACTTAGATGTCTGAGGGGTTGCAGCAGCAACCTTAAATCGAAATATACGCGAGGGCAGCTCACTGGGAGCATTGGAGACTTCCCTGCGGTGTAGCCGGGGAAGCGGCGGTGACACGGTGCCATGCAGGGACGTCCGAGGCAGCGGTGGATCTGTTGATGCGATGACATAGCGCCTCGGATCAGCTAATGTCGCCGCCTCGGAGAGCCCGAATCGCACCGTGTCACCGCCACTCCCCCCGTCGCTTTTGCCGTCTGTTAACTTGCTACTTACCTTGAGCCGACTACACCGCAGGGAAGTCTCCAATGCTCCCAGTGAGCTGCCCCGTGTAGATTTTGATCTAAGTTGATGCAGGCTAGCGTTAGCTCGCTGCTGCTATAAACGCTTTCCGCAGGATCCGGGCTTCACCCTAACGCGCAGTGTCAGCCCGGGCTCCACCGGCCCGGCTCTGTCTGTGCCGTCTCCCGACAGATTTGATTGATTAATAGGCTCAAATCAAGCTTTAGTAACAACCTGTGAATACAAAAATGTTCAAATAAAAAATAAAACACAACTTTTTTGTCTCTCCAGAGGCGAGCCATGTCCCTCTCAAACTGCCAGATGATTCGTCAGCGGCATATTGCCTCCGGCTGCTTACTGTTGGTGTGTTTCCTGGTCGTTTTTTTTACATACTACAAGCCGGAAATCGAGTTCCCGGATTTTCGTGATTATCTGAAGAGAGGCAATCATTCTCGTGAGCCTGATACTCTTCTCTTGATTTGGATGTGGCCATTTGGCTCTAAATTCGATCTCACCTGCGATATGTTCAAATATAAAGGATGCCGCTTGACCGACGACAAGTCTCTTTACCAGGAAGCCCACGGGGTTTTCATCCACCACAGGGACATTCATGGAAATCTGGGAAACTTGCCGAGTGAGCCACGTCCCTGGTTTCAGAAATGGGTTTGGATGAACATGGAGTCACCTTCAAACTGTGCAAAATTACCCGGACTTGATAACTTGTTCAACTTGACATCCTGTTATCGCTCAGATTCACATATCCCAGTGCCTTATGGGCATTTGGTGCCACAAACATCTGAGGTGGAGAGTTTCAAGCTGCCAACCAAGGACAAGTTGGTCTGTTGGATCGTGAGCAACTGGAGTTGGGGGGCTCAAAAGAGTTCAGTACTACAACGAACTGAAAGAACACATCCACATAAACACTTACGGGGGGGCTTTTGGCAAAAAATTAGATTATCAAGAATATGTCAACATATTATCTAGTTGTAAATTCTACCTCTCCTTTGAAAACTCTCAGCACACAGATTATATCTCAGACAAGGTATTCGATCCTATGAGACTGGGAACTGTACCCGTAGTTCTGGGCCCTATAAGACAAAACTACGAGGACCATATCCCAGGAGACTCTTTCATTCATGTCAATGACTTTTCCACTCCAAAGGAGCTGGCAGAGAGGCTCCTTCACCTAGACCAGAATATGACTGAATACATGAGATACTTTGACTGGAAAAAGAGGTATAGAATTCAGCAGTCACAGTTCGGCAGAGACCATGCCTGCAAAGCTTGTCGTTACTTACAAAAAAACAGAGGATACCAGGCCAGTCATTCTCTCACCAAGTGGTTCTGGGATCAATAGCACTAAATATAAGAGCATTAGTCAAATTATCTTTTCATTTGGTGCACTGATGAGAATGGGCTCGAGGAAACTTCTTTGGTGAAGGAATCATATATTAACTGGAATCTACCCAGGACCCAGTATTTCTTATGAAGGGCTCCACCCCTGGCAGTTTGTTTCGTAGAAGGGTGAGGTCTGGACCCAAAATAACTCATTCACTTCACCTTTGTGTTTACAAATCCTATGTGAATATCTTAAGAAATTGTGGATATTTAAGAAAGGCGAACAGGGATGTGAAAGGATCTACATTTTTTAACAACATGTTTACCTAAGTGGATGACTCTCTACTGTAATTAGCATAAGTAAAAACTACTTGCTAAGGAAGTAAAATACAGGTCAAATTACCTCGAACAGTTTCTGCATGTTTTTTTCCTTCTGTTCTTTATGGAGTCTCAGACATATAAACTTTCATTCACGTATTAAATTGAGTGATGCTACCGAGCTAGTTCAAACAGCCAACTCGAGCTGCGCTGCTCCAACCATGTGACATACACATGTGACACACCTCTCTCCCAACAACCATCTAACAAAGTCCCACCTTATTAGGTGGTCTTTTTAAGCAGAGAGAAAGGTCCCATCATCCCCTCTGCTCCCACTGCTTCTGAAGTATTGCTACCAGTTGTTTCAGCCCCTCTACCACCCCAGCATCCACCTGTAGGCTCTGACGGGGGGGTTACAAGTATTTCCTAATCAGCAACCCTTGTTTGATAGTGAGTTGTCTGATTGAACACTTGTTATTTCCTTTCCACCATTCATATGTGATTGTTGTTCTTGGACGATGCAGGAAAGTACCAGATTTTTGAGAATCAAATGAAATTTTTGACTCTGCGTTTTGTTGGGATTTTTAAATGTTGGCTTCTCTGTGTGTCTGACTGAACTCTAGACAATAAAGAAAGGAGGGGGGAAGCAGGAGCAGTTTGAGCCCGTGAATGGCCTTCACACAAATGGCTTTATAATAACCTTTGCTGCGTAGTGTTAATCTTGAAATTAGAATGTATGTGCATCCCTATGTCGTTTAGTCTCACACCTGTCTTGATAAAAGGTCTGATAAGAGCCGCTGCCTGTTGTGGGATAACTCTGTGACATACTATACACTGCACTTTAACTTGTTCTCATACTTACCTTTTATATTATAACATAGCTCCATTAGCTTCTATCGACATCACACAGAGTTCAAGCAGGTGATAAGTTCTGGAGGACAGACAGATAAACGTTGTTTTTGGACCATGTCTCATCCATTAAGTTTTCACAGGAATCTGTCCAGTAGGTTTTGTGTAAATAAACAAACCACCCACCAAATAAAAATGTATTTTATCTTGTTGCTTCGGAAAAACTGAGCAAATCTTTTTCTCTTTTCCATTAAAGGTCACACAAAAGAAAGAAAATTCAGTGTCTTTTTATTATAAGGTAATGTTTCAGATTTTAGCCGCCACAAATAAATATCAAACAATTAAAGCAGTTGGTTTCAATTTTGGGGCTCAGTTGGCTCAGGCAGGTGAGGTGAGGATCATTTTTTGACTTTCTGACTGCAGCCTCAATCTGATAAACTGAAATTTGAATCCTGTTGTTCTTGTGACACAGTTGACTTTACAGACAATAGATAGGCAAATAAAACTGAGCGACATTTTCTATCTACCTAGTTTTCTACACCAAGATGAGACTGTTTCTTCATGCTCTAGCTTTACCTTAATGGAGTCTCCGTACAATTATCTTAGTATCATTTTAAATATTAATAGTACTGAGCAGCTTGTTTTCTTCCCAGGAGTTATTTGTGAATTGTGCCGTACAAAGCTATGATTGAGAACGAACAGAGGATAAATAGAGTCTGTTCATATTATATTTTCTTCAGTTATATTGAACTGAAAGACAGATAAAAGCAATTTTCCCATTTTGCTTTTGGTTTAAAATGTAATTTTAGTTCAATGTTAGAATTAAAAAGCACTTGAAACGCTTTAAAACATATATGACACCAGTATAAATTGTGAGGCTCAATAATGCATTTTTCTAGCTATAAGTTACTCTTATTTTAGTTCAGTCATTAGTGTTTGATGCATTTGAAAACACACACGATTTGTGTCCTCTGCTGTTCCTATAGACATGAGCCTGTAGTGATGGTCATGGCTGTAAAAGTGTAAGGTGCTTCATCTAACTCATGAAGGCATACACCTTGTCACTTTCCTCAAAGAAAATAAGTCTTTATTGGATTCTGTGCTTTTATTCTTAATGTGTTGGAAATCTGGCTTTTGTGCAGCAAATTTTTGAGGCTTAAAGATTTTAGGAGTCAAAATGTGTAATGAAGAGAAGTTCGATACAGGCAGGCAGACAAAAAGATAAATAAAAAAATAGTCAAAAAACTGAGCTTAAGCAGGAGGAGAGACTGGGGCAGAGTGATGGACACACAGAGGCTGGAGTGATTTGGACAAGCGGTAGGTTGTATATTACTAAACTTAAATAAACAGACAACCAGCGCTCTGTAGCAGCGGTGACCAGGACTCATCCCCATCAATGATGTTGTCGTTTTCACTTTGCACTAGTTTACATGAACAGCAGAACTGATAACATGGAGAAATGTCAATTAAAAAACACCAAACGGGTATCACGTGATGGCGGCGAGCTGAGCAGACGCGTTTCCCGGAGCTCCGTGCCACTCTGTGCTTATTTCTTATTATCCTGACAACAACCGGGCGCTAGATGACATTTTTCTTATGAAAATAATAGGTTATGTCCTTGGAAAACTTTTGGCCACAGTCTTTCGTCAAGATGGGAAGAACCAGAGGCAATAAAGATAAAAAAGACGTCCCGTCCGAGTCCGGCGACGACGTGCAAGATGGCGACCTGGCCGAGTCTGATGCCGCAGATGGACTTGACCCTGCCCTTGCTAAAGCTCTGAACGTAATGACCGCCAACATTATTAAAGTTATTGATGAAAAACTCGGTCCTTTGGCGGAGACTATTCGCAAACATGCTACGGAGATCCAGGCCGCTAGTGAGCGGCTAGATGAAGCAGAGGCTAGGCTACTAGCAGTTGAAAACTCCTCCGCAACACAAGAGCCGAGGATCGTGGAGCTGGAGAAGCAGGTCAGCGCCCTCACGGAGAGTTTGGACATGGCTGAGAACTACAGCAGGCGCCTAAACATCCGAGTCGTCGGCTTGGCGGAAGGTACGGAGACTGGCCAGCCGGTGGAGTTTTTCGAATCTTGGCTACCCCGCGTCCTAAAGATGACCACGAAAGCCGGCCGCATTAAGCTGGAGAGAGCCCACCGCCCCCGCACCGAGACCGGACCCGAACAGGAGACCCAGACCGCTGCTGCTGCGATTCCAAGCGTTTAGAGACAAGCAGAGAGGCATGGAGGCGGCGCGCCAGGTGAGCCAGGACGGCGGCTTAACCCACGATGGATCCAAGGTCTCTTTTTACAGCGATTTCTCCTCAACGGTGATGAAGAAACGCAAGGCATTCGATACAGTGAAACAGCGGCTCCGTGAGCGAGGGATGCCGTATGCTATGCTGTTCCCGGCTACTCTCCAGGTGACACACGGAGGCTCCAGAAAGAGATTTTCCACACCGGAGGGGGTACGCGCTTTCGTGGAATCTCTGCCTGGATGATAACTTTGCGGACAGCCGTAGTTCTTCTCATTCTTTTTTCTAGATGTCGCTTTCTCTTGAACACTCTGAACATTATGAACATAATGAACGTTTCTCAACCGAGTGGCGCGGCTGCTCTTAACGTGAGTATCGCGTTTCCACCTTATTTCGGTCGCCCCCGTATGGAGGACTTCTTTCTTTTTTTTTGCGTGCTTTTCATCATGAGCCGTTGGCTCGCTCCGGGTGAGTTTGAAAGCTGTTTGTATGGTGAACAGTCCCTGTTTATTCGGGGAACGACCCTCAGTTTGTTTTTCTTTGTTGTACATTTGTTATGCTTATTTAGTGTAGTTCATGTGTTTAGCTCAGGACACGACATGTGTATATAAGATTTTTGTGGAGGTATCAGTATGTTTCTATTTCTGTCAAGTGTGACTGTCCTGTGCATTCGATTATAAGGGTCATTGGAGGAACTTACAGGATGAATATGGGTTTAACCGGCTCTGACTATTTTACCCTGCCCTGGTGGCAGATAGTGTCTTATGGCCAAGTCTGATTTGTATAATATTAAGATCTGTTCATGGAACGTCCGTGGCCTCCAAAAACCTGCCAAGAGGACGGCAGTATTATCATTTTTGAAAAAGGAAAATGTCTCTATTGCATTCCTCCAGGAGACTCACCTGGAGGACAAGGATAATGCTAAATTGCTGAGGACCTGGGTGGGGCACGTCTTTGCCACCTCATATTCTTCATTCAGCAGGGGCGTTGCCATTTTGATTAGTAAAAGGCTGGCATTTAGGTCTCTTGAGTGTGTCATAGACAGCCAGGGCCGGTATGTAATTGTTAAGGGAATACTCGCGGGGAAAGAAGTAACATTCATGAATCTATATTGTCCCCCAGCTTACTCCCCTGATTTTCTTTCGAAGGCTCTTGCAGTTTTTGTGGGCGTGGGAGGAGATTTCAACTGTCACCTTAATCCCTCTCTTGACAAACTTCCTTCTGGCATTTCTCCCCCTTCTAAGCGAGCAAAGGTGCTCACTAATATATGTAATGATATTGGGTATTGTGATGTATGGAGGCAGCTTCACCCTACTGATTCGGAGTTCACTTTTTTTTCGCCCCACATAAAAGCCACACCAGAATTGATTACATTTTTATCCCCTCCTCAAAAATGTCTCTTGCTTTATCATGTTCTATAGGCAATATCGTGTTATCGGACCACGCCCCCCTTTATTTGGTGTATTCACTCGCTGAGGACAGGGCATTGTCACGTAGCTGGAGATTTCAACCTTACCTTCTAAAAGACAACAAGTTTATCTCCTATTTTACTTCAGAATTTAAGATTTTTTATTCTATCAACTCACCGTCCACAGATAATCCCTCTATCCTCTGGGAGACGTGTAAAATGTACTCTCGTGGACTAATTTTGTCTTTTGTTGCATCCAAGAGACGTGGGAAGAATGAACAGCGTAAACTTCTCGAATCTCAATTAGCTGAACTGGAGAAAAATCACATATCTAGTCCGAGTCCTGATTTGCTCGAAGAGCTCTTACACGCGCGTACTGCACTGAATACTTTTCTCATTCAGGACTCTGAGCAGTCACTTAAATTTGCCAGGCAGAAACTATATGAGTTTGGGGACAAACCTGGCAGATATCTTGCTAATCTTGCCAAGAAGAGGGCAGATTCTCAAAATATAGTCTCTATAATTGATTCTAATGGTGTTAGATCATTTGATACTAGAACTATTAATACAAATTTTGCTTCATTTTACTCTGTCCTATATGGTTCTGAACAGCCTGACAATGCCTTGTCCCTTATGCGTCAGTTTTTTGCGGATCTAAGACTGCCCAAAGCTACAGATGATCAAAAATTACAACTAAATGCCCCAATTACTAGAGAGGAAGCGCTATTTGCTTTGAAATCTATGCCGTCCGGTAAGGCCCCAGGGCCAGATGGGTTTGGCTGCGAGTTTTATAAAGAGTTTAGCGATATTCTTTTAGACCCTCTGTTGTCTATGCTCAATCAATCATTTGAAAATGGGATTCTACCTCAATCCCTTAGGGAAGCCAATATCTCTCTCATCCTTAAAAAAGGGAAAAGTCCGGACAGCTGTGCCTCTTACAGGCCGATAGCCTTACTTAACTCTGACCAAAAATTACTCTCCAAAATCTTGGCCTTACGCCTGGAGAAGGTTCTGCCCCATATTGTCAAGGAAGACCAAACGGGTTTTGTCAAGGGCCGGAACTCCTGTGATAATATGAGAAGGCTCCTTAACATCATTCAACTAACTCAGAACTGCAAGGACCCGGCCCTCGTGCTGTCTCTCGATGCCGAGAAGGCATTTGACCGGGTCGAGTGGTCATATTTATTCTACGCTCTGGAGGAATTTGGCCTAGGTGACAATTTTGTGAGTTGGATTAGGGTTCTATATAATACTCCCACGGCAGCGGTTCTGACTAATGGGCTGAGATCCGATAACTTCCCCCTCCACCGCGGGAATAGGCAGGGTGACCCCCTTAGCCCCCTGCTCTTTGATATTGCTATTGAGCCGCTGGCACAAGCAGTAAGGCAACACACTTTAATTTCTGGTATTTTTGTCGGTGATAAGGAACACAAAATTACTTTATATGCGGATGACATTTTGATACATTTATCACAGCCCCAAACTTCTGTTCCCTGCTTGATTGAGGTCATTTCGTCATTCAGCGCCTTTTCAGGATATAAAATTAACTTTGCAAAATCCGAGGCCATGCCGCTAGGGTCGTTAACATGTGTTCCAGATATGGCTGAGCCCTTCCCGTTCCGCTGGTCTCCCACTGGTTTTGTTTATTTAGGAGTTCATGTAACACCCACTTTTGGTCAGATGTTTAAGTCCAATTTCCCCCCCCTCTTGGATGCTATAAGGGCGGACTTGGACCGCTGGGCCCCTCTCCCTCTCTCTTGGCTAGGTAGGGTTGCTCTTATAAAAATGAACATTCTGCCTAGATTGCTGTACCCACTGCGAATGATCCCCATCTTATTATCCAACAAGGTTATCAAGATGCTTGAAGGCTGGCTAAGCTCCTTCATTTGGAGCAAGAGGAAGCCCCGTCTCAAGATGATTAAACTTCAAATGGCAGGTTGTGATGGAGGGTTGGATGTGCCAAATCTCAGATTTTACCAACTGGCATCACACCTGCGGGTGATTGCAAGCTGGCGAAATTGTGATCCAGCCTCGATTTGGCACGATATTGAATCTTCTCAGTCAAAGTGTCCCTTGTTGAATCTATTGTTTATTAAATATCCTGAATCTGTTAAAAAACACTGTTCTAACCCTGTCACTCTTAGTACCATCAGAGCCTGGAGATCCATTCGGTCTATAGAAGGCCGTGCCAAGTTTTCGTCTCCTCTCACTCCCATTCTTGATAACCCGGACTTCCTGCCAGGCTGTAGAGATCAGGGCTTTAAAGTGTGGAACACCCAAGGGCTGAAGAAAATTGGTGATCTATTTAAAGGCCAGATTTTACTATCCTTCCAGCAGGTGCAACAAAAATTTGACTTATTCAATCAGGGTGACTTCTACAGATACTTACAAATTAGAGATTTCATAGTTAAAGACACCACCTTAACGGCTGATAACACCACTTCGTGTGTGGAAAAGGCCTTGTCTCTGCAGATTAGTAAGAAATGTATAACTGTTTTTTACAGAGCTCTGAACTCTAGTTCTCCTCTTACCTCACAGACCACAAAGCAAGCTTGGGAGAAAGATCTAGGCGTTGCTATAGATGATGCTGACTGGCAGGAAGTCTGGTCTCAGGCCATGAACATTTCTGTGTGTAACCGCACCAAATCCATACAGTTCAGAATTGTACATCGCATACACATAACACCTGTTGTCAAGAACAAAATGGATGCTAATATCTCCCCGCTCTGCTGGAAATGTAAATCTGAGACTGGTAATTATGTCCACTGCCTCTGGTCATGTGTGAAATTACAAAGCTACTGGTCTAGTATTGTGACTGAACTGACTGTTATCTTTGGTGTCCCAATACGGATGGACCCTATGTGCCTGATACTTGGTCTCCCGGATGGTCGGGTCACTGACAGTAAACACAGGAGACTTTTCAATATACTGTCTTTTGCTGCTAGAAAGAACATTCTATTCTTTTGGAACAAGAATGTTGCTCCAACAAAAAAGTCATGGCACAACATTGTTATGGACTGCATTCCTAGTGAATACATCACGTGCATGCTTCATTCCAAAATAGATACCTTCTATAAGGTCTGGGACCCTTACTTGCAGCATATTGGGCCCACACTGTCATCTTCCTTGCTTCGTGGATTTCCCAGATCAGCCTAGCCTGCCTTTGTGACTCTGTCTTAAGTGGTTATGTGCACCCTGTAGCCTCGCTATGTTTGTCTGATCTATATTGCTTCCTATTTGGACTCTGCCTTGACTTGATGTGGGGGATTGAGGGGGAGGGGGGATGGGTTGGAAAATGAGCCCACTGTCATTTATTTTTATTTTCTTAATTATTTTCTATTTACTGTACCCACATGCCCACATTCTGTTGTGTTTTTTTTCCTTTTCTGTCGTGTCTGAGCAGTTCTGTATGTTTTGTGTTATGAGAAAATGTAATAAAAAATATTATAAAAAAAAACACCAAACGTCCAAATTCACACAGTCATGTAACTCAGTAGCTGTTAAAGACAGATTTAGAAATGTAAATAAAAAGTTATTATAATATATTGACTGAATAGTGGGCTCAAGATCAAGCTTCAGTAATAACGTGTGAGTACTGAAATATTCAAATTAAAAATAAAACACAACTTTTTTTCTCTCCAGACGTGAGCCATGTCCCTCTCAAGCTGCCAGATGATTCGTCAGCGGCATATTGCCTCCGGCTGCTTACTGTTGGTGTGTTTCCTGGTCGTTTCTTTTACATACTACCAGCCAGAAATCAAGTTCCAGGATTTTCGTGATTATCTGAAGAGAGGCAATCATTCTTGTGAGTGCCCTGTGGAAGCACAGACCCAGGGATCAAACCCAAACTCTTCCTCGGAGCAGCATGTGGAAGCCCCTACCGATGGTCCCCAGCAGATACAGGACGTGGATGCTGAGCCTGATACTCTTCTCTTGATTTGGATGTGGCCATTTGGCTCTAAATTCGATCTCACCTGCGATATGTTCAAATATAAAGGATGCCGCTTGACCGATGACAAGTCTCTTTACCAGGAAGCCCACGGGGTTTTCATCCACCACAGGGACATTCATGGAAATCTGGGAAACTTGCCGAGTGAGCCACGTCCCTGGTTTCAGAAATGGATTTGGATGAACATGGAGTCACCTTCAAACTGTGGAAAATTACCCGGACTTGATAACTTGTTCAACTTGACATCCTGTTATCGCTCAGATTCACATATCCCAGTGCCTTATGGGCATTTGGTGCCACAAACATCTGAGGTGGAGAGTTTCAAGCTGCCAACCAAGGACAAGTTGGTCTGTTGGATCGTGAGCAACTGGCATGAGGGGGCTCAAAAGAGTTCAGTACTACAACGAACTGAAACAACACATCCAGATAGACACTTATGGGGGGGCTTTTGGCAAAAATGTAGATAATCAAAACTATGCCAACATATTATCTAGTTGTAAATTCTACCTCTCCTTTGAAAACTCTCAGCACACAGATTATATCACAGAGAAGGTGTACAATCCTATGAGCCTGGGAACTGTACCCATAGTTCTGGGCACTTCAAGAGAAAACTACGAGGACCATATCCCAGGAGACTCTTTCATTCATGTCGATGACTTTTCCACTCCAAAGGAGCTGGCAGAGAGGCTCCTTCACCTAGACCAGAATATGACTGAATACATGAGATTCTTTGACTGGAAAAAGAGGTATAGAATTCAGCAGTCAAAGTTCGGCAGAGACCATGCCTGCAAAGCTTGTCGTTACTTACAAAAAAACAGAGGATACCAGGCCAGTCATTCTCTCACCAAGTGGTTCTGGCATCAATAGCACTAAATATAAGAGCATTGGTCAAATTATCTTTTCATTTGGTTCACTGATGAGAATGGGCTCGAGGAAACTTCTTTGGTGAAGGAATCATAATATTAACTGGAATCTACCCATGACCCAATATTTCTTATGAAGGGCTCCACCCCTGTCAGTCTGGTTAGTAGAAGGGTGAGGTAATGGACCCAGAATAACTCATTCACTTTTGGGGTGATTTTTAATTAAGGGGGCGGATCAAGTAAAATGTCACCTTTGTGTTAATTCAATTTATGTGAATATCTTCAAAAATTAAAGATATTTAAGAAAGGTGAACCGGGAACAACTGGATGCAGATATGGATGTATACTCTCTAAATTTGAACTAATGTCAAACAGCTCCATGGTGTGGTGGTGGAATCTAAAGTAAGATAGCGGTGAAATACAAACTGATAAATAAACTTTGTTGAATGTGTCTTTATGTGCATCTTTCACAACGAGGTGACTTCCTCACATCCTTCATGACACTTTGCCATTATAATCTTGCTTACGACGGTTCTACATTTCTTTCATTCTGACTGTTTCCCTCAATAGTTTTGTAACCAGTTTGGAATGCAGTGCAGCATCATCATCAGGTTCTCTACATCACTGACAGTCTCCTTTCAACAGATTCTGATTGTTGTCTGTAAACCTCTTTCCTTTACTCTTGCAAGGCCTAAAAAGAAGAACAATAAATAAATTGGTTATTTTTATCTTGATTTTTGGTATTAACTAATAATTTAAAGGAGAAGTAATTTTGTTAAATTGTACTCTAAACAGGACCGTAATTATCTGTTAGAAATATGTGATAAGTGCTCATTTTTAAAACAGCATTAAACTTCAACTTCCTCAGACGTGCGCTTTCAGAGTTGTGCAGTATGATATTTCAGATACATGTATAACCATTTGAATAAAGATAGATTTTGAGATATTGAGCCCAGTGAGTATCCGCCAGTATATTAGAGAGTAGAGATTTTAATATGCCCCAGTAGGAAAGATCCATCCACATAAATGGGACAAAGACAGGGAAATAAGAAGTAGTAGTGGTAACAATAACAGTTGGCTAGTAGTAGAAAAGCTCCTTTAATTGTTTCACAAAGCACCTTTAGAAGTGCAACATATATTGCTTATACTAGAGACTCTGGTCCCATCTAGTGGCCTTTTTAACACATGAAAGTATAGTAATTATCTTGTAGCATCTTTTGTTACAGGTTATTATTGAACAACAGTTCTTTGACGTCTGTGAAAAGCCATCCCATAATTTAGCTCCCCCTAAATCTAGTTGATATGTGACCTCTACAAGTGAGGAACCTATAGTAGGATGAAGATTTAACAGATACCTCCCATTGCACTTCACAATCACATGTTTCACGATCAAACTTATCACAAACTTCATGATCAGACTCATTTATATACAGATGGTTTCCAAGCATACCTTTTAGCCTCAGGGTTAAATACAAACAGAAACTGTCTCCGGTTGTATTCATTCCTCCATTTTCTTGAATTCTATTTATTCTGAGAAGGATCTATATTTTTTAACATGTTTGTTAAAGTGGATGACTCTCTACTGTAATTAGCATAAGTAAAAATGACTTGCTAAGGAAGTAAAATACAGGTCAAATTACCTCGAACAGTTTCTGCATGTTTTTTTCCTTCTGTTCTTTATGGAGTCTCAGACATATAAACTTTCATTCAGGTATTAAATTGAGTGATGCTACCAAGCTAGTTCAAACAGCCAACCTGAGCTGCGCTGCTCCAACCATGTGACATACACATGTGACACACCTCTCTCCCAAAAACCATACACACCCACCTTATCAGGTGGTCTTTTTAAGCAGAGAGAAAGGTCCCATCATCCCCTCTGCTCCCACTGCTTCTGCAGTATTGCTATCAGTATTTTTAGCCCCTCTACCACCCCAGCATCCACCTGTAGGCTCTGACGGGGGGTGGTGGTACAAGTATTTGGTTATCACTCCCATCATGCCCGTTTAGTCATAAGGGGGAGTGATTAAGTTGGAGCCTAGATAAGAAACGTTAAACCTGTTCTGATGCTACAATAGTTGTTGGACAATGAGTTGACCTACTTATTTTTTTTTAATTTCCTTTCCATCATTCACATGTGATCATTGTTCTTGGGCGGTGCAGGAAAGCACCAGCTTATCGAGAATCAAAGGACATTTTAGACTCTGCGTTTACAGCATTTCAAACAAATGTTGAGCAATATTTAATTTTTTAAGAAACTTTTTTTTCTACTTCAAGGTGAGTTTGTTGCTCTCTTTCTCTTATTCAATGGATCCGAGTGGTGGTTACAGAAGAGGCTGTAAATTGTACTTAACAAATGATTCGTTAGTTAGTAAATTTACTTGTTGATTTCAAATTAATTTTGAGATGTTTACAAGAATTTAACTTTTTACTTTTGAAGCTTGTTCCGTAACACATTTTTATAACATTTTCAAATATAAGTTCCTGCAACAAAGCTCCTGCTTCATATATTTTATACAATTGCTTCTCTATTCTATACTGTAATTTTTACAAATGAATCCATCCAATCATTCCTCTGTTCTAATCCCTTAGAAGTTTTTATTTGGTACGAGAATTACTTTACAGACAATAGAGACGGTGAGTTCAGGGAGGAACTGTCCAATCCTCAGAACCTGTTCAACCTGTCCAGCTTCGGCAATAAGGGACGTGGACAGATCATCAACAAGTATTAGTTTTTTCTGAATAACCTGTTACAGTTTGTGTCCTTTATTGTCAAGACATAACCTGGCATCCACACTATACCGAAAACATCTACCTTTGGCCTGAGTCCAGTTGCAATTGTTTGCAAGATGACACTGTTTCTTCGTGCTCTAGCTTTACCTAAATGGAGTCTCCATACAATTATCTTAGTATCATTTTGAATATTAATAGTACAGAGCAGATTGCATTGTGCCCAGGATTCAGTTTAAGTTTGTAAATTGTGCCGAGATAAGCTATGATTGGGAACATACAGAGGATAAATCGAGTCTGTTCATATTATATATTCATCTGTTGATTGAACTGAAAGACAGAAAAAAGATTTTCCCATTTTGCTTTTGGTTTTAAAATGTAATTTGAGTTCAATGTTAGATTAGATGTTAGATTTAAAAAGCACTTTAATCGTTTTATAACATATCTCACACCAGTATAAATTGTTAGGCTCATTAATGCATTTTTCTAGTTATTAGTTACTCTTATTATTTTTCGGTGCTTTTATTCTTTGTGTGTTGGAAAAATGTTGAGGCTTAAAGACTTTAGGAGTCAAAATGTGTAATGAAGAGAAGTTCGATACAGGCAGGCGGACGAACAGATAAATAATAAAATAGTCAAAAGAACTGAGCTGAAGCAGGAGGTGAGACTGGGGCAGAGTGATGGACACACAGAGGCTGGAGTGATTTGGACAAGCGGTAGGTTGTATATTACTAAACTTAAATAAACAGACAACCAGCGCTCTGTAGCAGCGGTGACCAGGACTCATCCCCATCAATGATGTTGTCGTTTGCACTTTGCACTAGTTTACATGAACAGCAGAACTGATAACATGGAGAAATCAAAATTAAAAAACACCAAACGTCAAAAATCACACATTCATGTATCTCAGTAGCTGTTAAAGCAGATTCAGAAATTTAAATAAAAAGTTATTATAATATATTGACTGAATAGTGGGCTCAAGATCAAGCTTCAGTAATAACGTGTGAGTACTGAAATATTCAAATTAAAAATAAAACACAACTTTTTTTCTCTCCAGACGTGAGCCATGTCCCTCTCAAGCTGCCAGATGATTCGTCAGCGGCATATTGCCTCCGGCTGCTTACTGTTGGTGTGTTTCCTGGTCGTTTCTTTTACATACTACCAGCCAGAAATCAAGTTCCAGGATTTTCGTGATTATCTGAAGAGAGGCAATCATTCTTGTGAGTGCCCTGTGGAAGCACAGACCCAGGGATCAAACCCAAACTCTTCCTCGGAGCAGCATGTGGAAGCCCCTACTGATGGTCCCCAGCAGATACAGGACGTGGATGCTGAGCCTGATACTCTTCTCTTGATTTGGATGTGGCCATTTGGCTCTAAATTCGATCTCACCTGCGATATGTTCAAATATAAAGGATGTCGCTTGACCGATGACAAGTCTCTTTACCAGGAAGCCCACGGGGTTTTCATCCACCACAGGGACATTCATGGAAATCTGGGAAACTTGCCGAGTGAGCCACGTCCCTGGTTTCAGAAATGGATTTGGATAAACATGGAGTCACCTTCAAACTGTGCAAAATTACCCGGACTTGATAACTTGTTCAACTTGACATCCTGTTATCGCTCAGATTCACATATCCCAGTGCCTTATGGGCATTTGGTGCCACAAACATCTGAGGTGGAGAGTTTCAAGCTGCCAACCAAGGACAAGTTGGTCTGTTGGATCGTGAGCAACTGGCATGGGGGGCTCAAAAGAGTTCAGTACTACAAGGAACTGAAACAACACATCCACATAGACACTTATGGGGGGGCTTTTGGCAAAAATGTAGATAATCAAAACTATGCCAACATATTATCTAGTTGTAAATTCTACCTCTCCTTTGAAAACTCTCAGCACACAGATTATATCTCACACAAGGTGTACGATCCTATGAGCCTGGGAACTGTACCCATAGTTCTGGGCCCTATAAGACAAAACTACGAGGACCATATCCCAGGAGACTCTTTCATTCATGTCGATGACTTTTCCACTCCAAAGGAGCTGGCAGAGAGGCTCCTTCACCTAGACCAGAATATGACTGAATACATGAGATTCTTTGACTGGAAAAAGAGGTATAGAATTCAGCAGGCAAAGTTCGGCAGAGACCATGCCTGCAAAGCTTGTCGTTACTTACAAAAAAACAGAGGATACCAGGCCAGTCATTCTCTCACCAAGTGGTTCTGGCATCAATAGCACTAAATATAAGAGCATTGGTCAAATTATCTTTTCATTTGGTTCACTGATGAGAATGGGCTCGAGGAAACTTCTTTGGTGAAGGAATCATAATATTAACTGGAATCTACCCATGACCCAATATTTCTTATGAAGGGCTCCACCCCTGTCAGTCTGGTTAGTAGAAGGGTGAGGTAATGGACCCAGAATAACTCATTCACTTTTGGGGTGATTTTTAATTAAGGGGGCGGATCAAGTAAAATGTCACCTTTGTGTTAATTCAATTTATGTGAATATCTTCAAAAATTAAAGATATTTAAGAAAGGTGAACCGGGAACAACTGGATGCAGATATGGATGTATACTCTCTAAATTTGAACTAATGTCAAACAGCTCCATGGTGTGGTGGTGGAATCTAAAGTAAGATAGCGGTGAAATACAAACTGATAAATAAACTTTGTTGAATGTGTCTTTATGTGCATCTTTCACAACGAGGTGACTTCCTCACATCCTTCATGACACTTTGCCATTATAATCTTGCTTACGACGGTTCTACATTTCTTTCATTCTGACTGTTTCCCTCAATAGTTTTGTAACCAGTTTGGAATGCAGTGCAGCATCATCATCAGGTTCTCTACATCACTGACAGTCTCCTTTCAACAGATTCTGATTGTTGTCTGTAAACCTCTTTCCTTTACTCTTGCAAGGCCTAAAAAGAAGAACAATAAATAAATTGGTTATTTTTATCTTGATTTTTGGTATTAACTAATAATTTAAAGGAGAAGTAATTTTGTTAAATTGTACTCTAAACAGGACCGTAATTATCTGTTAGAAATATGTGATAAGTGCTCATTTTTAAAACAGCATTAAACTTCAACTTCCTCAGACGTGCGCTTTCAGAGTTGTGCAGTATGATATTTCAGATACATGTATAACCATTTGAATAAAGATAGATTTTGAGATATTGAGCCCAGTGAGTATCCGCCAGTATATTAGAGAGTAGAGATTTTAATATGCCCCAGTAGGAAAGATCCATCCACATAAATGGGACAAAGACAGGGAAATAAGAAGTAGTAGTGGTAACAATAACAGTTGGCTAGTAGTAGAAAAGCTCCTTTAATTGTTTCACAAAGCACCTTTAGAAGTGCAACATATATTGCTTATACTAGAGACTCTGGTCCCATCTAGTGGCCTTTTTAACACATGAAAGTATAGTAATTATCTTGTAGCATCTTTTGTTACAGGTTATTATTGAACAACAGTTCTTTGACGTCTGTGAAAAGCCATCCCATAATTTAGCTCCCCCTAAATCTAGTTGATATGTGACCTCTACAAGTGAGGAACCTATAGTAGGATGAAGATTTAACAGATACCTCCCATTGCACTTCACAATCACATGTTTCACGTTCAAACTTATCACAAACTTCATGATCAGACTCATTTATATACAGATGGTTTCCAAGCATACCTTTTAGCCTCAGGGTTAAATACAAACAGAAACTGTCTCCGGTTGTATTCATTCCTCCATTTTCTTGAATTCTATTTATTCTGAGAAGGATCTATATTTTTTAACATGTTTGTTAAAGTGGATGACTCTCTACTGTAATTAGCATAAGTAAAAATGACTTGCTAAGGAAGTAAAATACAGGTCAAATTACCTCGAACAGTTTCTGCATGTTTTTTTCCTTCTGTTCTTTATGGAGTCTCAGACATATAAACTTTCATTCAGGTATTAAATTGAGTGATGCTACCGAGCTAGTTCAAACAGCCAACCTGAGCTGCGCTGCTCCAACCATGTGACATACACATGTGACACACCTCTCTCCCAAAAACCATACACACCCACCTTATCAGGTGGTCTTTTTAAGCAGAGAGAAAGGTCCCATCATCCCCTCTGCTCCCACTGCTTCTGCAGTATTGCTATCAGTATTTTTAGCCCCTCTACCACCCCAGCATCCACCTGTAGGCTCTGACGGGGGGTGGTGGTACAAGTATTTGGTTATCACTCCCATCATGCCCGTTTAGTCATAAGGGGGAGTGATTAAGTTGGAGCCTAGATAAGAAACGTTAAACCTGTTCTGATGCTACAATAGTTGTTGGACAATGAGTTGACCTACTTATTTTTTTTTAATTTCCTTTCCATCATTCACATGTGATCATTGTTCTTGGGCGGTGCAGGAAAGCACCAGCTTATCGAGAATCAAAGGACATTTTAGACTCTGCGTTTACAGCATTTCAAACAAATGTTGAGCAATATTTAATTTTTTAAGAAACTTTTTTTTCTACTTCAAGGTGAGATTGTTGCTCTCTTTCTCTTATTCAATGGATCCGAGTGGTGGTTACAGAAGAGGCTGTAAATTGTACTTAACAAATGATTCGTTAGTTAGTAAATTTACTTGTTGATTTCAAATTAATTTTGAGATGTTTACAAGAATTTAACTTTTTACTTTTGAAGCTTGTTCCGTAACACATTTTTATAACATTTTCAAATATAAGTTCCTGCAACAAAGCTCCTGCTTCATATATTTTATACAATTGCTTCTCTATTCTATACTGTAATTTTTACAAATGAATCCATCCAATCATTCCTCTGTTCTAATCCCTTAGAAGTTTTTATTTGGTACGAGAATTACTTTACAGACAATAGAGACGGTGAGTTCAGGGAGGAACTGTCCAATCCTCAGAACCTGTTCAACCTGTCCAGCTTCGGCAATAAGGGACGTGGACAGATCATCAACAAGTATTAGTTTTTTCTGAATAACCTGTTACAGTTTGTGTCCTTTATTGTCAAGACATAACCTGGCATCCACACTATACCGAAAACATCTACCTTTGGCCTGAGTCCAGTTGCAATTGTTTGCAAGATGACACTGTTTCTTCGTGCTCTAGCTTTACCTAAATGGAGTCTCCATACAATTATCTTAGTATCATTTTGAATATTAATAGTACAGAGCAGATTGCATTGTGCCCAGGATTCAGTTTAAGTTTGTAAATTGTGCCGAGATAAGCTATGATTGGGAACATACAGAGGATAAATCGAGTCTGTTCATATTATATATTCATCTGTTGATTGAACTGAAAGACAGAAAAAAGATTTTCCCATTTTGCTTTTGGTTTTAAAATGTAATTTGAGTTCAATGTTAGATTAGATGTTAGATTTAAAAAGCACTTTAATCGTTTTATAACATATCTCACACCAGTATAAATTGTTAGGCTCATTAATGCATTTTTCTAGTTATTAGTTACTCTTATTATTTTTCGGTGCTTTTATTCTTTGTGTGTTGGAAAAATGTTGAGGCTTAAAGACTTTAGGAGTCAAAATGTGTAATGAAGAGAAGTTCGATACAGGCAGGCGGACGAACAGATAAATAATAAAATAGTCAAAAGAACTGAGCTGAAGCAGGAGGTGAGACTGGGGCAGAGTGATGGACACACAGAGGCTGGAGTGATTTGGACAAGCGGTAGGTTGTATATTACTAAACTTAAATAAACAGACAACCAGCGCTCTGTAGCAGCGGTGACCAGGACTCATCCCCATCAATGATGTTGTCGTTTGCACTTTGCACTAGTTTACATGAACAGCAGAACTGATAACATGGAGAAATCAAAATTAAAAAACACCAAACGTCAAAAATCACACATTCATGTATCTCAGTAGCTGTTAAAGCAGATTCAGAAATTTAAATAAAAAGTTATTATAATATATTGACTGAATAGTGGGCTCAAGATCAAGCTTCAGTAATAACGTGTGAGTACTGAAATATTCAAATTAAAAATAAAACACAACTTTTTTTCTCTCCAGACGTGAGCCATGTCCCTCTCAAGCTGCCAGATGATTCGTCAGCGGCATATTGCCTCCGGCTGCTTACTGTTGGTGTGTTTCCTGGTCGTTTCTTTTACATACTACCAGCCAGAAATCAAGTTCCAGGATTTTCGTGATTATCTGAAGAGAGGCAATCATTCTTGTGAGTGCCCTGTGGAAGCACAGACCCAGGGATCAAACCCAAACTCTTCCTCGGAGCAGCATGTGGAAGCCCCTACTGATGGTCCCCAGCAGATACAGGACGTGGATGCTGAGCCTGATACTCTTCTCTTGATTTGGATGTGGCCATTTGGCTATAAATTCGATCTCACCTGCGATATGTTCAAATATAAAGGATGTCGCTTGACCGATGACAAGTCTCTTTACCAGGAAGCCCACGGGGTTTTCATCCACCACAGGGACATTCATGGAAATCTGGGAAACTTGCCGAGTGAGCCACGTCCCTGGTTTCAGAAATGGATTTGGATGAACATGGAGTCACCTTCAAACTGTGGAAAATTACCCGGACTTGATAACTTGTTCAACTTGACATCCTGTTATCGCTCAGATTCACATATCCCAGTGCCTTATGGGCATTTGGTGCCACAAACATCTGAGGTGGAGAGTTTCAAGCTGCCAACCAAGGACAAGTTGGTCTGTTGGATCGTGAGCAACTGGCATGGGGGGCTCAAAAGAGTTCAGTACTACAACGAACTGAAACAACACATCCACATAGACACTTATGGGGGGGCTTTTGGCAAAAATGTAGATAATCAAAACTATGCCAACATATTATCTAGTTGTAAATTCTACCTCTCCTTTGAAAACTCTCAGCACACAGATTATATCTCACAGAAGGTATTCAATCCTATGAGCCTGGGAACTGTACCCATAGTTCTGGGCACTATAAGACAAAACTACGAGGACCATATCCCAGGAGACTCTTTCATTCATGTCGATGACTTTTCCACTCCAAAGGAGCTGGCAGAGAGGCTCCTTCACCTAGACCAGAATATGACTGAATACATGAGATTCTTTGACTGGAAAAAGAGGTATAGAATTCAGCAGGCAAAGTTCGGCAGAGACCATGCCTGCAAAGCTTGTCGTTACTTACAAAAAAACAGAGGATACCAGGCCAGTCATTCTCTCACCAAGTGGTTCTGGCATCAATAGCACTAAATATAAGAGCATTGGTCAAATTATCTTTTCATTTGGTTCACTGATGAGAATGGGCTCGAGGAAACTTCTTTGGTGAAGGAATCATAATATTAACTGGAATCTACCCATGACCCAATATTTCTTATGAAGGGCTCCACCCCTGTCAGTCTGGTTAGTAGAAGGGTGAGGTAATGGACCCAGAATAACTCATTCACTTTTGGGGTGATTTTTAATTAAGGGGGCGGATCAAGTAAAATGTCACCTTTGTGTTAATTCAATTTATGTGAATATCTTCAAAAATTAAAGATATTTAAGAAAGGTGAACCGGGAACAACTGGATGCAGATATGGATGTATACTCTCTAAATTTGAACTAATGTCAAACAGCTCCATGGTGTGGTGGTGGAATCTAAAGTAAGATAGCGGTGAAATACAAACTGATAAATAAACTTTGTTGAATGTGTCTTTATGTGCATCTTTCACAACGAGGTGACTTCCTCACATCCTTCATGACACTTTGCCATTATAATCTTGCTTACGACGGTTCTACATTTCTTTCATTCTGACTGTTTCCCTCAATAGTTTTGTAACCAGTTTGGAATGCAGTGCAGCATCATCATCAGGTTCTCTACATCACTGACAGTCTCCTTTCAACAGATTCTGATTGTTGTCTGTAAACCTCTTTCCTTTACTCTTGCAAGGCCTAAAAAGAAGAACAATAAATAAATTGGTTATTTTTATCTTGATTTTTGGTATTAACTAATAATTTAAAGGAGAAGTAATTTTGTTAAATTGTACTCTAAACAGGACCGTAATTATCTGTTAGAAATATGTGATAAGTGCTCATTTTTAAAACAGCATTAAACTTCAACTTCCTCAGACGTGCGCTTTCAGAGTTGTGCAGTATGATATTTCAGATACATGTATAACCATTTGAATAAAGATAGATTTTGAGATATTGAGCCCAGTGAGTATCCGCCAGTATATTAGAGAGTAGAGATTTTAATATGCCCCAGTAGGAAAGATCCATCCACATAAATGGGACAAAGACAGGGAAATAAGAAGTAGTAGTGGTAACAATAACAGTTGGCTAGTAGTAGAAAAGCTCCTTTAATTGTTTCACAAAGCACCTTTAGAAGTGCAACATATATTGCTTATACTAGAGACTCTGGTCCCATCTAGTGGCCTTTTTAACACATGAAAGTATAGTAATTATCTTGTAGCATCTTTTGTTACAGGTTATTATTGAACAACAGTTCTTTGACGTCTGTGAAAAGCCATCCCATAATTTAGCTCCCCCTAAATCTAGTTGATATGTGACCTCTACAAGTGAGGAACCTATAGTAGGATGAAGATTTAACAGATACCTCCCATTGCACTTCACAATCACATGTTTCACGTTCAAACTTATCACAAACTTCATGATCAGACTCATTTATATACAGATGGTTTCCAAGCATACCTTTTAGCCTCAGGGTTAAATACAAACAGAAACTGTCTCCGGTTGTATTCATTCCTCCATTTTCTTGAATTCTATTTATTCTGAGAAGGATCTATATTTTTTAACATGTTTGTTAAAGTGGATGACTCTCTACTGTAATTAGCATAAGTAAAAACGACTTGCTAAGGAAGTAAAATACAGGTCAAATTACCTCGAACAGTTTCTGCATGTTTTTTTCCTTCTGTTCTTTATGGAGTCTCAGACATATAAACTTTCATTCAGGTATTAAATTGAGTGATGCTACCAAGCTAGTTCAAACAGCCAACCTGAGCTGCGCTGCTCCAACCATGTGACATACACATGTGACACACCTCTCTCCCAAAAACCATACACACCCACCTTATCAGGTGGTCTTTTTAAGCAGAGAGAAAGGTCCCATCATCCCCTCTGCTCCCACTGCTTCTGCAGTATTGCTATCAGTATTTTTAGCCCCTCTACCACCCCAGCATCCACCTGTAGGCTCTGACGGGGGGTGGTGGTACAAGTATTTGGTTATCACTCCCATCATGCCCGTTTAGTCATAAGGGGGAGTGATTAAGTTGGAGCCTAGATAAAGAACACATTAAACCTGTTCTGATGCTACAATAGTTGTTTTACAATGAGTTGACCTACTTACTTTTTTTTTAATTTCCTTTCCATCATTCACATGTGATCATTGTTCTTGGGCGGTGCAGGAAAGCACCAGCTTATCGAGAATCAAAGGACATTTTAGACTCTGCGTTTACAGCATTTCAAACAAATGTTGAGCAATATTTAATTTTTTAAGAAACTTTTTTTTCTACTTCAAGGTGAGTTTGTTGCTCTCTTTCTCTTATTCAATGGATCCGAGTGGTGGTTACAGAAGAGGCTGTAAATTGTACTTAACAAATGATTCGTTAGTTAGTGAATTTACTTGTATGATTTCAAATCAATTTGAGATGTTTACAAGAATTTACCTTTTGTACTTTTGTAGCTTGCTCCGTTACACATTTTTATTACATTTTCAAGTATTACATTCCTGCAACAAAGCTCCTGCTTCATATATTTTATACAATTGCTTTCTCTATTCTATACTGTTATTTTTTGCAAATGAATCCATCCAATCATTCCTCTGTTCTAATCCCTTAGAAGTTTTTATTTGGTACGAGAATTACTTTACAGACAATAGAGACGGTGAGTTCAGGGAGGAACTGTACAATCCTCAGAACCTGTTCAACCTGTCCAGCTTCGGCAATAAGGGACGTGGACAGATCATCAACAAGTATTAGTTTTTTCTGAATAACCTGTTACAGTTTGTGTCCTTTATTGTCAAGACATAACCTGGCATCCACACTATACCGAAAACATCTACCTTTGGCCTGAGTCCAGTTGCAATTGTTTGCAAGATGACACTGTTTCTTCGTGCTCTAGCTTTACCTAAATGGAGTCTCCATACAATTATCTTAGTATCATTTTGAATATTAATAGTACAGAGCAGATTGCATTGTGCCCAGGATTCAGTTTAAGTTTGTAAATTGTGCCGAGATAAGCTATGATTGGGAACATACAGAGGATAAATCGAGTCTGTTCATATTATATATTCATCTGTTGATTGAACTGAAAGACAGAAAAAAGATTTTCCCATTTTGCTTTTGGTTTTAAAATGTAATTTGAGTTCAATGTTAGATTAGATGTTAGATTTAAAAAGCACTTTAATCGTTTTATAACATATCTCACACCAGTATAAATTGTTAGGCTCATTAATGCATTTTTCTAGTTATTAGTTACTCTTATTATTTTTCGGTGCTTTTATTCTTTGTGTGTTGGAAAAATGTTGAGGCTTAAAGACTTTAGGAGTCAAAATGTGTAATGAAGAGAAGTTCGATACAGGCAGGCGGACGAACAGATAAATAATAAAATAGTCAAAAGAACTGAGCTGAAGCAGGAGGTGAGACTGGGGCAGAGTGATGGACACACAGAGGCTGGAGTGATTTGGACAAGCGGTAGGTTGTATATTACTAAACTTAAATAAACAGACAACCAGCGCTCTGTAGCAGCGGTGACCAGGACTCATCCCCATCAATGATGTTGTCGTTTGCACTTTGCACTAGTTTACATGAACAGCAGAACTGATAACATGGAGAAATCAAAATTAAAAAACACCAAACGTCAAAAATCACACATTCATGTATCTCAGTAGCTGTTAAAGCAGATTCAGAAATTTAAATAAAA